>CM066044.1:116819004-117242964 GCA_033557465.1 Ichthyophis bannanicus
CCTTGTACATGCGGCTTGGTAAACTGGACGGGAGACTTATTCTACCTCAGACATCAGGGGACGGCAGTCCCAGGCAGCATTGGAAAGGTGAGTGGGTACAGGGGATTCCCCATGGAAGGCCAGATCGGGGGTCAGGCTCCGGGGAAAGAAGATTATGGTTGGCAGCTTCTGGATGGAGCCGCAGTTCCATGGTAACAGGATGCCAAGGCACCACGACTCCATTCAGGAGCCTCACTGATGTAGCCGGGCAGGTGGCTGTGCATGCAGTCTGATCAGAATCTGGTCCTAATCTGCACATACAGGCCCTAGACCCAAGTCTGATCCTGCAGGGCACATCTAGAGTCGGGTATACCTGAGTGTCCAGATTCCGATCGGACCCTCAGGAGCCTGGATGCATACTTTAGAATGTGCCTTTACAAGGTCAATTCTGAAATGTATTTTTTAAGGGTTTTCTATACCGCTTTTTCTAGAAATCAAAGTGGTTTACCATAAACAGAATCAAACAATTACATCAAACAGTTGGGTAAGATATTAAGTAATTACATATTGAAGCAATAATAGCCTAAAATGTAGATTCTCAGTGTGAACATATAACATATTTACAGTGTGCGAGTATAATCAACAATACACTTACGTATGGAATAGATGCAAGGATTGTTACCATCCGTCAGTTATGATATGATGTGGAGGAGTGGCCTAGTGGAGTGGAGTGGTGGAGGAGTGGCCTAGTGGATTAGGAGTGGAGGAGTGGCCTAGTGGTTGGGGCAAGGTGCTTCAGGCCGGAAGGTCGGGGGTTCAAATCCCACTAGCGGACAGCAACCTTGGGCTGGAAGGACTGGGGTTTCTAGTCCCACCGGTGCTCCTTGTGGTCTTGGGCAAGCCACTTAACACTCCATAGCCCATGTTCCCTGTAAAATAGTTATCTCCAAGTTATAATACCCTGTTCAATGTAATTTCAGTTTGTTCAATGTAAACCACACTGATGCAGAATAGTGCAGTAAATAAATAAATAAATATGATGTTTGTGAAATTTACCATAATTAGAATCACTGCTGTATATACAATTAATGCATGATTCCTGGGTGTACTATGTACAAATAGGCTAATGGGTTGCAAATGGTTTCATTGGTCTACTAACTTATTATGTATTAATAGTTGGTGTATAAAGTCAAGAAATGGGAACATCCTGGCCCAAAATATGTATGGGGCCAATCTGTACTCTATTCTGCAACCATGAGAGCTATACATTGCGGAATCAGGGCACTTTGATGGCCTGGTATGCACCCTGATTCCGATGAGGGAAATGTCCTGTTCTTTGTCTGGCCAGCCCTCTCAACACTCTGGAAGGTGTGTCGCTGCTGCGGCATCCAGTCGCCCTGGCACCAGCACATCCAGTAAGAACAACCGAGTGCCCAGCTGCCGAACAGTCCCTTTGCCCCACTGTCTGGCCCTCGGGGGGGGGGGGGGGTCCCTCAAGGCTGGGATCTGACAGCAGAATCAGCCCAGTGGCGGTGCGATGGGAATAAGCCAGGTGTCCAAGTCATTTCTAGGACATACAGAGGGCTAAATGGCCTCTGTATATCCTGGTACCTGGCCACACCCCTGCTCTGCCCTCGCTCTGCCCTAGCACCAGCCCCATCCAGTGCTCCCTGCACAACAGCCATATATGTGCACTTTGTGCAGGGACCAGAAGGCTGTGAATATGGTCCCAGCTATTAGAACAGGTTGGACATCCAACATGGATATACAACCCTGCTCTTCGGGGATCGGAATGACCCCCTAAAGAGTGGGGTTTAAAAGTGATTAACATGGTTAGAAGACCTGCTAACCAGGATATTCAGTGGTATTAACCTGGTTAGTGCCCCTGAATATCGCTGTTGCTGCTGCTCCATGCCCCAATATTAACCAGCTAGCATCAGGACGTTCCATGAGCAGAGCACCTAGTATAACTGAGCAGCGGTGATATTCAGCTGCTGTCCGGTTATCCCTAAGTGGCAAATGTTAGGCACAGTAAAGGCTGTCCTAACTTTCAATGCTGAAGCTAACTAGGTAGCGGCTGAATATTACCACTGCCCGGTTAACTTCTGTGCTATCCAGTTGACCGGGATATTCAATGCTGGTGGCTGAATATGGCTCTGGCATTGAATATCCCTTCCTAAATTTCAGAGGTGGTGACAAGCCACATTAGAATGGCTAGCTGCTGCTGCTGCTGAATATTGGACCCTATCTGTCTTACCCAGAAGGGGGAAGGTCTGTAAATGACTGCATTGACCCACAGCTATGTGTCCATTGATCAAGTCATTGAGCTGATCCTGAAACTTGTTCCTCACAGCCTGCAATAGAATTGGCCTTTAGGGTGTTATCCGGGCATGCCAAGTCATTTTAGCTATTTGGTTTCTCTTTTGATAGGGCATTTTCTACTTTGACAAATGCATCCCCATGGGATGTTCTGTCTCCTGTGCCTATTTTGAGCTCATCAGCTCTTTCATTCATTGAGTTGTTGAGCAAATAACTGGGACAAGCATGGTCATTCATTATTTAGATGACTTCCTGTTTTTAGGCACAGGGTTTGATGGGTGCAGGTCAGTATTAGACTTCTTCATCAAAGTACCTCACACCTTTTCAGATCCTTTTTGCAGCTGGGAAAACATTGGGCCCTTCTGCAAGTTTGACATTGCTGGCATTGAATTTAATTCTCAATCCAAAGTATCCAGGCTGCCTTGGGATAAGCTGGAAAAACTCAAGGATTCCAAAGGACTGAACCCGTGTATGTGTTTAAGTTTATATGACAGGCAAGATAATCTAAAGGCTATGTGTGTCTTGGGAAGCCTAATAACTTTGTGAGCTATTAATTGCATGTATATTGTTGAATTGTTCTTCTACTAATATTATCATATCAAATTCAAGTATGCAGGCTCTTATTTGGAGTATGGGTACAGTCACTTTAGATGTTTGCAAAGGGAATAGGAGAAAAAGAGGTTGGGGGGAGGATTGTGGGTTGGAGCGGGAAGGTGGGAAAAGGTTTAGAATGACACCAGAATACTGTCTTCAAATTTTGAGCAACACAGCACATAAAACTTGCTCTCTCATCCTGCTATTATTCATTTTTCTCCTTCTGCACATATAAATCAAGAAGTCTCCATTTGATATTTTGAACTGGAATCCACATAATCTTGTATTTCTTGAAGACCTTCAAATATTTTGTTTTTCTTCTGCCTGGCAAATTTTATTCTTGCTAGATAAAAAAAAAAAATCGGAACCTTCTTTTCAAAAAATTGCTTAGCTGAAATTAAAGATTTTTCTTTCACACAGCATCTTCTAAGAAGAAAATTCTTTCATCTAATGCACCCATTTTCTTTTGAAATAAAAAAGAATTGCACTGTCAAGAACGTCACTTCCATGTTTATAACAAAGGAGCTGGTACATACACTGGCATTGAAGAGGACTTTATTAGAACCCCAACATGCCTTTGGTTTATTTATTTATGTATGTATTTATATTTTTTTTCTTTTTAATGATTTCTTGAGGTTCTGATGCCCCTCAAGAAGGCCTAGACAGCCGAAACACGTCGGGATTTTAGTAATGTCCTGTTCACTGCCAGTGTATGTATCAGCTCCTTTGTTCTCCTGTACTGTGCTGCAGGTACTTGCTGCTCTGCTTTTGTCACTTCCATTTTTAGTACATTTGCTGCACCATAGTTCTCTGTCATTAGTACCATAAGGGATTGTATTTTCTTCTAGGATCTGCTTTCATCTGCAACAAAAGCTGGGATCTCTATGAAACATGAAATGACAACGTTTTCCCATCAATAGTACACATTCTTTCACAAGAGTGCACACTATTATGCAATAGCATGTACTCTTTTGTGAGCGTATGTAATATTAAACAATATCACACACTATTTATGCAGGCGTAAATAGTGTATGCTATTGCATAATAGTTCACACTCATGCAAAAGACTGCTCCTTAATGAAGAAAATGATATGAAATGAAAAAAACATGAAAAACCGGAATGAAATTAAATGACACAAAATTTTTTGCACTGCACATCCCTATTATAGAATGAAGACAACATCATGGTCAACTGACTGGAAAAGATCTGTGTCTATACCAATACTGAAGAAAGGTGATCCAATTTACTGTGGAAATTATCATAGTACCATTCTGATCCCACATGCCAGCAAGATTCTACTCAAAATCATTCAACAGAGACTACAACCATACCTGGAACAAGAACTGCCTGAAGTGCAAGCAGGGTTTAGGAAAGGGCAAGGAACAAGAGACATTGCAGATGTGAGATGGATCCTTGAAAAGACAAAAGAATACCAAAAGGATGTCTATATTTGTTTTATTGACTACAAGGCTTTTGACTTTGTAAACCATGAGAAACTCTGGGCCACATTAAGAAACATGGGTATACCAGAACAACCTTTACACTGATCAAGAAGCAACAGTTTGATAAATGGAATGGTTTAAAATCAGCAAAGGTGTACGACAAGGCTGCATACTTTCCCCTTTCCTGTTTAATTTATATGCAGAACAAATCATAGAAGCAGGACTGTATGAAGACAATCGAGGTGTGAAGATTCGTGGAAGACTCATCAACAACTTTCGCTATGCTGATGATCCTGGCTGAAAGTGAAGACAACCTGAAACATTTGCTCCTCAAAATCAAGGAACAGTCTTAAAATGGGCCTGCATCTTAATGTAAAGAAGACAAAGATCCTGACAACTGGTAAAATCAATAAGTTCATCATTGAGGGAGAAAACATTGAAATAGTTGACATCTTTAAACTGCTTGGATCAATAATTGGCTGATTCTGCACCCGGACGTCCGGCCAAAATGTGGATGTGCCAGAGGTTTATTTATTTAGCAATGCTTATATACTGCTTTTCACTGGGTTAAAGTGGTGTATGTTTAGGTATGCTATATATTTCCCTTGTCCCAGGAGGGCTCATGATCTATGTTATGTACCTGAGGCAATGGAGGGTTAAGTGGCTTGTCCAAGATCACAAGGAGCACATGTGGGACTAGAAACCCCAATCCCTCCAACCTGAGGTTGCTGTCCTCCAGTGGGATTTAAACTGCTGGCCCTCTGACCTGATGCAACTTGCCCCTACCACTAGGCTAAAGATAGCCCCAATTCTGCTGCTGCGGGACTCAGATGTACCTGGGATAGCAGAATCGAGGCCAGATGCCTGGGAGTGCCCCATATGCCAAGCAAATCAACGTATTTATTTATTTATTTGCATTTTATACCCCTTTTTCCAGTAGATCAAAGGCGGTTTACATAGAACAGAATCAATTACATGTAACGGTAAAACTATGTACAAGTGTTAACAATTAACTTTGTACAGAAAGCCATTAACATAACTATATTATAATATCAGCGATAAGAACTGACAGCGTTTTAAAGGTGGGTTGCTTGGGGTATGTGGGTAATGAGTAGGGGGAGGAGTGTTCTTTTAGAGCGTAAATTGTGTATGGTCATTATCAGGGGGGAATGGGAGGTTGCCGAAATGATTTAGTTTTTTGCAGAAGGAGGAAAGGTCAGTGTTTCTCTTAGGTCAGTCGGAAGGTCATTCAGCTTGAAGGCGCATAGTGGGAGAAGGCTCTGTTATTTGTATTTTTATTGGATTTATGATAGTCTGCTGAGATTCTTTATTTGTTTTTATTGTTATCTCGCTTTGGTCGAATTTCTTCTTGCAGAGTGATGAGGGAGGAGAGGTGTGAAGAGGCTACTTGTCTGAGGAGCTTGAAGGCTGTCATAATTATCTTGTAGTGTATACGGCTTTGTATAGGGAGCCAGTGTAGTTCATATAGAACCGGAGTGATGTGTTCAGAAATGTTTGTATGAGAGACTATTCGGGCAGCAACCTTTTGGGCAATTTGAAGTGGTCTAATGTTCTGCTTGGCTAACCCTTGCAATGCGCTATTTCAATAGTCAAAAATGTGGTATTATCAAAACCTGAAGAACGTATCTGAAGTCTTGAGTGGGTAGAAGGTGGCGTAGGTGTTTTAACAGTTTGGTTTTGATGTAGATTTTTTTGGGGAGCTGCCCGTCCCAATGCCAGAATGCCACTGCTGGTGCGAGGGAGCATTGGCGTCCTGGCACCAAGTCAATGAGCTGTCCACAGGGCTGCTCAGAATGTCATGGCAGATATCCACCCCTGCAGCCCAATGTCTGGTCTTCCTCAGCAGCAACTGTGGGCTGGATCTGTCTTCAGGGGCACAGCATTGTGATTGGACTGTTGTAAGGGGGTGTGCAGCATGCAATGTGGGGGGCACACATGACATTCCACCTTTGGGGAGGAATAAGTCAAGAATCCAGCTCGTCATAGGGGAACTACAGAGGCATGACCAGAATTGATCTGTACATCCTGAATGGTGGCCCCTTCCCCACACCACCCTTATTCTACCCAGCACTGCTCTCTCACACCCTCATCCAACACTCCCTGCACAAACGCGGCATATGTGTGTGAAGTGCAGGTGATAGAATTGGCTTCAGGGGCTGAGTGAGGGTTGGACATCCAGGCTGTACATCCAACCCCACTATTCATGTTTCAGAGTACCTGCCTAAAGAAACGACAAGCAGTCAGGAAATCTGATGGTGCATTGCTCTTGGCAGAATGTCTATGAAGGACTAGACAAGATTCTCAAGATCAGAGTTGTCGCCATACAAAGATTTGCCCTGTCCATGCCGTGGTATTTTCAATTACATCATATGGATGTGAAAGTTGGACAGAGAAAAAGATAGACAGGAAGAAAATCAATGCCTCTAAATTATGGTGCTGGCGAAGAATCCTCTGTATACCATGGACTACCCAAAGAACAAACCAGTCAGTACTAGAGGAGATCAAACCTAAGCTTTCTTTAGAAGCTTAGATGGCAAGACTTCCAACTTTAATACTTTGGACATCATGCAAAGAGAGAGATAATTCGAGAAAGACATCATGCTTGGAAAGATTGAAGGCCAACGCAAAAGAGGAAGACCAGCAATGAGATATATCAATACAATAATAGCAGCTATGGATGCCACTTTATTAACAATAAGCCACCTGCCTGAAGACTGAACACATTTAAGGACAACTAACCCGTGGGTGGCCATGAGTGGACACCGACTCGACAGAACTTAACAACAGCATCATCCCTATTTTCTTCATGAGCACGGTAAGAAAGATTTTGGTTTCAATTTCCTTCATAATAACATTTTCTGTGGTGTTGGATGGGAGGAGGATCGGGTTTGAACCACTGCACTCCATATGATGTCACAAAAGCTACTTCTTTGTGCTGCTTGTTTTTATCAATGGCCATGACTGTTATCTTTTAGGATTTGATAAAAACTTCAGTTTACTTGCAAGCTTAACTGGCTTTTGCCTTGTTAGTGAGAGATCAGATCTCACACATCCCTCTAGCAGTAAGTTTTCTATTGCCTTGCAACATCCAAGCTCTCCAGCAGAGGAGAAAATGGAAGCTTACAGAATGATGAAGGTTGGACACAAGTCAGCAGGGCCTGCAGAAACACCAATCCAACTTCTCCAGCCCTTGACTTGAAGAACCATTATGCAGCCTTTGAAGTAGAGGAGGTGAAAGCATCCCTGGAAAAGGAAGAATCAGAGCTTGAGCACCCCAAAGTTGCAGAACCAGTGACCACAAGGAAGCGAAGGGTAGTGGTGGTTGGTGACTCTCTTCTGAGGGGTACTGAGGCGTCCATCTGCCGACCAGACTTGATGTCCAGAGAGGTACGCTGTCTGCCAGGTGCCAAAATCCAAGATGTTGCAGAGAGTTTGCTCAAATGATGATGAAATACCAAAGAAATCAGGGAAGCTAACAAAAGTTACAAAACAATAATAATAATGAGTGATTTCAATTACCACGGTATTGACTGGGTCAGTGTCATGACAGGACATGCTAGGGAGATAAAGTTTCTAAATAAAATAAATGACTGCTTCTTGGAGCAGCTGGTTCATGAACCGACCAGAGGGGAAGGCATTTTGGACTTAGTCCTTAGTGGAACACCAAATCTGATGTAAGAGATAAGGGTGTTGGGGCCACTTGGCAATAGTGATCATAGCATGTTCACGTTTGATTTAATTAATGGAGGAGGGATGGTAAGGAAATCCATAGTATACCTTTTAACTTTCAAAAGGGAGACTATGATAAAATGAGGAAAATAGTTAAGAAAAAAAACTAAAAGGAGCAGTTGCAAAGGTTAAAGACTTATATCAAGGTTGGGTGTTGTTGAAAAATACTATCTTGGAAGCCTAGACCAGCTGTATTCCACGCTTTAAGAAAAGTGGAAGGAAGTCCAAAAAAAACCTGCCAGTAAGGTTTAAAGGTGGGGTCAGAAAAAAGCATCTTTCAGGAAATAGATAAAAAAGCCAAATGATAAAAACTGAAAACAGCACAAGCACAGGCAAGTTAAATGCAAGGCATTGATAAGGCAGGCAAAGAGAGAATTTGAGAAGAAACGTGCTGTGGAAGCAAATACACATAATAAAGACTTTTTCAAGTACATTTGTTACAAAAACCTGTGAGAGAATCAGTTGGACCATTAGATGATACAGGGGTCAAGACTATAGCGAAGAGACTGAATGACTTCATTGCTTCGGTCTTTACTGAGGAAGATGTAGGGATGATACCCATAACTGAAGTGGTATTTAAAGGTGATACTGCGGAAGAATTGAAAGAAATATCGATACACCGGGAAGATGTATTACAACTATTTGATAAACTGAAGAGTAGCAAATCACTTGGACCGGATGGTATACATCCAAGGGTGTTGAAAGAATTGAAATATGAGATTTCAGACCTACTATAAGTAATCTGTGAACTATCATTAAAATCATCTTCAATACCTGAAGATTGGAGGATCGCAAATGTAACGACAATTTTTAAAAAGGGTTCCAGGAGTGATCCAGGAAACTACAGACAGGTGAGCCTGCATGTCAGTACCGGGAAAAATGGTAGAAACCATCATAAAGAAGAAAATTACTCAGCATGTAGATAGTCATGGCCTAATGGGAGACAGCCAATATGGCTTTAGGCAAGGAAGATCTTGTCTTACTAATCTGTTATGTTTTTTTGAAGGTAGACAAAGGTGAGTCAGTTGATATAGGGGTATGTTTACTAAACCGTCTTAACGTCGCAGCGGTGGTATTATCGCGCGATAACACAGCGGCGGTGTTAAGGCACACTAATGCTGTGAAATCCGGGTCTGAAGGGTGGAGTAAGGCTTCCCAGAGGGCAGAGAGAAGGGGTCAATGGGCGGAGAGTGGGAGGGGAGAGGCTCCAGGCACACTAACGCTGTAGAATCCGGGTCTGAACACTAACGCCAGTGAAACCTCGCGTTAAGGCACATTTGCAGGAAAGAGAAAACATTTCAGTCAGCAATGTGCAGGAAAGGCAGGGAAACCCAGAAAGGTGATAGTTGTGATACATGTGCAGGGAACAAAGAGGAAAATAAACATATAAAAGGACCAGAACCATATCTAAAAGCCCAATAATCAAGCTGGCCAAAAGTGATATTAATGATAAACATAAAGCAGCACCACTGATAAAGCTCAAAAAAATAAGATATCATGTTTGGAAGGGTCTATTCTCTGTCCCCCTACAAAGTGAATGATCCCACATTGAAATAGTGCTGATCAGGGTTTTTTCACGTCTATATTGGGCAGGTTTGTTATGGCGTGCACATGTGCAGTAACAGCAGAGTGGGCACGTAGGAAAGAACAACTGTACTGATGCTATAAATGGGATATAGAGGACTGCAGGCAGCACATGCTGTGGTCCAGCTGGGGCACAATGCGTGTTAGGCAGATGCCTAGGTGGCACATAGGAATGCTGAAACTGTAAAGCAGCAAGACATCAACTGATGAGGGTCCAATATGGGCACAAGTGTGTTTCCCACAGTGTCACAGGGGAAATTACCCAGCAGGTACCCCCAAGGGCACATAACATTGGCAGGTGGTGTGGGGGGGGGGGGGGGAAGCGCGCATGTCCATGTAGGCACCCCTACCCGAGAACGCACACCGTAGGCAGCTGCCTACCGGCATACTGAATGGCCTGGGACTGTGCACCACCGGCATAATGGCATGGCAGCATGGTAGCGGAGGGGTGCTGGTGGCGGAGGGGGCAGTGGCATCTGCCCACAGCAGACCATGGCCTAGCCCCGTTTAGGTGGGTACTGTGCACTCCAACAGACAGGGTCTGTCTGACGAACAGTCATGGTATCCCCAGGGAATGAACTGTCCCTGTGGCAACAGTGTGGTGCAGTACACACAGCCAGTGTGTTCATGTGCAGAAGGTTACAAGTTCAAGTCCCAGCTGTGGCTCCTGCCAACCCAGTCCCCATATTTAATCCAGTACTAAACCGTGGCAATAAAGACGGAACCTTTATTGCAGATAACATAAAACATGCCTGAAATGCCTACATTTTACCCTACAGAGCACAGACCACCATAAACATGTGTAATACCAAGATCAGAGTTTCCCAACTGCAGTCCTGGAGGGCCAAACACCATTCAGGTTTCATTCTGTCTCTAATAAATATGCCTGTGCTGCATTTGTATGCGCCGCCCCCATGGTATGCAAATGTTTCTCATGTATATTCATTAGGGACAGCATGAAAACCCGAACAGTGTTTGGCCCACCAGGATCGGAGTTGGGAACCTCTGCTCTAGAGCAGCGGCCAACAGGGGCATAAAAACCCACACCCACAGGTTCCACTATCCAACGCCTCATGGAGAGTCAGGCTGTTGGGCCCTGTGTGCAGCAGCATCTCCCAATACTAGCACTTGCATACCTTAGCAATGCCGCCCTAAACCTGGGAATACGTTACACATATATCAAAAGGTTGCTATGATTAATGACAGATAGCAATTCCTAGGTTAAGCACAATTTGCTGATAGAGCTGCATCATAGCAACCTTTCTGATATCTGTGGAGTGTGTTTCAGTTTTGGTTTCTGACAGTGTTTACCACCCCGGAGAGTGACCCCAACAGTATTGCGTACAATAGCCATGCCTGCACTGTGCCCAGGACTGGTGTGGTGGCCAGGGCTGCCAAAAGCCTCTATATTTGCACAATGCTGGCCTAGGTGTGGGAGTGTGTGTCTGTCTATCCAGTGTGTTGTAGCTGCCTACACCTTACTCAGCCCACACTGCTTGCACTGTTTCCAGTGTTAGCCTGCCAATGTGCATAATGAGGAGCAAGGTACTGTGGGTATAGCCCGGACAGGGTGGCCTGGGCAGGATGCATCTGCACAGGGCATAGAGCAATGGCTGGGACATTGTAGTGCCTGGCCATGGTGGCCACAGCATGTCCTGCTGTGAGGTTACTTGCACCCTGACTGAGCAGTGACCACAGCATGGCTAGGTTCCCCCATAGTGCTATATAGTATTTCTCTCTCAAGTGATATTTATGGGTTCTCTTTTCTGGGGCCCAATCACTGACTTATCTGCTTGGTGTCTGTGTTCACATCCCAGTTTTGGGTGCATGCATCTCCTCCAGGAACATGCACTATAGACTAGCTAGCAGACTGTCTGCAGTTAGTATGTGTATGGCTGGAACACCTTGCAGGGTGCAGCGGCTGGAGACTCACTGTGCTCATTGCTGGAGAATGTCAGATAGTGGTAGGGGGCAGCTGAGCATTTCCAGGCCTACTGTCTCTCTGCCATTGCCTTATGGATGTGTACAGATCTGCATTGACTGCCCTGTAGGGTGCCTCTTCCCCAGCAGGACTGGGGTTGATGGTCCCCTCTACTGCCACCATTGCAGGGATGTAGAATGTGGATCTGTTGGTGGGAGATCCTGTCCCCCACCCTGAGCCCAGAGGGCGGGCTGGGTGGTGCTACATACTCCACCTATGGGTCCAAACACCCCCCTTCACTTAAATCATGTGACCATGGCACCCACACAGCATATGCACTATTCTGGGTGCATCATAGTCCACAAGGGCTAGACATAACTCGGAAATATGGATGGACACAGGTGTATCCTAGGTGTGTCTGCAAGGACTACCTATCAAAGACTGGCACTGATGGGGACCTGCAGCATAGCCTATCTCAGCTAAGCCAGGTGCTGCGGACCTGGTGCTGGGCACCCCACCTCACACTCAGGGTGAGCACAGTACCCCCACAATGTGACGGTCTGTAGCTACTCCATGCCAGTAACACACACCTTAGGTTACGGCACTGTGAGGGTGTGTTTGCTGGCAGCACTAATTTAAATTAAAAAAGAAAATGCCTCAGACAGCACTGATTTAAAGTAAAGGGTAATGCATCAGACAGCCTTACTCAATAAGCCCACTGGGGGATTGAACTCATGACCCCTGTTTCATCAGTCAATATATTAACCATTGTGCTACACCTCTGTTGCTGTGTTTGCAGGTCAGCGCACCTAATTAAGGGTAATGCGCGTTAACGTGCCATGCCTCCTTTTATCGTGCGATAACCTGAAATACTATCTTAAGACCGGAATGCCCACTACCTTATATAGCATTCTTCACATTAAAACTGCAACTAGCGCTGGTAATGTTAAGATAGTATAGTAAACATACCGTATAGTGTATCTGGAATTTCAGAAAGCCTTTGACAAGGTCCCTCAAAGATGTTTGGCAAAACTAAAAAGTCATGGGATAGGAGGCAGTGTATTATTGTGGATCAGGAACTGGTTAAAAGATAGAAAGCAGAGGGTAGGGCTAAATGGCCAATTTTCATAATGGATAAAGGTGAATTGTGGAGTACGACAGAGATCTGTGCTGGGTCCGCTGCTTTTTGATATATTCATAAATGACCTGGAAAAAGGAATAATGAGTGAGGTTATCAGATTTGCAGATGACACAAAACTATTTAAAGTGGTTAAAACCCAAGAGGATTGTGGAACATTTCTAGAGGATCTTGATAAATTTAAAAACTTGGCATCCAAATGGCAGATAAAATTTAATGTTGACAAATGCAAAGTTATGCACCTAGGAAAGAACAACCAAAACTATGGTTACACAATGCAAGGTTCTACATTGGGAACCATCATTCAGGAAAAAAATGTAAGTTTCATCATGGATAACATGTTGTCACCCTGCACCCACTCCCTAACCTTGAGGGTTAAGGAGGGATGGGCCTTTTTGTAGTTGTGGGGGCCAATGAAAGTCGGGAACAAGAAATTTATTTTTACAAGGATTTTATTTTCCCTGCTCCTTGGTGGACAGGAACAGGTGAGAAGAATAACCAAATCAGGAACAAAGAAAAATGCAGTCTTTCAATACTGTGCTTTAAACTGTTCTTCCCCGTAGAAGCACATTACCTCATGTGTCTTCTCTATCTTCTATTCAGCAATAGACAGGTAAGAAATAATACTGCTCATCTGTTGCAATCAAGTTACTTTCCAGCTTATTTTAGTGTTTCATAAGCTCTTCATTTCAGTTGCTTAAACACTATGCATTTCATAAGCTTTTTCACTCAGGTATTTGGTTAGCATAACAAACAGAATAAAATACCAGGTATGACCATTCAAGCTTGGCTCTTGTCAGCTCTGTCTATCAGCCCAACTGAGCAGTCCATCGGCTGGTTAACGTCTATCATAGGAACTGGAGCCGGTAAGGGAATTCCTATCTCAGGATTATTTCCTGCTTGAATGGAAGTCTGTTCAGAAACAGCTCTTCTATTTAGAAATTGTTTGAACTCATTGAGGAGTAGTTCTACCTGTCTTCTAGCAGGACTACTGGGAGGATATTCTCCTTGCTTAGGCAGGTAACACAGGTACACTAAAAAAAAATTTTTTTAAACTGCCTCTAATGTTTCGATTGATTTTTACGTTTTTTGGTGCGCTGAATCCAAATCTGGTAACCAATTTGCTCCATCACGTACAGATTTTTTGCTACATTGGGTTAGCAGTTTGAGGTGAACGTTTCAGATTGAGTGCGATCGAGATAAAAGTTTCTTGGATGAATTCTTTATACTAATTGTTTAGTAGTTATTCAAATAAGAATAAAGAAAATTGTAACAAGGCAGCACATAAGAATAGAGTAATGTCAACAAACACACTGTGATGGTAGCAAAATTGTCTGCACTTAAAACAGCCACATACATGTGCACAAACATTGAGCATATAAGAGCGAGGTTAGACACAAAGCAAAGCAAAGAAATGTGCAAAAAATGTTGTACAGGTATGTATGTAAGAATAGAAAACGCAAACCGCACCATTGCAATACATGAAGACAAACACCCGATGGTGTGAAAATAAAATTCTAATAAATGAGATCCGACACTGTGGTCATAACTAGCAAATTTTTATTTCAAAGTTTAGTAAAAACACGATATTTGTCAACACAGTTTAGATTTTAAAGTCATTCTTGGGTCAATCAATCTCCTGGTGGGCCCGTTTCTTCTTCCCCCGAATGCTTCTCGGTGCGCTGCTTGGCGTATTTTTCATCTGGGGTTTCCCGCAGCAGCAACCAGCAGAAATCAGCCATCATAGTGGTGTTCCATCTTCCTTGGTACCTTCTCTCTGCGTCCTTGATGTCCTGGTGAAACCTTTCACCTTGTTCTTCACTGTACGCCCCCAAGTTTTCGGGAAAGTAGTTCACATGGGAGTGCAAGAAATGGACTTTCAGGCTCATGTTACAGCCTTGTTCTTTGAAGGCATTGAGCAACCTGGCAACAATATCCTTATAGTTCTCATCCCGCCTGTTCCCCAAGAATTTGAGAACAACATCCTTGAAGGAATCCCAGGCTTCTTTTTCCTTCTCAGACATCGTTTCAGCGAATGCTCCATCTGAAATGAGTTTCCTTATATCAGGGCCAACAAACACTCCTTCCTTTAGCTTTGCTTCAGAAAGTCGGGGGAACTTTGAGCAAAGGTACCGAAAGCACTCACCATCTTTTGGAAGGGACTTGATGAATTGCTTAATGAGACCCAACTTAATGTGGAGAGGTGGTAATAGACTTTTATCACGAGGGTACCAAGCTCTCATGAAGAACATTTTTCTCACCGGGTCTCAAATACTCCCGAATTGGCCAGTCTTTTTTCCCCCAGTGTAGGTCGCGGGCCCGGCTATCCCACAAGCAAAGGAAGCAGGGATATTTGGTGAAACTGGATTGCTGCCCTAATAGCATGGATAGAATTTTAAAGTCTCCACAAATCATCCACTTATGCTCATCATAACAAATCTTCTGAAGGATCAGGGCCAAATTCTCGTATTTTTCTTGGAGAATAACAGAGTGAGCAATAGGAACTGAAGCGAATGTGTTGCCATTATGAAGAAGAACACCTTTTATGCTGTCTTTTGACAAATCAATGAACAGCCGCCATTCAGCAGGATCATACTTGAGTTTAAACTTTTCCATCACTCCGTATATATCGTTGCAAAATACCAAATCTTCCTCTTTGCTGAAATACTTCAAAAATTGTGTCTCGCGGTTGCGGGTACCAATAAAAAGTTGTTCCTGGTGACAATATATTTTTCTGTTTAAGCCGAGAACCTAGCAGTTGGGCAGCATCTTTTGGGAGTCCTAAATCCCGGACTAAATCATTCAATTCAGCTTGAGAGAAAAGTTCAGGTTTCGGATCTGGTTCAGTTTCAAACTCGGAAGTACTGGACTCATCGGGAAAAGCCATCTGATGAGTCTCATCATGATCAGAACCGTCCACACAAATATGATCCAAAGATTTTGGTGGTTCAGGCACAGGTACTTCGTTGCTATGAGGCATAGGCCTAATTGCTGAGGGAAGGTTGGGGTAACTTATTACGTTCTTATTTTTTAAGTTGTATCCCTTCACAGTGCAAGAGCAAAAATAGCAGTCACTGCTGTGGTCTCTTTGTTCACGCCACATCATAGGTATTCCGAAACGAAATGCTTGTTTTTTACCTTTCATCCATAAGCGTAGATCTTCCTCACATGTCTTGCACACTTTGTGAGGAGCCCACGGTTTGTCTTGATCGCCTAACTTCAAACCGAAATAGGCGAAATATACTTTTTTAATAAATGCAGAAATGTTCCTCTGCCACTTTTTCACGGTATATTCCCCACAATTAAAACAAAAACTGTCCGGAGAGTTGACGCAACCTCTGGCTCTGTGAGCCATCACAAATACACAGCACTGCAAACTACAACTGTAGTGAACCACTTCGGAATAAAGCTGGATTACGACTGAGCAAACAAAAGGTAATAATGAACTTGCAAGAAACTGAAATTTGACAGGAACGTTCATGTCGCAACCACCGTGTTTGAGCAAGCGAACAAGGCGAGGCGAACAGGAAAGAACATGCGCCAGCGCGAGTACTGGATTTAGCCCCCCCCCGCCTCCCAATTGTCCTGTTAATGTATAAAATGAATACAAAACACTCTAAAATATCATGAGGGAGTGTTTCTAGTTAGTTAACCATTACAACCTCTATTTTGGGCCAAGAAAATAAACTGCAGTCGGCTAAAAAGAAATTATGTGAACATTCCTTATATGGGTAAGAAATCTAATTTTGCAAGAAAACGTGACGTGATGGAACATTTTGGCTATTTTTCCTGGATTCAGCACCCCAAAATCTATAGGAATCAGTTGCAAAACTGGAGGCAGTTTTTTGGTAGTGTACCTGTGTAATTATTCCATTCTGGAGAGCAAACAATGCTGTCCCTGTTTAAACACTCTGTGCCCGTGGTGGAGTTACCCCTCCCCCACTTATCTCTGTTTATAAGTGTTGGTTCAACACGTTCCTCTGCACGAGCTCTGCTCTTAAAGAATGCTTCAAAGGTAGGACCTTCTGAAGTACTGTGGCCTAATTCTCCTGTAAACAGTTTAGCTGAATTCTTCTCGTCAGTTTGCTTGTTAAAAGCTGCAGCTGTTTGTTGAGAAAAGCTAGGCTTATTCAAAGAGGTTTCAGGCTGTAGCCAACGTCTCTCACACTGCCTGAAACTATCCTGTGCTTTGAAATCAGGATACTCTCTTTCTGGCTTATAAAACTTGTTAAAGGAATTGAATGTAGCAGGTACCTTAAAATGAGGCTTGTCAGAGAATGCCTTGCCAGCGTGCCTTTCTCTCCAAGGGTAAACACTGTCTCCCAGAAACCTAGGCTTTAATCCTGGTTTTGAATCAGTTTCCCTTCTATTGCAGCTGGGCAGTATTTCTCTAGCAGGGTCAAAGGATTCTGCATTCAAGAGAGCTTCTTGCCTTTCCAATGTCCTTTGCCTTCTCACTCGTGGGCTCAATCCACTTTCACTTCTCATTCCATTTGTACTGCTCATTCCCCTTCTTCCACTCGTTCTCATCCTCCTCCTACTCATCCTACTACTGTCTTCCTTCTCTCTGCTTAACAAGGGGCCCCTGCTCTGGGAAGCCCGCCTCCTACTAGGGCGTGCCCAATCAGCAGCTCTGGTTCTCTCCTCCCCTGAGGTGAGCTGTGTTAGCTGATTAGTTGCCTGCAGGTTATGCTGAGAATGGAAAACCTTGCCTTTTCTTGCAATACCTGAACCAACCAAAGGGTCAGTATCAGTTTCCATGGCTTCTGAACTTGCCACTGCGTCACAATGTTAAAACCCTCCGCCCTGTGTGCAGCGGCAGCCAAGAGAGCACATAGAATGCTAGGTATCAGAAGTAAAGGAATAGAAAATAAAATAAAACAAAGGATATTATAATGCCTCTGTATCGCTTCATGGTACGACCGCACCTTGAATATTGTGTGCAATTCTGGTTGCCGTATCTTAAAAAGGATATAGCATTATTTGAAAAGATACAGAGAAGACCCACCAAAATGGTAAAAGGGGATGGAAGGATAGTTCTATGAAGAGAGGCTAAAAAGATTAGGGCTTTTCAACCTGGAAAAGAGATAAAAAGACTAGGGGACATGCAATGAAACTACAGGGTAACCTATTTAAGACTAATAAGACAAAATATTTTTTCACTCAACATGTAATCAAACTTTGGCATTTGTTACCGGAGAATGTAGTAAAAGCTGTTAGTGTGGCTGGATTTAAAAAAGGCTTGGACAAGTTCCTGGAGGAAAGGTCCATAAACTATTATTAAAAGGGACCCAGGATATCACTGATTGACCCAATACAAAGCATTGAGTAACCTGTATCTTTTGGGGAGACTGCTAGGTACTTGTAACCTAGATTTGGCCACTGTTGGAAACAGGATACTGGGCTTGATTTACCTTGGTCTGACCCAGTATGGCGTATCTTATATTCTTATGTCTCATCAAACCCACTCTCTGTTACCCAATGTTGCTAATCCATGTCGGCACAAATTATACTGCCAGGTATTCCTCTGAGCGTATCAAAAGTGACTTCATGGCTCTGGGACAGAGGGTGAAGCAGATAGGCGCGCAGGTGGTGTTCTCTTCAATCCTCCCTGTTGAGGGTAAAGGTCAAAGCAGAGAAGCACGCATCCTGGAGATGAATGCATGGATGTTGCCATTGTGAGCGTTTTGGTTTCATGGACCATGGGATGCTGTTTCAAGAGTTGCAGAGCAGAGATGGCATCCCAACTGTCCAAGAAACATTGACATATCTTCAGTAACAGATTGGCTAATCTACTGAAGGGGGCTTTAAACTTGATTCATTAAATAACTTTATGTACATTGGTAAAAGGGGCAACATATGGAAAGCAGTGTGTATAAATACCCGTAGCATGGGAAATAAGATCCCAGATGTTGAAGCTTTAATGGGAGAGGCTGACTTAGATTTAGTGGCAGTTATAGAAACATGGTTCACAGAAAACCATGACTGGGATGTAACTATACCAGGCTATACTTTATTCAGAAAGGATAGGGTAGGAAAAGGGGGAGGAGTTTGGTTGATTGACAGTAACGAGGTTGATTGAGGTTTTCAGGAAGTAGCCAATGTCTACCTAAAGGTCTGAAGGCCACATCATTAGGGTTTGGCCAATAAAGGACAAGGGGAAGGAGAAACTGCATGACGCAATATGCATGAAGAAGGGCCGGGAGATTCAGAGGCCTGAAAGATGACGTTGTGTACATAAGGCATTTGTTGAAGAAGAGAGGAGCTGGAGAGTTTACCCGTAGTTTGCAGTGATTGTGAACACATTGAATGCTTACTATGGAATGCGGTTTGAGACCTGCTGGATATAGAGGCGGTATTGTTGGAGTTCACTTACTACTCAGGACACTTGGAATATTCAAGTCCAGTTCAGTAATTCTGAGGGTGATTGTGGTATTATCCCTTGGTGTGGTGTGAGGGGTAATTCCCTTTTTTAACAGAATAAAAACAGAAGATTTGCTACGAGAAAGGATATTCATTTCAAGGCAAATAATCCAACAAAAAATTTGTATGTTTGTATGTTTTCAGGATATACATTGGGCACGGGACTTATCTGTTTTGTTTAAGAAGAATAATCATGTCCTGGCAATGTTCCAGTTTTTATACTATTTCCTTTTTAAATTGGTCTTGTTTTATTTTATTTTTTTATGTGCCAAATATGTGTGCATATATAGTCCAAAGCCATTTCACTGGCCACTTTTCTTTAGGAGTTACTGGACATTAAGGGGTTGAACTGCAAGGGTGCCAATAATGTTGACCACAATTATACCTTATATTTTATATATGTGGAGCCCGATTCCTGAAGGGGCACATCCAGGCAATCTGGGCACCCACGGGTAGGACAGGCCCGTTAAGACCCAATTTTGCACCACAGGAGCCAGACGTTCCTGCAGGTACAGGATTTCGTCCCGCAATGGCCCAGCATGCCCTTCCATCACTGCAGGGTTGTCCTCTCCCCTAGCTGAACTGCCCACCAGAGTGCCAACCCCAGTAATCCTGCTGCCCAAACCCTGGTGAGGGCAGCCAGGGCCCAAATCAGGTGGTGGGAACCCACCTTGTGCTGCTTGTTGCTCTGGGGGGGGGGGGGCTGCCAAGCTCTAGGGGGGCTGTTGGGCTGGATTGGAGGGGCGACCCAGGCTTATTCCACCTAAGCCTATGATCCGCCCACTCTCCACCTCCATGCCGCCGCCACCTCCCACAGCAAACACAGTGGCTCTGTACATGCAGCGGTGCTGGGAGGCAGAATAGGGACGTCCAGCTCCACTATTCACCTTCTTGGTTCTGACTCTATGAGTTTTGTTTTTTTTAGAAGCCTCATTCTCAATTTCTTTATTTATAAAAGGTTTATTCCATTTTATTGAGACATGTTATTCAAAATGGTGTATGGAGAAATAAAAAAAGTATATAAAACTAATTTATATGTGTAAATGTAATCATTTACACATCTAAATTGCATCCATGTGCAAATGGCCATTTTAGAAAAGGCACAGCTTACACATGGATGCCCATAAGATATCCAAATTGCACAGGGGTATGTTGGGAAGTGTCATGGCTGTGGCCTGGGTGGGACAAAGATCTGTGGAATATAAGTGTAAGTCCACAATTGTTCATGTCCAGATTAATATCTGCTCCCTGAAACGAATAGGAATTTAAAAAGTACTTTGTTTGGTCAGCCCCTTAATAACCCAATATTCATTTCCACCTTCAAACTTAAATGAGCTAAATAGAGGCTTCTGTATATTTGCAAAATGGGTACGAAACCCTTGTAAGTGCCAACATTTACACATGTGTGTTGTGAAATGTTGGCATTTATATGCTTACATTGCTGAGTTTCCTCTGTCGATTTTTCGCTCGTGTACATTTGTGAAATGGCTCCGCCCATTGCAAGTGACTATTAATCTCCCCATATCCCTACACCTCCTTATTCATATTTTAGAAATAGTTCCACCTTTTGCAGAGCTGTTTCTAAAATACTGTCAGAATTGAATACATCTTGCACTTGACATCTCAATTCTCAACTCCATGTTCTATCTAAAATGTGACTTCACACCTTTTCTTCCTTTTTTGGTTTGATAATTATGTTTTTAGTATATAATTTTTAGAGATGTAATTGGCTTTTAGGCAAGTTTCAATAGCTTGATATCTCTACATTGCCTGAAGATTTCAGAGATGATTTTATGCTCTCATCAACACCTTTTGCACCTCAGAATTTAATGAAAGAACGCATCATATAATATTCCATAGCTTAAAGCATGATGGTTAAAAATGCTAGCCTCATTGTAAGCTGTATCTTTGGAGTGGACACTAAATTATTTAAATCTTAACTCCATGGAAATATTACTGGCTCCAATATTCACCTAAAACAAAGCATTGCACAACATGAAATAAATCTTTGAATGCTTTTTTTGGAAGATAATTGAAAAAAAAAATAGATGAGTATGTGCTAAATGTCACCCAAAGAGCATTCCCTGTAGACATTTTGCTTTCCAGTGCTCATTAGCAAGTCTATTACTTTACCCTAACTCATTTGTAAACTGAGGATTTCAACTTCAAGTGCAATCCATGGCAGAAAGCACATAAATTATATTAAATAATGCCATAAATTATGCTTTTGGAGAGATATCATGACTTAACCCATTTACTACTAAGCAGGTAATTGCAATTAAGATGAAATTCTGGATCAGTGAATAGTACAATAGCCAACTTGTCTTTCAAGAGGAGGTTATAGAATACAGTTAAAGCCCCATTTAATGGCAGGGAGGGAAACATCTTATGAATGTCTATTTTCCATACCTCTGTGCTTAAATAACACTGCTATTGAAGAGGGAAGAAGGAAAATGCAATGGATGAAAGAAAAGTACTAGTAAACCTCATCCCCATCTAAAGAGAAAATACGTATCTTTGTTTATATTTAGCTCATTCATTTTTATTTCTAGCTCAAGGAATGTTATATTCTGATTCGATACGTTTTTACCTATCCCCAGAAGGCTTATAGTTTGTTTCATCTGAGATGATAGAGGGTAAATTGACGTGCTCAAGGCAATAAGGAATATCCAGTAGATTTGAGCCCTACCTTCCCTGGTTCTTAGCCTGCTGCTCTAACCTCTAGTCTCCTCCTTGAAAGATATTTCTGCCTGTTCATGTACCAGGGGCCTTTTATTCATTTGTTTGATTTTATTTAGCAAAATTTGATTTTATACCTTACCATAATTGACCGAGGAAAGTTGCAAAAAATCAAAGCACACACAAAAACAATATAAAGAAATACAGCAGATAAATATATTAGTTGACAATTGTTACTCATACAAAACCATTAAAACCCAGCCAAAGAGCATGTCTATGTTAGGAAAATATTAAAACAATTGCACTATATCTCACACAAGGGCCAGTGAAGAGGCTTTACTTAATAAACTGGCAAGAAGGATCTGTTTTTCAATTCTCTAGCATGGATTCACCCTTCTTTGTTTTAATATCAGTTAACCTTCCAGATGGAAGCGTTCAACTCAATGTCTGGTATAGTGTAAGAAGTGAAGATTCAGCCTGATGCGATTGTAAATGTGTTACTGTACAAGCTGCAATATTGTCAAATACCATATCGTACCATATGGATATATCACTGAGGTAACACTTAATTTTAAATATATCTAGACCAGATTTTCATTATAATTCAGTGCAAAATGTTTCAATATATAAAATTTTATTACAAAAAAAACTTGTTTTCATGTTATGAGAATTATTATTTAAGCACAATGGGATAGAATCACCTAATTTAACTTTTGCATTTATAAGGCAAGTTTTCTAAGACTGGGTTTTCCCAGATTCCAACAATGATGAAAAAATATTGGGGGAGTGGAAGAAGGAGCTTAGGCTAAAGAAAGCTATAGTAATACTGATGAATCTTTATGTAATGAAAATAAATGAAAGCAAAAGGAAAAAAAATCAGTATGATTCTCCAAGGACATGACTGAATAAAGGCAAAAAGATTAACATTTGCAAAGTAGCGAGGATTTCAAAAAACAGAACACAGACAAAATTACTTGGTAAAACTAAGGGGCATGTTTACTAAACATTCCTAATGTGCGGGGCCGCGGTAGTGTGCCTGTGCCATATAAGGAGTGGGCGGTTCAGGCCGAAAAAGGAAAAAAAAAGACCATATGTGTGCGCGTCGCGTTAATGTGCGGGGCCCACATTAGCGCATGGGAAGGCTAAGTGGGGCGCAGCTGTGCACATATAGGAATAGAGCCGTAGCACAACGGTGAAGACAATAACCAATGGTGCAGGGGCCATGGGTTCAATCCCCCAGTGTGTGCAGCCCAAAAAGGCTGGCTGAGGCACCACCTTGAATGTGGAAATGTGTGTCAAGAGACAAAATATTTTTGGGGCGGCATAAGGCGGCGCACTGTTCATTGTGGGGCGGCATAAGGCGGCGCACTGTTCATATTGGGGCGGCATAAGGCGGCGCACTGTTCATTGTGGGCAGCAGGATGCGGCGCGCTGATGGCCACAAGGCGGCACGCTGATGCTAAAGCAAAGGAACACAGCCACAGCACAATGGTTAAGACACTGACCAATGGTGCAGGGACCAGCGGTTCAATCCCTCACAATGCCCATTGAAAAAGGCTAGCTGAGGCAGTATATTTTATGTTGTGGAGTGCTTTAGGAGGCTTTTTAATTCTATTTTGTGATAACTACTAGCAAACGCACTCTCACAGCATGTTAACATAAGGCGGACCATAAGGCACATGTTACAGTGCACCGTCCGCCAAGGCACCCTAGAATGTCCGCTATAGGGCAGCATGTATGTTGCGACACAGGATAATGTATAGTGCACCCTATATGGATGGCACCCATAAGGTGGCCTATAGGGCGCCCTAAAGAGCACCCTCAGAGGCACCTTATGGGTACAGTATGCCAAGGGTGTGTTTGCTGTCATAAAAATATGTACAGTAAACAAAGATAATGCTCTGGACAACCCTATCACAGAACCCCACAGTGGGCTTGAACCCATGACCTCTGGCTGCAAAGGTAGTGATATAACCATTGGGCTACAGCCCTATAGCTGTCAGCAAACCCCTGGCTGGCTGCAGAGAGCCTGCACATCACCTCACAGACAGTCTGCTGTTGTAAACAAGATAGGGTTAGGCCACCCGTACCCATGATGCACTGCACATGCACATCAGCTGTCCACAGATGCACACAAGATGGGGAATGCACCCCAACAGCTACCCGGCCTGGTAGGGGGAATTGTCCGTGTGCACCCACACAGCACCTCGGCCTGGTAGAGGGTCCTGAGCGGGTGGACTACCAACAAAGAGTAGCTACACACCGTCACATTGTGCGGGTACTGTGCTCACCCTGAGGGTGTGATGTGGCGCCCAGGACCAGGTCCACAACACCAGCTATGGCTGAATGAGGCCATGACAGAGCTCCAAAACAGTACTAACCTGTGAGATAGGAAGGTGCTACAGAAACATCTTGGATGTCTCAGTTAGTGGAACCCCCCCCCCCCCCAGGGTGGCAAACAGGGCCTCCCACCAACAGATCCCCATCCTACCCCCCTGCACCAATGGCAGTAGAGTGGACCATCAAACCCCAGTCCTGCTGGGGAACAGACACCCTACAGGGCAGTCCAAGCAGCTCCACACACATCCATAACACAATATCAGACAGACTTTAGGCCTGGATATCCAAAGATGCACCCCAGCACTATCTGATATTCTCCTGCAGCAAGCCATCAGCCACTGCACCCTGCAAGGCACTCCATCAAGACACATACCAACTGTGAACAGGCTGCTGGTTAGCCCTGATGGAAATGCATGCACCCAAAACTGGGGTGGCAGCACACACAAGCAGAGAGTTCTGTGAGGAGGCCCCAACAGGAAACCCATATATATCACAAGAGAGAAACACAATACAGCACTATGGGGATGCCTAGCCATGCTGTCATCACTGCACACTCAGGGTGAGAGTGCTCCCCCAGCAGCACATACGGAGGTCACCCTGTCTGTGTAGGTGGTGGCCGGGCACTACAATGTCACAGCCAGTGCCCTATGCCCTGTGCAGATGCATCCTGGCCAGCCCACCATGTCTGACCTATACCCATGGTACCTTGCTGCTCATTATGCACATTGGCAGGCCAATACTGACAGTAGTGTTGGCAGTGTGGGTTGGGGAAGGTGTTTGCAGCCAACACACACTGTATAGACAGACACACACTCCCACACCTATGCCAGCATTGTGCTACTATTGAGGGGGTGATTAGCCTTGCCCACCACACCGGTCCTGGGCACGGCACAGGCATGGATATGGTACGCAGTACTGCTGGGGGTCACTCCCCAGGGTGGTGAACACCGTCAGAGGCCAGGCCTGGAGCACGCAACGCAGACACCAAACAGATTGTTCGGATGGGGTCAACTAGCAGTATGTGCGTAATGTAGGGTATCTATCAGCCTGTACTCTTAGCAAACATTTCAGAGCTGTGAACCTCAGGTGTAGGGTGACATTGCTAAGGTATGCAGGTGCTAGTATTGGGAGATGCACGCAGGGTCCAATGTTCTGCCTCTACAGGAGACATTGGCCAATGGGGCCTGTGGGTGTGGGTGTGGGTGTGTCTGCCCCTGTTGGCTGCTGCTTTACGGCAGCGCTTCCCAAATCCGGTCCAGTTTTGCATCACACTGTTCGGGTCTTCCTGCTGTCCCTCATGAATATGCATGAGCTACATCTACATGCCGTGGGGGTGGTGCATAGATATACAGCACAGGCATTTGTATGAGTGGCAGCATGGAACCTGACTGGTGTGTGGCCCACCAGGACTGCATTTGGGGGATTCTGCTGTAGGTTCTGCCCCTGTTCATGGTGTCTGTGCTCAGTGAGGTAAAAGATAGATGTATTAACATTGCATATGTCCTCGTCACGAAGGGTGTGTCCTTACTGTCACTGTTTATTTGTGGGAAAAATACGTGGGCAGGATTGGCGGTAGCCCCAGCTGGTCTTTGAACCTGTGACCTTCTGTTCTTGCATGTACTGTCTGTGTGCACTGAACCACCGTGTAGCCACAGATTGGCTGAATTCCCTGGATAGTCCATGACTGTGGATACGGCAGGGCCTGTCTGTTGCTGTGGACTGTGCCAGTCTGCACATGGCTAGGCCTCTGTCTTCCGTGGCTAGCGGCCACTGCCCCCTGCACCACATGTACTCGTCCGCCAACATGCTGGCATGAGCTTCTCTCAGAGAAAGCAGATGACCTGATTGTAATGTGTCAGTACGGGACTGCATTTGGGCAACTTGGCTGTAGGTATTGCCCATTGTTGTGGTGTGTGTGTAGTGTTGGGTAAAATATGGGTGATCTCCCCATGCCTATGTTCCCTGCAAGACAGGGGTGTGTGTGCTATCGTTGTTCAGTGGTGGGTAAAATATATGGCCAGGGCTGGAAGGTGCCCCAGCTGGGATTTGAACCTCTGGTCCTAGAGGTACTGGCTCTGTTCGCTGCACCACACTGTGGCCACAGGGACAGTGCAGTCCCTGGAGATAGTAACATGGCAGGATGGAGTCGCAAAGCTTGCTGTGTGCATTTCTACTGTGGGCTCCTTCACCCTGTCTGGTGACAAACGTGCAAGTAAAGCCCACAGATGACCACGGGAAAAGGGGGATAAAATATAACCAAGCTGGGCTACAGTGATATTAATGGGCAAACATGGAAAACACTCCCAGGACAGCTCCAGAAAAAGGGAAATGTTTTTTGGACGAGTCTCCGCTCCGTACACCTTTCCATAAATCATTTTGTTTTGGAGCTTTCCTGGGTGTGTTTTCTAGTTTTGCCCATCACTATAACTGTTCCCCAACTGAATTACTATTTTTGATATTGTTGTGTTGGTCATTTTCTATTTTTAATTGCACTTTTGTGCTGTGCACATGTATCACACTGCTCACGTTTTGCAGGTTTCCCCGGTTGTGCTGTACATTGCTGACGGAAATGGTTTCTCTTCCCTTTAAATCCCCTCTACCGCGTGTGGTTCACTCGCGCTATTTTTGCAATGGAAATTAGGCCCCGCAACTGTGCGAGGGGCCTCTCCCCTCCCCTTCCCCGCCCATTAACCCCGTCTCTCCGCCCCTCCGGGGCCTTCCTCCGCCCTCCGTAGGCCTTTCCACGCCTCTATCGGACATTTACGGGCCCGTTAGTGTGACGCGCACGTGTGCGGGGGTTCGACGCACGTTTGCGGGGCGCTTAAGAGCACTTAAGTGCTGCTTTTAGTGCGCTATTTTGCGCCGCGCAAAATACCGGTTTTTAGTAAACATGCCCCTAAGAGAAATTTTTAAAAAGCAAACATGGAAGAAAAGATGTATATAGATATAAGGCAAAGTAACCAGACTTGTTTCAAGTTTATTTAGAAGAAAGTCAAGGGGTGGAATAGTAAATCTGAAAAGTTCCAAAGGACTCATGTGTACAGGGTGAGGAGGAAAAGGCAGAATTGCTGAGCAACTGTTTCTGTTCTGTGTTCTCAAAAGAAAACCTTAGAGAAGGACCACAGATAGCTGGAAAAAGTACACATGGAAATGGAGTAGCTATCTTACCGCACATGAAAGGGGTATGTTATGAACAGTTTGCAAAACCAAAACATGGACAAAGCCATGGAGCTAGATGAAATACATCTCAAAATTTTAAGGGAGCTCAGAGAGGTCCTGGAGAGTCTGCTGCAAGATGTATTTAATAAATCTTTAGAAAGGGAAGAGGTTATGAAAGATTGGAAAAGGATAGTTGTGGTTCCTGTTCACAAAAGTGGTGGCAGAGAAGAGGTGTAAAATTACAGACCTGTAATCCTTACTTTGATAGTGAAAAAAGTAATGGAGTTGCTACTAAAGGAAAGGATTTTTTACTACTGCAATCCAGTGAGTTGTAATATCCGAGGCAAGTTGATTTTATCAGAAGCAGATCATATCAGATGAATCTCATTAGTGGACAGGTGGTGGGTAGTCTACTTGGATTTCAGCAAGGCCTTTGATAGTGTCCCACATAGATGGCTAGTGATGGGTCTCAGGGCAATAAACTGGATTAGAATTTGGTTGACTGACAAATTACAGAGGGTAGTGGCAAATGGAGGTCAGTTGAAAAGATAAATAGGTGACTAGAGAAGAGCCTCAGGGATAGGTCCTGAGACTGATTCTGTTCAATATCTTTGTGGATGATAGTGTGGAAGGGTTAGACAGAAATGAGGCTTCTAGGGGGTAATATAACAAGCAACATGGAAAACACTGTCTTCATAAAAAGAGTAATGCATCTATGGAAATGACTTTCAGGGGGAAGAGTGAAGAATTCAAGAAAACTTGGGAAAAAACGGAGAGGACCACTAATTGCAATGAAGTGAAGAGAAATTCCAAGATTGACTGTGATGTATTGCATTACAGGAGGAGTGAAATAGGACAAACTGAATAAGTTTTATGGTCTTATTTCAATATCATATCATATGTTTATATTTTTCTCTATCTTGAAATGGTACCAAAATATAAGTTAGGGGTGTGCAGTTCAAAGCATTTCATTTTATGCAGTTCCCTGTGTCATTTGCAAGTTTGTTTTGTTTTCATAAATTTTAATTTTGTTTCAGGTTTCTTTTTTATAATTTTTTCATTCCAGGGCAATTTTGTTAATTGAAAAATTAGTTGTGGCTGCTACCCAAATGGAAAACATAGCCAAAAGGTTACTAGAGGTTTCAGGCAAATAAAAAATCCAACAGTTCGTCCCGCCTCCTCACAGTGTGAGGCTGGCCTCAAACTAGTGAACTTTAGCTTAGAAGGCAGACATCTTACAGGGAGCTGGCCTCAAACTAGTGAACTTTAGCTTAGAAGGCAGACATCTTACAGCTCTAGCCAGCCTGCTCTTAACTGTGTCTTGTATTGCTGGTAATCTTCATTCCTGTTTCCTGATTAGCCCAAAGTTTGTCGGGTCTGGGACTTTATGGAAAAGGCTATCTGGATTTTTTTGCCTTGTGAATCTATTGGCTCCTGTTGTAGAGATTTACTCCAAAGATTTTTCTTTTGTCATGGTCCTGTGCCACTAAATGGATAGCCAGGATTTGGATTAGACTTGGTACATGTCTGATAGTATATTTAGACATGGTTTCACAGAATTTCTGGCACAAGAACGTAGCAAAAGAAAAATCTTTGGAGTAAATCTATAGTATTTCAGGAGTCAATGGATTCACAAGGCAAAACCACCAGCTGGCATTTTCCATAAAACTCCAGACCAGATAAACTTTGGGCAAATCAGGAAATAGAAATGAAGAACACCAGCAATGCAAGAAGACGACACAGTTAAGAGTCAGCACCCATGAAGATATTATAGTTCTTCCTGTAAGATGCCCGACTTCAATAGTTACTGGTTTAAGGCTAGCCTACCTTTCAATGAGGATTCCAAACACTGGAATTCTGCACTTCTGCATTATTAGTAGGGATGTGCATTTGTTTCAGATGAGATGGGGGCTCTGAGGCTTTGGTGCATGTTCTTTGGTAGGGCTAGGCTGATAAGGCTAGATGGGCATATGGAGTTGAAATAAGGTTGGTGCAGACAAAACCTCGGAGGCTCCAGTTTAGTCTGGAAGTCTCCTTTCTAACTGAAAATTACATAGTCATGCTCAGGAGGGTCTAGAGAATATAAATTAAGGGAAAATTTAAAGTTTTAAAATTAGCGTGAAATCAGAAGTAATAAGATCTGGTGGGCATGTGCAGAACAGTCTTCTGCAAAGGCTTTTCAGGTGGAAGGAGAACAAGTCTAGCCTTATAAGGAGGATCTCTTCAAACGTGGGAAAGACGAGCTCAGCACTAAATCTGTGTTGCAGTTTATTAATATATTTAAATAGATATTTTCTATAGAATAAAGTGTTACCAAAATTTCTGCCTTAGGGCTGCTATGGGAGCAAAGATCTGCTAAAGTATCTGTTATGGTTCTGTTTTGGGTCCCTGGTATTATTTCACTGGGAAGAGAAACACTAATGTTTGTACCTGTTCTGTAGCTGAAAGAAGGTCTAAACAGTTGGATCAGTTGGGGTTTATTGCTAAATGAGACTGAAAGTGTGTGAGGGGTGAGATGTGTGGAGAGAGGAAAAGGGGAATTTGATTATTTGATCTGGTTTGAGAGTAATTGCAATACAAGAGGGGAGTAACTGACTGGAGAAGAATAAAAGGGCTTTTTAAACTTCAAAGTTTGGAGGTCTTTTGTAGGAGGGGTTCTGCTCCTATTAAAAATAGAAAAAAAAATAATTGGAGAATTTTTCTCTGTTTAGAAGAGGAAAGCATTTGAACCAATTTTTATTTGGAGAACAAGAACAGAAAATTGTTTTTTAAAGCATTAACAGTTGGTAACAGTTGATTGGTAATTTGGCTGGATTTTATGTTATAAGACTGAAATTTGTTTTTACTGAATGTGTAAAATGTATTTGATAAATTCAGTCAGAAAAGAGAATTTATTTCTTTCCAGGAGGAGAAAATGTTAAAGCTGCTGAGTTCTACTATACTGCTGGAGGACAGTGACTGTTGTTTGTGTTGCTGGCAGTCGAAAAAAAAGATACTTGGCTGCTTAATTAGAATTCAAATTCCTCTCAAAAAAGGGAGATTTTCTCTGAGAAGGAAGCCCTATTCGTGTTTTGGATGTCTGAAAATGCCTACATAGATGTACAATTCACAAGGGGGTCCCTATAGCCATTTTAGAAACCAGGTTTCTGGATGTCCATAGCACGAGGGCGTCCAAGTAGATTGGTGGTGTGCGAGTGGAGTGGCCTGGGTGAAGCAATGAAGATGCCATTGCGGTGCGAGTCCAGTATGGTGCAAGCATGTCTGGCCCTGGTTGTTGAAGTGTCTACGTCTAAACCTGTCCTGATCATGGATAAGATGCAAAAAAAAAAAAAAAGTACTCGTTTCATGGCAGCAATGTACTCAGGGGGAAGAGCAGAATGTGCTGTTATCATCCCTATCAGTATTTCCTTAGCAACGAAACCTGCACGTAAATACAAACCCCAAAGAGATTACTAACCAACCACTGTATGTCTAAGTATCTGCACTATCACTGAACATGGATATCCGCCGTCTGGAAAACGCCAGCCGGGATGACCAAGAAGCCTTATCTGCGGCCGTCCACTTGGGAACATACAAACTGAAATATAAATGTCTCTCGGATGTTTTGTTCTGGATGTTTGTTTGAGAGTGCTGACAAACTGATAGAACTGGTTCTGTGACCAGCAGCTGTAAACACTGTCTTTTTAAGAAGGATGAAAGAAATTCCTGACTTAAGAAGAAAATTTACTTTATTCTGAAATTTACCTAGATACATTTTAAAAACTGGGATAAAACTTTCTGGGCTCCTTTTAAATTAAATTATGAGTGTGGTGTGAATGGTTAGGGATGGAAACAGTTATGGGCTCTTTTATTAAAGTTCGCTAAGGTTTTGCACTTAATGAATTTTACCAACCCATGTTAAGTACAAAACCTCCAGCTTAACTGTCAGGGTGTGACCAGTATGGTCCCAGTAGTGAATATGTGATGGGCCATGTGTGCTCCACTAAGGCGGGTTCACTTAATAACACCCATAGAGATGTCATTAGGTAACCTTGCATTAAGAGCCACATTGCCCCTGAGCACGTTGACAATTGTCCTGGAGCTAGCTATAATGTACTGTCCACACTTTCAATCCACCCATTCTCTGACCCATCCCCCAGTCACCAGCTAACATGCATTTCAGCATGCAGTCGCTGACATTCTTCCACATTAGGGTTCTTGGCTACAAGTTGCCACATTTTAAAATGCACATTAACTGGATAATGGTCTTTAGTAAAACGGCCCTAAAGTGACTAATAATTATCCACTATTTTACTCTAGCTAGAACTTAAGTGTTTCTTTTTTTTACAATTCTTCTGTAATTAGCAGACTCTAAAAACCCCAGTTTATAGGGAGAAAGTAACTATTTTTGAGATGGTTAAGCTAGGGAGTAGGATCCAGAAGAACTAATGACCAGAGGAACCTGTGACCAGACTTAGAACTGGACAAGAATCAGAGAGGATTGGGAAGTGATAAGTAGTGCTTCAAGCATGCGCACGCGCACACGCACACGCACACGCACACAAAAACTTACCAAAGGAAAATAGGGGAATTAAAAGTACATTTTGAAAAGTTGGGTTATAACTTAATTTATAACAGTAATGTAACAGTAATTTAAGTATATTGAACTTGAATACACTTACCTGAATCTGTATCTTATCTGAGCACTCGTAAAAGAAGAAAAAAGTAAAAGTTATAAAGGAAGAAATTATATAGCTATGCGTTCAAAGGATGAAGGAAAACAGTAACTTATGTGGTAGTTAAATACATTTTGGATGAGAAACGTATATATTCCTAGAAAAAAAGAGAAATTTCAACACATTGAAAGAAAATGGGTTTGTAATTTGGGCAATAGCTCTTGCTGCATGTTAAGAATTTTAATTAGAATATTTCAGTTGGCTTTTTATCTAGAGATAGCCAGTTAATTATGTATACAACTTTTTATTCTAGAAATAATCTAAAATATTGCATATCTCGGTGTCTTCTACTAGCATTTCAAATTTCAGTGCATGCCTGATTCGACAACATTGCAACATCTGGTTAACAAGTAGATAATCCTTCAATTCTTTAGCTTATTTCTTCCTTCGACTTTGTTCTAAAAGAGTCATCTGAGGGACATAGCATTATTTCTCTAGCAGTCTACTGGAAAATATGTGCCTGAGGAAACATTCTTTAGCCTGTACCACAATGACATTATTTTAACATCTATAGTGGGGAAAGTAAGGCCTTCTTTCTGCAAGCAAGGCTACAGTAGGAACAATCTATTCAATATCCACCAGAAAAAAAGCTGAGGGGGGGGGGGGGCATTCAGCCAGCATACCCCTTTCCTCTGCATGGGTTCCCTGTTGCCATGGAAACCTATGCAAGGGACAGGACTTCAGCAGGGCCTGTGTCCATCTGCTGGCTCAGAGGCCCCCCTACCCTAAGCTTTCTGGAGAAGTATGAGAGTCAGAAGCTGTAAAGATGTCTTACACATTGGAACATGGAACGTACGAAGCATGAACCAAGGGAAGTTGGAGGTGGTCAAGAATGAAATGGAACGTGTACAACTTGATCTGTTGGGTGTCAGCGAACTGAAATGGACTGGCATGGGGCACTTTGCATCAGATGATCACATGGTCTACTATGCTGGAAATGAAAGACAAAGAATAAATGGTGTTGCATTTATAATAAAGAAGAAACTTGCAAGAACTGTAATGAAATACAATGCAGTCAGTGAACGCTTAATCTCTATTCGTCTACGAGGATTGCCTATCAACACAACTATAATTCAAGTATATGCCCCAACAACAGCTGCAGAAGAGAATGAAATTGAAGAGTTCTATGAACAAGTACAAGCTGAAATTGACAGAACATGCAAACAGGATATCCTGATGGTCATGGGTGACTGGAACGCAAAAGTTGGCAACAAAGAAGAAGGCAAAGTAGTTGGAAAATATGGACTTGGCAACAGAAATGAAGCTGGAGAAAGACTGATAGAATTCTGCAAGACCAATGATCTATTCATCTCAAACACCTTCTTCCAGCAACACAAGCGGCGACTGTACACATGGACTTCACCGAATGGATTATATAAAAAATCAAATTGACTACATATGTGGAAGTCAACGATGGAAAAGCTCTGTAACATTAACAAAGACAAAACCTGGAGCTGACTGTGGTACAGATCATCAACTACTAGTATGCAAACTCAAGCTAAAGTTGAAAAAGAGCAAACCACTCATAAATGCAGCAAAATATGACCTTGAGAATATATCACTGGAATTTAAAGACTGCCTGCAAAATCGATTTGCTGCTTTAGATACAAATGACAGAGCTCCGTAAGAGTTATGGAATGACATCAAGAAGTTTGTGTTGGAAGAAAGCGAGAAGTCTCTACAAAAGGTGAAAAAGAAAAAACGGCCAAAATGGAATGCAGAAGAAACTCTGAAAATTGCCCAGAAACGCTGAGAAGCTAAAGCCAGAGGAGAAAGAAAGACAATCGCAGAACTCAGAAATTTCCAACGTGCAGCAAGACAGGACAAGGAAAAGTACTACAATGACACTTGCAAGGAAATAGAAGCAGAAACTATTAGAGGAAGAACAAGATCGGCTTTCCTAAAGCTACGAGAGTTAAAGAAAAAGTTCCAGCATCGAATTGGAATGTTACAAGATGCTCAAGGTTCTATGTTGAATGATGCTGAGAAGATCAAGAAAAGGTGGAAGGAATATGCAGAGTTTTTATATGATAAAGATCAAGTGGACCAACAGCTGTTTCAACCTGTACCTTATGATCGGGAACCATTGGTGATGAAAGAAGAAGTTGAAGCAGCATTGAAAGCCTTATCAAAGAACAAAGCACCAGGCATTGATAGCATTCCCATAGAAGTATTGCAGCAATCTGATGCAGCTGTTACCGTACTCACAAGAAATATGGAAGACAACATCATGGCCAACTGACTGGAAAAGATCTGTGTTTATACCAATACTAAAGAAAGGTGATCCAACTGACTGTGGAAATTATCGCACAATCGCTCTGATCCCACATGCCAGCAAGATTCTACTGAAGATTATTCAAAAGAGACTACAAACATACCTGGAACAAGAACTACCTGAAGTGCAAGCAGGGTTCAGGAAAGGGAGAGGAACAAGAGACATCATTGAGGATGTGAGATGGATCCTTGAAAAGACTAAAGAATACCAAAATGATATCTATTTGTGCTTTATCAACTATAGCAAGGCTTTTGACTGTGTAAACCATGAGAAACTCTGGGCCACATTAAGAAGCATGGGTATATCAGAACACCTGATCGTTCTCTTGCACAATCTGTACATTGATCAAGAAGCAACAGTTCGAATGGAACAAGGAGAAACAGAATGGTTTAAAATAAGCAAAGGTGTAAGACAAGGCTGCATACTTTCCCCCTACCTGTTTAATTTATATGCAGAACAAATCATCAGAGAAGCAGGATTGTATGAAGATAACAGAGTTGTGAAGATTGGTGGAAGACTCATCAACAACCTTCGCTATGCTGATGATACCACATTACTGGTTGAAAGTGAAGATGATCTGAAACATTTGCTTCTCACGATCAAAGAACATAGTCTCAAAATGGGCCTGCACCTTAATGTAAAGAAGACAAAGATCATGACAACTGGCATAATCAACAGGTTCATCGTTGAAGGAGATGAAATTGAAATTGTGAACAACTTTAACCTACTTGGATCAACTATCAATAAAGAAGCAACAAGCAGTCAAGAAATCAGACGACGCATTGCTCTTGGCAGAATGGCTATGAAAGACCTAGATAAGATTCTCAAGAGCAGAGATGTCTCTCTCCATACAAAGATTCGACTTGTTCAAGCCATGGTATTTTCAATAACATCATATGGATGTGAAAGCTGGACAGTGAAAAAGATAGACAGGAAGAAAATTGATGTCTTTGATTTATGGTGCTGGCGGCAAATACTGTGTATATCATGAACTGCCCAAAGAACAAACCAGTCGGTACTAGAGGAGATCAAACCTAAGCTTTCTTTAGAAGCTCAGATGACAAGACTTCGACTTTCATACTTTGGACACATCATGTGAAGAGAGATATCATTAGAGAAAGACATTATGCTTGGCAAGATAGAAGGTCAACGCAAAAGAGGAAGGCCAGCAATGAGATGGATTGATACAATAACAGCAGCTATGGGTACCAGTCTGTCAACAATGAGTCGCCTGACTGAAGACCGAACACAATTTAGGATAGCTATCCAGAGGGTCGCCATGAGTCGACTCCGACTTGACGGTACTTAACAACAACAACAACAACAACAACAACATCCTAAACAGATTTTACCTATAACTTGTGATTTTAGCAGATGCCAGCAGGCCAGTAGGTAAAGAGGAATATCTGGTTAGAGGGTTTGGGGCTGCAAGCATCTCCCACACTGATCATGTTTGTGGGATGGAGGGAACTTTGTCTCCCTCCCCAGTCACAAACATCAATTTTTGTGGGGCCTCCCCTTCTTAGTGACTATGGGCAACCACATTTTAAATCCAGCCTTGTGTGAGAAACAAATCAGATTACTTGATTTTAACTACCAATCACAGCTTATTGCATTCAGTTGAAGAAGTGTGATTATTTATTCACAGTATTTCTATATGGGCTCAATCATGTTCCACACACCTTATTCCAGATTCAGGTCAATGTGTTCCTGCCATCTTACTGTCTTCGTCATTACAAGTATTTGTCAACAAATATCATATAGTCACTGACAACACAATATGTGCTACTGAATGCTGGCTTTGTCACAAATGATTCCTTCCCCTCATTGTGGTAATTCATGTTGCCATAGCCAAAAACATATGTCTAGAGTGTGCTGTATTTTCTATTTGACAAAGAAATTCACCCTGAGAAAATATTGTTCTTTTCTATGGGATCTTCTGGGTCAGAATGGCCACTGTCAGATACAGGATGCTGTCTTACACAGTATCATTCATTATATATTCATATGTTCTTAAGTATAATAATCTAGGTGGGAATGAATAACATTCTTTCTACCATTTTAAATCCAAGCTGAACCCGTGAACAGTTGAAATCTCTTTGGGGCCCTTTTACTAAAGTGTGTTGCGCAGTCAGCACAGGTTTTGGCGCATGTTAAATGCAAGTTGAAGCCTTCAGTGACCAACAGCATGGGATCAGGACAGTAAGCACACACTGATTTCCATATCATCAGTGTACTGCACGTTGGGGTGATGAAGAGGCAGGGAATGGAGAGGGGTGGGCATGGTGAACTCAGTGCAGATAACGTGCAGGTACATACCATGTGCTACTTATGCCTCCTGCGGGTACTGAATGCCACTTGTAATAACGCATGCTGCTATGGCAGAGTCCCATCCTGTGTGGTTACTATTGGGACCTTTACGGGCACGCGTCTGGCAGTTAGCACACAACAGTTGCAACTACATTGAGTTACTTTTAGCGTTAAACATGTGTTAGTTGACATACCCTAGCATACCTTAGTAAAATGGGCCCCTTTGACTTAAGTTTGGATTTAGATAGAATGGTTCAAATTTATTTGATTATCTGGAAAGAGCACAAAGAAATGTATTTGAGTCAACGTAAATTAAAACCATCCAAATCTTGATTTGTAAGATCATACATACCTTAAATAGAAAGCATATAAGTATACATTTGTAAATATTTATGTGCACCCTTGGTCAAAATGAGACTGATTGGTCAACTATGGAAATTATGGAAATTAAAGTTGTGCTGAAAATATTCCACATTCAACTGGGTCTGAATAGCTCAACTGTAGGTAAAAAGGCAAAATGATATTGCCAACAATGCATGATAATATCTGTTAAAACTATTTTAAATCACCACAGATGCTCACCATCTTGATGGATGGACCCTTATCCTTCAAACCACACTGTCAACAAATTTTTACAAAAGTCATGTTACTGAAATAAAAATAGTCATTTATCAATTTTTATATGCTGAACACGAATATGACAGTGAAATTGCAAAGTTGGCTCTAGTTTTTTTGTAATCTACAGGAATTAATGTTTACATCACAAAATGCATGTCAATAGTAAATATAATAGGCCTTAATATCTGTAAAAAACCAAGTCATAGACTACTTCTTAGATTTTTTCGCCTGTCTCTTGTACAGCTATTTGGGAGCTTCTCTGGGGAGTGTCCAGCAGTAGTCAGCCAGCATTGTAGTAGACCATTTTCCCTGGTATCTTTGATCCATTGTTGCAATATCCTGGTGAAAACGTTCGCCCTGTTCATCACTAACCATACCACAGTTGTCAGGAAAGAAATCGAGATGGGAATCAAGGAAATCGATCTTTAGAGATATATTGCAGCCACGTTTCTGATGCTGCATCAGCATGTCTTCTACTAGTTCCTTGTAGTTTTCTGCCCTAACATTCCCAAGAAAGATTGTTGACACTAGGCGAAAAGCATTCCATGCTTGTTTCGCATCACCCTGCAGCAAGTTGTTGAACCGGTCATCTTTGAAGAGCTCTCGAATCTGAGGACCCACAAAAACTCCCTCTTTAATCTTTGCTTCTTTGAGTTGAGGAAATTTTTCATGCAGGTATCGGAAAGCTGGCGAAGTGCGGTCCATGGCTTTCGCAAAGTTTTTCATCAAACCTAGTTTGATGTGAAGGGGTGGTAGCAGGATTTTGTGAGCCTCAACCAGAGCTGGGTGCTGGATATTCTTCTCTCCAACTGTTACATTTTGTCTGCGATTCCATTCCTTCCGCAAATAGTGCCAAGCCCTTGCTCGGCTATCCCACTCACATAAGAAACACATGTATTTTATATATCCCTGCTGCACTCCCATTAAAAGGGCAACTACCTTCAAGTCACCACAGAGGTGCCAGCTGTACTTGTTATAGTTAATGGAAGTCAGAAGATGCTTTAAGTTATCATATGTCTCTTTCATGTGGACGGCATGCGCTACTGGAATAGATGGAAGACGGTTTCCATTGTTCAAAAGCACAGCCTTCAGACTCAGTTTTGAAGAGTCTATATATTAGTCTCCAGTCTTGTGGGTCATGAGTGATTTTTAAGGCATTCATGAGGCTTTCAATATCGGAACAGAATACCAGATTACTTTTCTTTCTGAAGAAAGGCTCCAACTGCTGGTGGCGCTTTCAATATGAAGTAATGTTGACATGTTCTTCTAGAAGATTCCATTGTTGGAGTCTTGATCCTAGCAATTCTACCTTGTTCTTGGATAAGTCCAAATCACAAACCAGGTCATTTAGTTCTTCCTGTGTTATTCTGTGTGGAGTTGATAATGCATCCCAGTAAAAATCTGGGTCACTGCATTCTGACGGACCAGGAGAAGAACAGGTCGGCTCACCTTTGTCCTCATCAAATGAATCAAGAGAATATTCTGATGGAGGTTCTGGAATAGGAAGTTCCTCACCATGTGGAACTGGTCTCAATGCAGACGGAATGTTTGGTTAGACTTTGCTCGACTTCTTTTGCTTCGTTATTCCGCTGGAAAGAGGAGGAACCAAGCAGAAGTAACAGTCATTTATGTGGTTGCTTGGCTCTCTCCACACCATGGGGACTGCAAACAGCATTGATGGTCTTTTGCAATTCAAACACTGTGAAAAGCTGTGTTGTACATGTAGCGCAGCATATATGCGGGGCCCAAGGCTTGTCTTGGTCACCAATCTTGCATCCGAAGTAAAGATGATATGCCTTCTTCAGTTGAGAAGTGATACTTTTCTTCTGGTTGGCAAATGTCACTTCCCCACAAATGTAGCAGAGATTGTCAATGGTATTAACGCACTTCCGCGGCATTAATGTTCTGTATTGTACCTAAATGGCTAAAATTATATGATTAATAAAAGTTACATGTAACAGTAGCTTAAACTGTCGCGCACACAGTCTGAAATATTTTAAATGCTCAACCTTTCCGACTGCATATAGTACACTGCTGACGTCAGATGGCTTCAGCAGCCATCTGGCAGTAGTATTGCATTGCATCAGAAAATGATGCAATCAACTCTGGATGATGTGTAGCATGCTGGTATTATGCAATGTGATGCAATATTACATCATTCAAGGCTTATTTGGGACGTTGTTGATGTCCTACTGGATAAATTTACACGGTGAAACGTCAAAAATGAACTACATGCAATATCTTCAAAACGAGAGCCAATAATTTTTTTTTCTTGTTATATTCGTGTTCAGCTCACCAAGATAATGACTTTGAAATTGTTACTACAGATTAAGGCCTTTTAATGTTGACCAGTGCCATCTGCAAAAAAATAAAAGCAAAAATAAAATAAAAACTAGATAGGTATCTTATGACAGAATCCCCAAAGCTGAAAAACTCCTCTATATTTTCATAACAAATTACGACATTTCAGTTATCATCAAGGTAATATATATTGTAACAGTGCAGACCCCGAACAACCCGAGAAAATGCAGTTCAGCATAAAGGAGCACAGGAAAAGTGACAGGGTAAACAAGGAAATGTCAGATGGTTACCGTGAGCAACCTAGAAACACGTGCAAATGCCCAATGAGGACACACCCAGCCAGCAAAGGAAGGGAATTCACTTTACCTGACAGGGTTCAGCTGGGTGGGGGTGGAGCAAGGAAACACTGGGATAAAATAGGCTCCCAGACAATCAGAGAGAGAGAGAGAGAGAGAGAGGAGCTGAAGCAGCCACAGACACACTCTGAGAGAATACAGCAAAGGCAGCTAAAACCCTGGGAAGCATGGAGCAGGTATGAGAATGTAAGAGAGAGTGACAACGAGGCTTTGGAGCAACTAGAGAGCCAGCGTGAAGGTCAGAGGGGAACCGAAGACCTGAGTGAAGCTGAGAGATATCAACAGCCAGATAGTGTGTTTGAGCCAGAGAGACGTAAGAAGACTGCAGTTGCAGGTTCCAGTGCACAGAGTGAATGCAAGAGTGATTTGCCATATGAAAGAAGACAACCCTGGAGGTATTGAAATAGGCACACAAGGTCCCACTATCTAGAGGCTGAAAATATCCCTTCTTCTGGTTTTAAAAACCCTAGAAGGAAAAGGTTTTACTTACCAGATAAAGCTGAAGAGTTTTGTAGTCATTGTAAGCTCACAGCTCCCTGTGAAACTCCGTCACGAGCTCTCCAATCTGGCTCAGCTGGGTTACAAAAGGGAAGCTTGAACCGGCAGAGAAATCCCCTTAATTATCCCACTAGCAGAGCAAACCAGGAGTTGAGCTATATTCTAAAATACCAGCAGGGGCAGTGCCCTGAAAAGCTCAACTCTAGAATACAAGGTAATTCCCAGAGAGACACTAGCTCTAAGGAAGAAAGGAACTTCCTGTCTGAAGAGGTTAACCAGCCATTCTCCACGTTACTACTGAGGTCCAGAATGAGCCTTCCAGTCAGCCGGAGTTAATGGAATATCAAAATGCAGAAGAATATGATATGCCAGAATTGATGGACTGCTCTTTGACCTTGATTGAACCTGAGTTCTCTCTCAGATAAGTAATTAGTTGGTGTCCTAGCTTTAGTGTTATAAGCAACAGGCTGCAGCTCTCTCTAAGTAAAGCAGATATAAGCTGTGCTGTCAGCTACAGGAGAAAGAACCATATTGAAATATTTAAGCTGTTTTGTTCTTTTCATTTATTTGTTATTTTGGAAGCTGAAGGAAGCAAGTTCTGTTTGTTTTTGTTACTTTATGTTATATGTCCAAGCATTTGATTTATGTTCCTGAATATAAAGTACCCTCAAGGGACGGGGAATAAAACCCTTTAATTTTGAAAGAAGTGTTTTGTGGTTTATATCAGTGAAGGCACAACTACCACCCTCCAGAGCCTTGCAATACCAGTAGCTACCGCTTGGCCAGAGAAGGCACGACATAAATGGCGTAGAGAAGAGGATAAAAATTTTTTTCGGGGGCATAATAAGGATTTGCCTGAAAGGACATTGCTGAAAGGCAAAAGGAAGTGTTTAAAGCACTAATCAAGGAGGATTCGGCTGGTAAGACGGCCAGCGGTGGAAAAGACCCCTTCTCACATGCTGATGTCACCAGGAGACTAAGGTATTGGTAGCCTGGGTAGACGGGTATAGGATACCATGAGAAAAGGGGAGCCAAAAAGAAAAAAAAACAACCTTTGTGTGTGTGCCGCACTTGGTGGGTCTCTTCTCTTTTATTTTCAGGTGCAGCAAAAAGGAAGATGGATCCCCAAGATGTACTAGCCTGGATGAATGAGCAGCAGGAGAAGCAGGCCAGGATGCTCCAACACCTGCAAGAACAGTATATGACTACACTGAAGGAACAGCAGAAACCATTGCTGGAAGCCATGACAGCGTTACTAGAAAAGGCTCGGGAAGACAAAGCTACAATACCGCAAGTAGAAATGAATACGGGACTTGTATGCAAACATTTAGGGCGGGCAGATAACCCCGACGATTTCATAGAGGCCTTTGAACGCATTGCTGAGAACTCAAAATGGCCTGTGGAACAATGGGCTATGCGTTTCGCAATGACTTTGAGTGGCGAGGCCTTATCCGCTTTTAAAACCATGCCTGCCAGTTTGGCAAATAATTATAATGAAATTAAAAAGGCCGTGAAAGACCGCCTTGGTCTCACGCCCAGACACTACCGGAGATTATTTAGAGAGGCAATAATGATGGAAAACGAGACTCCGAAAGCCTTATGCCAGAGGCTCAAGAACCTAGCCTATAAGTGGTTGGATCCTGATGGCAAAACGCTTGAGTCCATACTTGATGAGATTGTCCTAGAACAGTTTTTGATGTCAATACCAGCTGAAATGAAAACGTTTTTAACTCTGCAAAATTGTTTAAACACAGTTGAAGCAGCTCAGATGGCTGAAGTGTTCAGGGAGGCAGCACATACTAGTACTTTTAAGGTGAACCTTTCAAGAGGTGCAAGTGTGACTGGAGTGGATAAGTGTGAAAAGTACGCGCGAGATAGAGTGACTGCATATGACCCTAGCAAGGAGGGCAGAGATAGGAACACTAGAAGGTGCTACAGATGTAATAAACCTGGTCATGTGATAAAAGATTGCCGAGTTAAAACTGCCCTTATGACAGGGTCAGAGGAGATAGTGTCAGATGGATTTATACAAGAAATATGGATAGAAGGGGTGAAAGCTTTGGCTCTACTGGATTCGGGGGCGGATCAAAGCATGGTCTCACAGGACTTGTGGGAAACCATAGGTAAAAACCGGTCATCTCCCCCGGACCCAGTAGAGGGGCAAATTCGCATAAGATGCGTGCATGGGGAAGCTTCCCACTACCCATTACATGAGGTAACCATACAAGGGCTAGGGTCTACGCGAAAAATATTAATGGCAGTAGTGCCAAAACTTCCATACGCAGTAGTTCTAGGGCGTGATTGGATCCCTTTCTGCCAAAAATTGGAGAAAGGCCTCCAAGAGATATTGCCCCTAACTCAGGTGCAAACCCCGGTGATAGAGGAGGAAAAAGTTGAAGCCATAGCCACTGCCATTCCCAGTCCTTTATTTGAGAGACCACCCAAAAAGGGATCTCCCTCTAAGGGACTACCAGTAACAGGGAAACAGAAATTTACCTTGCAATTTTGCAAGAGTGCACCCCAGGCGAAAGGCCCAAAAAGTGCTTCTGAAATGGCTGCGGGTTATGACCTTTTTAGCATAGAAAATGTTGTTGTAGCGAAAGGAGGAAAAGCTCTGGTGGACACGGGCATCCGTATTAAAGTACCTGAGGGGTGCTATGGGCGGATAGCGCCGAGGTCAGGGCTAGCCGCGCAACATTTCATAGATATTGGCGCAGGGGTCATTGATCCCGACTACCGGGGGCCCGTAAAGGTCTTAGTGTTTAATTTTGGGGTAAAAGACTTCAAAATACAACAAGGGGATAGGATTGCACAGTTAATCTGTGAGAGGGTAGGGTTCCCCGCGGTAGAGGAAGTGTCAACACTACCCTCCACAGAAAGAGGAGAAAACGGGTTTGGTGCTACTGGAACAAGGGAGGTGAAGAGCTTGACAGCTCTTGGAGAGGAAAGAACTGAGGAGGATCTAGGGCCTCAAGTGGGGGATTGGGAAAGACAACCTTCCCCAAAAATAGGCTCTGAGTTGAACCCACAGCAGCGGAAAGAATTAGCGCGCTTATTAACAAAGTTCGCAGACGTCTTGACCACTTTGCCTGGCGAGACGCACCTTGTGGCGCATGAGATAATCATGCCACCAGGGAGGGTTATAAGACAACGGCCATATAGGATGCCCGAAACAAAAAAACAAGAGGTGATTGCCCAAGTGAAGGAGATGCTAGCCATGGGCATCATAGAGGAGTCTAGAAGCCCATGGTCTAGCCCAATAGTATTGGTTCCGAAACCAAACGGAACCTTGAGATTTTGCATCGATTTCAGACAAATTAATGACATATCGCAATTCAAGGCGTATCCTATGCCTCGCATAGACGACCTGTTGGACCAGTTAGGACAGGCAAAATACCTAACTACGTTAGATCTCAGCAAAGGGTATTGGCAGATTCCTCTAACTAAAAGTTCAAAAGCCAAAACGGCTTTTTCCACGCCCGTAGGGCTATATCAGTTTAGGAGGATGCCATTTGGTTTGCACGGGGCTGCGGCGACGTGCCAGTGTCTCGTAGACCAAGTGTTGAGACCCCACCACGAATATGCTAGTGCCTATATGGATGATATAGTGATACACAGCACAACTTGGATGGAACACCTCACGAGAGTAGAAGCGGTCCTTAGGGCGTTGAGAAGGGCTGGCCTCACATTAAACCCGGAAAAATGTTTATTCGCCACAAGGGAGGCGAAATATTTGGGGCACCTAATAGGAAGAGGCCTAGTAAAACCCCTGGCTAGTAAGGTAGAGAATATTCGGGAGTTCCCAAGACCTATAACCAAGAAACAAATGCGCAGTTTCTTGGGTTTAATAGGCTACTACCGCCGCTTTGTGCCCCGTTTCGCAGAAGAGAGCCTTCTCCTCACGGAGATGTTGTGAAAGAATGCACCAAACCAGGTCCGTTGGACCCCAGAAGCCGAAAGGGCTTTCGAAACCCTTAAAGAGAAGCTGTGTAGTGCCCCTGTATTACGGGGTATAGATTTTAATTTACCCTTTATCATTCAAACTGATGCATCGGACACAGGGTTGGGGGCGGTAATGTCCCAAATATTCGAAGGGAACGAACATCCAGTGGCATATTTGAGTCGAAAACTCTCGCCTACGGAGAAAAATTATGCCACGATAGAGCGGGAGTGTTTAGCTATTAAATGGGCCGTAGAAACCCTCCGTTTCTACCTTACGGGGAGAAAGTTTTTGTTAGTGACGGATCACGCTCCTTTGAAGTGGCTTCATTTAATGAGAAACAACAATGCCCGATTGACCCGCTGGCATTTGGCCCTTCAGGCCTTTAATTTTACAGTTCAGCACCGTGCGGGCAAAATGCATGGAAACGCTGATGCACTTTCAAGGATTACTTGCTGTCCGCTAAAAACTACGGCAGCAAGTAATATTTTAAGGAGGGGAATATGTAACAGTGCAGACCCCGAACAACCCGAGAAAATGCAGTTCAGCATAAAGGAGCACAGGAAAAAGTGACAGGGTAAACAAGGAAATGTCAGATGGTTACCGTGAGCAACCTAGAAACACGTGCAAAAGCCCAATGAGGACACACCCAGCCAGCAAAGGAAGGGAATTCACTTTACCTGACAGGGTTCAGCTGGGTGGGGGTGGAGCAAGGAAACACTGGGATAAAATAGGCTCCCAGACAATCAGAGAGAGAGAGAGAGAGGAGCTGAAGCAGCCACAGACACACTCTGAGAGAATACAGCAAAGGCAGCTAAAACCCTGGGAAGCATGGAGCAGGTATGAGAATGTAAGAGAGAGTGACAACGAGGCTTTGGAGCAACTAGAGAGCCAGCGTGAAGGTCAGAGGGGAACCGAAGACCTGAGTGAAGCTGAGAGATATCAACAGCCAGATAGTGTGTTTGAGCCAGAGAGACGTAAGAAGACTGCAGTTGCAGGTTCCAGTGCACAGAGTGAATGCAAGAATGATTTGCCATATGAAAGAAGACAACCCTGGAGGTATGGAAATAGGCACACAAGGTCCCACTATCTAGAGGCTGAAAATATCCCTTCTTCTGGTTTTAAAAACCCTAGAAGGAAAAGGTTTTACTTACCAGATAAAGCTGAAGAGTTTTGTAGTCATTGTAAGCTCACAGCTCCCTGTGAAACTTCGTCACGAGCTCTCCAATCTGGCTCAGCTGGGTTACAAAAGGGAAGCTTGAACCGGCAGAAAAATCCCCTTAATTATCCCACTAGCAGAGCAAACCAGGAGTTGAGCTATATTCTAAAATACCAGCAGGGGCAGTGCCCTGAAAAGCTCAACTCTAGAATACAAGGTAATTCCCAGAGAGACACTAGCTCTAAGGAAGAAAGGAACTTCCTGTCTGAAGAGGTTAACCAGCCATTCTCCACGTTACTACTGAGGTCCAGAATGAGCCTTCCAGTCAGCCGGAGTTAATGGAATATCAAAATGCAGAAGAATATGATATGCCAGAATTGATGGACTGCTCTTTGACCTTGATTGAACCTGAGTTCTCTCTCAGATAAGTAATTAGTTGGTGTCCTAGCTTTAGTGTTATAAGCAACAGGCTGCAGCTCTCTCTAAGTAAAGCAGATATAAGCTGTGCTGTCAGCTACAGGAGAAAGAACCATATTGAAATATTTAAGCTGTTTTGTTCTTTTCATTTATTTGTTATTTTGGAAGCTGAAGGAAGCAAGTTCTGTTTGTTTTTGTTACTTTATGTTATATGTCCAAGCACGGCATTTGATTTATGTTCCTGAATATAAAGTACCCTCAAGGGACGGGGAATAAAACCCTTTAATTTGGAAAGAAGTGTTTTGTGGTTTATATCAGTGAAGGCACAACTACCACCCTCCAGAGCCTTGCAATACCAGTAGCTACCGCTTGGCCAGAGAAGGCACGACAATATATATATATATATATATATATATATATATATATATATATATATATATATATGTCAATATATATATATATATATATATATATATATATATATATGTATATATGTATATATATATATATATATATATATATATATATATATATATATATATACAGAATGGAGTTGGTCCAGAGGGTAGCTACTAAAATGGTAAGTGGTTTTCACCATAAAGCATATGGGGGACACAGACTTTGAGATCTAAAGATGGACAGGAAGATGTGATAGAAACATTTTAATACATCCAAGATATAAATGCATATGAGGCAGGCTCCTTTTAATTAAAAGGAAGTTCTGAAACAAGAGGTCATAGGATGAGGGCAAAAAAGTATCAGGAGTAATCTATTTCTTTATGGAAATGTGGTTGATACGTGGAGCAACCTGCCAATGAAAGATGGTGTTTGAATTCAAGAAATCATAGGACAAGTACGAAGGATCTCTGAAGGAGAGGAAGGGATTGTAGAGTAGTGGCGTGCATTAGTTAGTGCACATTGGTTTATTAAGACGCCTTAAACATTTAGGTGCATGTTTAGTTAACATTAGCATGTGCTATATGCTGCAGCACCCATTATTCCTATCGGCATAGCAGCAGATAGTGCATGTTAACATTTAGTAAACATGGCTCTTAGGGGAATGTTTACTAAGCCAGGCTAACAGTTAATCTGTGCTATCTGCAACTAGCTCCCATGTTATTCAGTGGGACCTAGTTGCAGATAGCATGAGTTAACGGTGAGCCCGGCTTAGTAAACATACCCCTTAATGTGTGCTCAATTAATTTAATGTGTTAATAGACTTACTATACCTTAATTCATCGGTTAGTGTGCATTAAATCAATTTAGCATGCACTATAAATTCCCTATTTAAATAAAATGTGTGAAACAAAAAACCCCACTCAAATTTGTGAAAAAATTAAAACTAACCATATTTTTCTTGCCTATAGACATTCCTGTTGTATAGCTTAATAGCTGGTGTGTATTAGCAGACTGGATAGGTTGTATGTTCTTTATCAGCTATCATTTTTCTGTGTCTCTATCCATACTTTCTAAAGGGAAGGAAGGCTTATAAGACTGCATGTGTGTAGGTGTGTGCATGTTTATATACGTAGTCCAGTGGATAGAGCATTGGCTTAGTAACTAAGAGACTAGGGTTCAGTTCCTTCTAGCAATCTTTGTAGCCTTGGACAAGTCACTTAAGCCTCCATGGCATCAGAAAAAAAGATCTGGTAATCTACTTCCCTTCACACTGCCAAGAAATGGCAGGAGTCAGCTCTGACCCTGTGGCACGCATTGCATACCCACCACATCTCATGACCCTTCTTTCTGTTTGTGTCCTATCCTAGCAAAATGGAATATTTCGGCTTGAATGGGGCATAAGGAAACTGATGGGAGTGGGGTTTTTCCCCTAGATCATGCGTATGTTCAACATACAGTGAGCACATCCCTAAAAGAACTCTGAATTAATCTGGGTAGATCTTCCTCTTTCTTTTACATCAATAGGGCAGAAAAAACAAAAATGTGAGATTGTCAAATGGATTTGTTTTCTACCCATTGGTTCAGTGTATCTGTATTCTGATCTTGACTCACCTGATCTCCTTTGTGTTTCCTTACCATTCCACCTATATGTAGCCCATATCCACAGCTACTGTGTGTCTGTGTTGACTAGATTGTAAGCTCTGATGAGCAGGGGCTGTCTTTTACATGTATTTGTGCCGCGCTGCATACATTTTGTAGCACTATACAAAATGTTTAGTAGTAGTAGTCAGGAAGTAGAATTTGTTGTCCATATCCTCTCATAGAAAATGCCTTATTAAGCTCTGCCTTTCCTGGACCACCACTCCTCTAAGGCTGATGTGGCAGTGGGACACATACTCAATTCTCATCTCTATTATCTCAACCATTGCAGTTCTGAATCCCAATGATGCCATCCAAGTTGTAGTCACCAGCATCTGCTACCTTAGGCCATCTGATGTCAGAATAGTAGTCAGGTATGGGGAACCTATTTAGCAGGACACAGAGTCAGAAAGAGCACGACTCAAGCACTGTTTAGCATAGAAGAGTGTTATTCTGCTCCAGCTACTTCTGAAGGCACTAGGTGAAAAACTACTAGATTAGCCATTAGTAGATGCAACAATCTCCCACTCCACTACTGCTGTCATTGCCAGTATGGTTCTGGCATAATGACCACGGATCTTGGCCAAAATGTGCTATATGGAAGCAAAGACCAGCAGATTGGGGGAAGAGGTGGTGGTGTACCTGGATAAAGTCCAAATGGCAACATAACCATCGGTGAGTGACAGGCCAAGGAAAATAAGGGAGAAAGGAGAGGAGACAATCATTTCAAGAATGTTGGCATTTAATTTTAGCCATAGCAGAAGAAGTCATTTTGGGCCCATTGACTAACTTATTGAGTAGTGGCAGGAATGAGACAGAATTTGGAAATACATGCATATGTTTCAATTATTACAAATTCATGTGCTATTTACTTGGAAAAGTGTCCATACAAAAAGGAGGTGCAGATGTGAATAGATGCTTTTCCTTAGGCAATTTTTCAAAATGCACAGTTCATGGTAAAACTTAATCCAGGAACTTTGCAGATATGTGTGCAGTTTGGAAATGCCCCCCCCCCCCCCCTTAGTCTTTAGCCTGAACATGGGAAAGGGGTGGGGAAAAAATGGCAGATGCTGGCCTGAACTAACTTGACTGTGCTAGGTCTTTGAATCTCAGTCAACCACTAGAAAAGAGCAGGCACTGTAGACAGTAAGTAGCAAAAGTAAACCACAGCAGTATTCATCCAACATAAGGTTAAATGCACCATGGTAATTATCCTGCTTCTAACATCCAAAAATGAATAAAAAGAGGAAGAGTATGAGGTAAACTGACTTGGATAATGTGTCTTTATAGTTATGCAAATAAAGTAAAATAATTCCTCACTAAATGGTTTAATCAGGCCAAAACATACATTAATGACACAACTTGTATGCACTGTGTACCAGGTATAGGCAAATTGTTGAGAGGAAGAGACCTCAGACACCCCTGAGTCAAAACAAATTCAACTCAAAAAGAGGACGAAGGTAGTCAAGACAACACTAGCCCGACTCACTGCATCAACACTCTGAAAATTCAGCAGCCTGGTGAATCTACCAACAATCGCAACCGCATCAGATGAATAATAGAAAGACACTTAGCTTTAAAAAGCATCTGAACCTTGACACTGGGTGTTGCGCCGTTCTAGCTTCCTCAGGGAGTTAGACAGTTTTCCCAGACAAAAATGATAAAACAGTCAGAGGTTATGTCAGCTGTCTGACTGCTTTATCATTTTTGACTGGGAACATTTTGCCTGTAGCTGGTACATAGTGCATATAGGTTGTGCCAGTAATGTATGGTTTGACCTGATTAAACCGTTTAGTGAGGAGTTATTTTACTTTATTTGTGATTTTGACTCCTTGTGAGGAGATAAACTATTTTTAGTTTAACTTATGCAGCCTGTTCATTATCTCCATAGGGGGCGTATACAAAGGGCTTAATGTGGCTAGCAGACGTGTTAACCAAGCTACTCCTACTGAGCAGGATATACAGTGGCATATACCCAGGTTGTGCTACTGAATATCCCCTCTTAGGGCTTCTGAATGCCCCAAAGCTAACCACTTAGCAGCAATAATCTGTCACTAACCAGTTATCCCTAACTGGCTAAAGTTAGGCCAAAAAAAAAGCAGGCCTAACTTTAGACAGTTCAGCTATCCGACCAGTTAGATATATAGCAGGCCGTTATTCAATGGCGGTGGCCTCCTCCAGTAAAGCAGCTGGCCGTCACTGTTTTAAGTTAGACCTGACTATTCAATGCTGGCGTCATATTGGCCAGCATTGGCATTGAAGATCTCGTATGCCCGGATAGCATTTTAGCTAACCAGATGCAGTGATATTTAGTTGCTGCCCAGTTAGACAACCAGCTAAAGATAAGCCAGCCTTTTATGTTCCTAATGTTACCCAGTTTAAGTTTACCAGCCTCCCCCACAGTTAGGAACGGGGCATGCAGTGGCACAAAATCACTATGCGTCTCTGAATATTACGCTCACCATGATTAATGCAGTTAGGAAGTCTGCTAACAGCGTTAATCCCCAACATGTTTAACTTGCTTCTTCTACAGATCTATAGTTTCAAAACTGCATTTATTATTTAAGTCAATAATGAAAATCAGTAACGGAATACAATTTAGTGACATTAGTTAATTTGAGTTTCGGTTGAGAATATCATGGTTCCTTTTCATTTTGAACTTTATTTTCTAATACTGTATCCAAAATGCATTTCCCAATACTGTATCCAAAATGCATTTCCCAAAAAAGAGTAGTCACATCCTTCGCAGACAACCTGGCGTGATAAATGCATTCAATTTATTTTTCTGATTATTTGTTCTGATTCCAACCCTTACTGAGTAGTCTATTGCCAGCTCCACAGCTGCAGAGCCACATGCACTACACTGTTTATTGTCATAGAAACCTAATTGTCTTTATGACTATTTAGTGCCAGCAACTTAAAAGGTATAGACTCCTACAGGCAATCTGCAGGTCCACCATAGCTAACCTTAGGAAACCCAGCATCACCAACTTAGATACGTCATCAAGAGATGCTTTATTTTATTGCTTTCTACTACCAGTTTCAGTGCAATACATATATAAATAACCACGCTGTTCTGCAAGTGTTGTTGAGAAAGGAATTAGAAAATGACTTTGGTTTCCTGTATAAATCCTACCATTATTTATTCATTTGTATGAAATGGAGTAGCCTAATGGTTAGAGCAGTGCCTGAGAATCAGGGGAAGCCATTCTGAATCCTGGAGAAGTAACCCAGAGTTATAGTACCAGCCTGCAACTAGAAATCCCACTGATACTCCTTGTGGCCTGGGGCAAATCACTTAACCCTCCATTGCCTCAGGCACAAACTTAGATTGTATGCCCTCTGGGGACAGGGAAATAGCTGACTGTAGCTCTTCCTGACTGGGAAATACATACGGTGCCTTGAGCGAAATACAGATAAATAAATACAACAATGCCACTCCTTCTGATCTTAGGCAAGTCACCTAACCCTCCATTGCCTCGGGTACAAATTTAGATTGGAAGCCCTCCAAGGGATAGGAAAATATCTACAGTACCTGAATGTAACTTGCTGTGACAGGGCTGGGGAAACATGGTAAGCATGGCAGGTGGGTGCTAACATTTTGAGGACCAACAACACATTATCATATACATCAAGAGAATTAAGCCCAACGTATGATATTTCCTTTTCACTGGGAACCTAAAAACGTTGTAATTGTTGGACCCTTTATAACTATAACAGCATATACTGTAGATTACTTAGTTAACTCATCAAGCCCATTTTACATCATATTATTTATACCAAATTCTTCTTTTAAGCATCCACTAGAAATAATATAGCAAAAGATTTTCTCATATATATATAGTTGATATGCTCAATTCCCAGAGGGATAGAAGCCAGGGGAGGTCAGATGCAGGCAGCCACAACAGACGCCACACTCCCATGTCCAAACAACTTAACCTCAAAATCAGCAGAAACAACAGCCTGTGCTTAGTTTGCTGAGTTAGCCATGCAATCCTCCTTTGAGTCATATGGCAATTGTTAATCAGCCAGACAGTAGAACTCTAATAAACATAAACAGCATGAACACAGCCTACCCTAGTTCACTGGGTTGGCTGTGCAGGACTCCTCTGTCTTACCAAAAATTAAAAAAAGGTTTCAGCCTGGGTATCTAGGTAACCCTAGGGCTGTGGTTTGCTACCTCCCTATCAGTGTTTCCTTTGCAAATTGACCCACCCACTCTTCCCAAACAAACAAAGCAAAAAGGCAAATGGCCTACAGTTAGTCTTTCTTTCCCCACTTGAAAGTATGAAAGTATTTTCAAAACAAATAAGGGTGTCCTTCAACTTATCTGCATCTCCTTGTCACCTGGAAGGTCTGCTAGACTGGTATCAGCATGTGAATCCTGTTCCATAGCCTCTATCTCCATAGGCTCTGCAGTGTTCAGTTTCCAGCTCCCAGGGCTCTATCTCCATGGACTCTGCTAGCTCCTCTGACAGTTCCCCTCTCTCTCCTCCCCCTAACCTCTCTGTTAATCTTTTTATTTCCTGTTTCCTGTTCCACTTTAGCTTCTCCTCCCTTGCCAGTTTTCTATTCTGCCATGCTGTAAGGAGCCCTCATGCAGGGCAGGATTTCCCCTTTCCAGGATTTCCTGTCCCCGGCTTGGGAACCCCATTTTTCAGAGCCCCCATTTTTCCTCGGGCTCCCTGTATGTCCCCCATCAGACTCTATATCCCTGTGTCATATCATAAAAAGAATTTGAAATAAATGATATAAAGAGTGAAATGGATCTGATGGGTAAACTAAGCAAGTTATATGCTGCTATAGTTACAAAGGGTCCGACAATTAAAAATAAAACTGCAAAAAGTAAAAGAAACATAAAGTAAGATGTTATTAAAAACACCATTGTGTGTGCAGCCATAGGGTCCTTGCTAATTAAGGAGGAGAGTAGCAATTTATAAGTTGTATGGGGCTCCAGAAACCTCAGCACCAACCTTGATCCTTGAACTATTCTTGAAAAAGGGGTGAATCCAATCTCCCTTTCCTTCTGCTAACCCAGGATACTCTCTAGCATTCAGAGGAAGTTATGGCAGTGTATGTATTTGACAAAGAGAAAATGAATGAAAGACTTGTTTCTACAGGCGGGTTTTGAGATCCAATTTTAAAATGGAAAACTGAGTGATCATCTGGATGTCATGAGGCCATTTGTTCCACAAGAAAGGAATCAGTAGCAAGAAAGAAACTGTGACTTACAAATGTGTGGGAGAAGATTTTAGCTAGAAGAACAGGGTCAATGAGAAGGGGAGCAGGAATAAATTGTTGAAAAAAGTGACGGAATACAATCAAGGAGACATGTAGGTGGTAACTGGCTAACAACCTACGTAGACTTGAGAACTGCATCTGCCATAGTTTATAGCGGTTTTCAAAGGGACTATATGCACATACGTCTGAAAATCAGCCCAGCAAAGCTATCCACACAATACCTACTAAATGCAGATTTTTCATGAAAATGTATGCCCATGCATGGAAATACAAAACTTTCCCTAATCCTGCCTATAGGAATACCGGTACTTCTTTTTGCAATGCGTAAAATTATTCATGAAATGGCATTATGCTGGTAATTTATAAAATAACTTGTGTATATATTGCAATATACTCACCTAAACTAGTTCTTATGAAATTACCTCACACGTAAAATCTGCGCAATGGCATAACCAGGCGTATTTTTACTGTGGGTACTACCAGGAGCATGGTTTGTATGCAGAGTAGTGCAGTATGCTAATCTATATATATACTCGCGTATCCTATATGCAAATATTTAGGCCTGCCTCCAAGCAGGTGTAAATGTCCATGACTTCATTGGAGCTATGATTGCTGCTGGATTTGTGCTAAGATTGTAAAAAGATACATAGGTGCTTATGTGTCCTTATAAAACTAGGAAAAATAGGCACCTTCTTGCCTTATGAACCTAGGTGCACTGTTATAAAATGTATCTATAGAGCATGTTTGCTAAGCTGTGCTAATGTTTTGCCTGAATCGCATACTGAGAGTAAAATGAATATGTGATACGTGTGACAGTCGTATGCTACCTATTTGGAGCATATATAAAATATTATTGCATAATAGTTACCGTGGGCTATAGTGCATAGTTACCACATGCTGAAATCCACCCTAACAGCATAGCGGATGTTAGTAAAAGGGCCTCTTAATAGTAGAATGAGCAGTCATTTGAAGTTTTAAGACTAATAAGAGAAAATATGTTTTCACTCAACTTGTAACCAAACTCTGGAATTTGTTACCGGAGGATGTCGTAAAAGCTGTTTGTGTAGCTGGGTTTAAAAAAGTTTGTCCATAAACCATTATTAAAAGGGACACGAGATATTGCTGCTTGACCCTATAGAAGCATTGAGGAACCCGTGTCTTTTGGAGAAACTGCTAGGTACTTATGACCTAGATTGGCCATTGTTGGAAACAGGATACTGGGTTTGATGGACCTTGGTCTGACCCAGTATGGCATATCTTATGTTCTTATGAACAGTTAAGAACATAAGATATGCAATACTGGGTTAGACCAGGGGTCTATCAAGCCCAGTATCCTGTTTCCAACAGTGGCCATTCCAGGTCACAATTACCTGTCAGGTTCCAAAAAAGACAAATATTCCATGCTTCTTATCCCAGCATGAAATGTCCCTGGTCCTCCTTAATAATGGTCTATGGACCTTTCCTCCAGGAACGTGTCCAAACCTCTTTTAAACCAGCTACACTAACAGCTTTTGTTAGATCCTCTGGTAACAAATTTGAGAGTTTGATTATGGGTTGAGTGAACAAATGCTTTCTCCAATTAGTCTTAAATGTGCTATATTGTAGCTTCATTGCATTCCCTCTAGTCTTTCTATTTTTTGAAGGAGTAAACATTTGATCTACATTTACTTGTTCCACTCCATTCATTATTTTATAGACCTCTATCATATCACTCCTCAACTGTTTCTTTTCCAAGTTGAAGAACCCTAACCTTTTAAGCCTTTCCTTGTAGGGGTATCCTTCCATTCCCATTTATCATTTTGGCAGCTCTTCTCTGTACCTTTTTTAATGTTGCTATATCCTTTTAAGATATGGTGACCAGAATTGCACACATTATTCAAGTTGCAGTCACAAAATTGGGCGATACAGAGGCATTATAATATCCTTGGATTTATTTTCTATTCTTTTCTTTATGATTCCTAGAATTCTATTTGCTTTCTTGGCCACTGCTGCACACTGGGCAGAGGGTTCCAATGTCTTATCAACAATAGTGCCTTGGCTCCTTTTCCTGGCTGGTGATTCCTAATGTAGAACCTTGCATCATGTAACTGTAGTTTGGGTCGTTCTACCATAAGTGCATAATTTTGCATTTGTCCACATTAAATTTCAGCTGAAATTTGGATGCCCGGTCTCCTAATTTCTCAAGGTCCTCTTACAATTTTTCACAATCCTCTTGAGGTTTAACAACTTTGAATGATTTTGTGTCATCTGCAAATTTGATCACCTCACTCATTGTTCTCATTTCCAGGTCATTTATGAATATGTTGAAACGTAGTGGGCCTAGCACAGAACCCTTGGGTACTCCACTATTCACCTTTCTCCGTCAAGAAAATTGGCCTTTTAGCCAAATTCTGTTTTCTACCTTTTTAACCCGGGAATTACCGAGATTTTTTGCACACACTGAATACCGTAGGGGTCATAAATGACTCCACGACGAATTTTAATTGTTAACCATGAAAAATTTAAAATAAACAGACAAAATATTATTTTGAATTAATTATTTATTATATGAAGGTTGAATGTTTTGAAATTTAATGCTTTATCATAAAATTACATGAAGAAGAGTTGCCATGAAAGCAGTTTTTGCATGCACTTGATGAACACAGTAAAGTACTACAGTCATTTGCATGAGACACAGACAATTTCTGAATGTTCTTTGCAAACATTGCACTTGCAGGAGGTGCAAACTATGTTGCTTTTCTTGTCTTTTTCTCTGGAACAGCAGTGACACCTTGCCCTTTTCTTTGGGATCCCGACATTGCAAACAGCATCAGTGGCTTCTTCAATGCTGGAAGAAGTCTCGCTGCAATTACTCTGAAGCAGCTGCTTTCCTAATTCCAAGAGGAATAGATGACATCTGTGCTTTGACTTGGACTGCCATTCTGGATTTAGTCACCTAACTAAAATTTCTCCCCACTATACAATTGTTGAAAAATAGAGAAATGTGTAACCTAAGTCAAAAAACTGACGTGTGTGAATCTGCAAATGTCGGAAATATAGCCTTGAGACAGCGTGCTATCTCTTGTAGCTAATGTTCCATTTTACTCAAAATATTGAGCTCATATAAGAGCTTACGATAAATAAGGTTTAACACCACTTTAAAGTGTCACCAATAATATAATGTCATAAAATCACTGTAAGGTTTTGAGACCAAGGGCCAAAGCAACTCACTGTTAACAGGATACTTAACTGAAGCCTCTCCACCATACGGCCAAAGTCCCGTTGTATCAAAGTCTGCAAGTAGCCCCAATTCACTTCCTTTGGAAATTATTTAAGGGTTAAAAGTTGTAGAAAAGTTTCTTCAAAGTAGTAAATCAGCACATTTAAGTAGCCAAATAGCAGACACAGTACTGCGTTTCGGGCGAGTCAATGTCTTTCGCCCTGTTTCAACGCTCACCAGCTACATCCACTCCCTTCATTGCTATTGAGCATGCGCTGGCGTCTTACTCTTGAATCAGCAAGAATGAAGGGAGTGGATGTAGCTGGTGAGCGTTGAAACAGGGCGAAAGACATTGACTCGCTCGAAACGCAGTACTGTGTCTGCTATTTGGCTACTTAAATGTGCTGATTTACTACTTTGAAGAAACCTTTCTACAACTTTTAACCCTTGAATAATTTCCAAAGGAAGTGAATTGGGGCTACTTGCGGACTTTGATACAACGGGACTTTGGCCGTATGGTGGAGAGGCTTCAGTTAAGTATCCTGTTAACAGTGAGTTGCTTTGACCCTTGGTCTCAAAACCTTACAGTGATTTTATGACATTATATTATTGGTGACACTTTAAAGTGGTGTTAAACCTTATTTATCGTAAGCTCTTATATGAGCTCAATATTTTGAGTAAAATGGAACATTAGCTACAAGAGATAGCACGCTGTCTCAAGGCTATATTTCCGACATTTGCAGATTCACACACGTCAGTTTTTTGACTTAGGTTACACATTTCTCTATTTTTCAACAATTCTGGATTTAGTGACATCCAAACAATGAAGGCATTGAAAGCACTGATGTCCAACATGTTGTAGAAGATTGTCACTGGCCAGCATCTTGTCATTCGTTTTGTGGTATACATGCGCAACATTTGATCTCCCGTATCTACTTCACCTTTACGAGAATTATAGTCCAAGATCATGTGTGGTTTTTTGTCTGGACGTGTGTTATCTACTTTTTCTTGATCATGCAAACTGCTCAGAAGAACAACCACTTTTCCTTTCTTCGGGCAATAGGAAACCAGAGTGGCGTCATTGCGAAAGGCAAACAATGAAGTGAATACCTCTCAGCCCTTTGCTGTTACAAATTCTGGAGGTAATTATTTTCTGTTCTTTCGAATTGTCCCCAAAAGTGTCATTTGTTTTTCTAGCAATTTCCGTGACAGGGATAAACTGCAGAAGAAATTGTCAACAGTAACATTTCTGCCAGATTGCGTCAATCCTTCAGTGAGTTGCAGCACAATCCTTTCACCCTGATTCTGTTCCCTGTTTTGTCTGAGTTCCCTTCCTGTATATACTTGAAGACGCAGAACATATGACGTTGCACTGTCACACAACATCCATAGCTTTATGAGATATTTCTCAGGTTTGCTGGGAATATATTGTCTGAACGGAGCACGGCCACGAAATGTAAGCAGTTGCTCATCCACGGTAACATTTTCACCAGGAACAAAGGCGTCACTTAGAGTTGCTTCCCAGGTATCAAAAACGTGTCTGATTGGAGCAAGCCTATCCACGCCTCGTTCTTCACGTCTGTTGGTTGCATCATCAAATCTGAGAGCACAAGAAATTTGCTGAAAACAGTTATGGGCCATATTTTTGCCGAAAACAGAACGACCATCTTCAAGGTTCCACAACTGAACTATGGATTCATTTCATGACTTGTACACGCCTGAGAGGATCAGAAGTCCAAGAAAATGTTGAAATTCTCCATCTGTCAAATCTTTCCAGGTGTTGTCATAAATGTGTCTTCCTTATTTGCTCATCCACATCATGATTTCATTCAATAAGTTCTTCCTCATGAACAAGTGGAATGCTGCGAGAGGGCCATCAACATTTCGTACAGCAAACCTTGTAGGACCTTGTTGTACGGGCATGACATTAGCTCTGGCGTATCTTCCAGCAGCTTGCTTTATAGGTTTCCTGTTCCATGATGTGGCATCCTTAGATACATAGGCTTCAATGGCAACATTTGTGCTTATAGTTGATGACCTATTAGCTCCTCTACGACCACAATTAAGATTCCTCACAGATGATACTGACATCGAGGACTCCTGCCTTCTTACCCTTCCAGCACAGCCTCGACCTTTGCCTTGACCTGTAACTTGACTCTTTGCTGCAGGCGATGTTACCAGCTCAACATCAGTCTCACATTCACTTGGCAACCAACTGCTGTCGCCATCTGAATCATGACTGTCATCATCAGATTTATCGCCTGAACTTGTCTGATATGCTTCTTCGCTTGCTGAATATGCTGCATCATCAGACGACTCAGAGCCATCACTGTCAGCATCTCGTTGCAATATTTCTCTTACTTGGGCAGCTGAATACTTTCGTTTTGACATCATAAACAATAACCTAAAATAATAAACAAAGATAAAGTTGAATAAAACGCAAAGCAGTTTTACTATAGGTGTACAATAATTGTGATGAACGAGCTGAAATCCTTTAGATTTCATCGGAAATAATGAGAGAACGTATGATATCAATTACAGAAAATGTGTAATTTTCATAAAATAAGAGTACAAAATATTAATGACACATAATTAATGATAAATACCTTTGTCAGATCAAAAAATTCACAAAACTGCAAAATGTATCATGATCCAAACCGGACGTAAGCAACTGGGGTCAAAAATGACCCCACTGGTACTCTGTGCTGCAATTCATCACTAGCGTCACCTGGCGGATGAAAATTATTCCTCTCATGGTGCAATATAAAGAGAATATTGACATGTGAAAAGTCATAAAAAGATTACATTCTTGAACAACTAGTTTCCGAGATACGCGTTGTGAAACTTGCAATGGGGTCACTTTTGACCCCATCGGTACTCCCAGGGTTAATCAGTTCCCAGTCCACAATAGCATACCGCTTCCTATCCCATTCCTTTTTAATTTTTTAATTAATTAATTTATTTATTTACATTTCTTCTATACTGCGCTATTCAACATCAGTGCGGTTTACATGGAACATAACACATACACAATGCCTTTACAGAACTGTGTTTACAATGAACAGGTATGAGAACTTGGATAACTTGGGAAACTATTTACATTTTTACATTTTAACAGTTTTACATTTTCTTCATGGAAGGGGTATTTCGCTAGTCATATTCATTGGTGGGGTCAGCATGGTGCGCGCTGGGGGGGGGGGTCAAGGGGTAAGGACTCAGGTGCCCGTTCTGGGGGAAGGGGGGGCAAATCGCGGGGGAGCCGGTTCGGCAAAAAGGGCCAGGGGTGGCAGTCGGAAAGCCAGGCATGCAGGTGGAGCAGCTGGGCCGAGGGTTAGAGGGGATAGGGGGGGATTTGTGGGGGCAGAGAGCGGGGGTTCCGGTGTGGAGGCGGTTCCTGCAGTTCTGGGTTTTGGGCAAGGGAGCCAGGGTTCTCTATTGGGGCATGAGGTGGAAGGGAGTGTGTTGGAGGTAGGGGGGGCCCCTGGGCAGAGGGATAGCATGGGGGAGTTGGGGGGAAACCTGGCCAGGACGGGGGGGGTGCAGGAGGCGGGCTGTAGCCAGATCAGGGCCCCCATAGGCATGTCCGGTGCGGCCCATTGTTTTCAATGGTGGCAAGGGGGTCCAATTCGGCAGTGTGGGCAGGGAGAAGGGTGGTCAAATTGGCCTCAGGTGGTAGGACAGTCCATGAATATGGGGCCTTGGGGGTATGGGTGGGGTGATTGGAGCGGGACGTGGTTTTCGGCTGGGGGGTGCAGCCATCATGGGGAGGTGCTAGTTGGGCTGTGGGGGGTTTGGGCACACCAGCGGGGCCTTCGAGGGGGGGGACAGTTTGTGGGGCGGGGCAGTATGGCACGGGTACTGCTGCTGCAGGTATGTCTCTCCCTCTGCAGGTACCGGTGGCCGGAGAAGCGATAGGTAGTCCAATGGCGACAGCTCAGAGTGTTGGGCAGGCCAGTCCGGCTGTGACGGTGACAGAGACCAGCGAGCGTGGCACGGAAGGTGAGTGTGCTGGGACTATGGGTGGACTCAATGCTGAGATAGTGCCAGGAGGGGAGGTGGTTACGGCTGGGCGCAAGGCTAATGCGAAGAAGAAACACAGGCATCGGCCTAGGCATAGTTCATCATCCTTGTCCTCGACCAGTTCGTCAGATGACTCGGCAGTGGCAGGGAAGGCAAAGGAGGGGACGTTGTCGTCTGTGGTGCGTTGCACTGAATTATGGGAGAGCGTTCCATGCAAATTGAGGTGGCAGATCCTGAAGCGGAGGTACATAGATGTTTTCCGGCTCTTGGAAGGGAGAAAGCGCATGGGGGAGAGTAAGAAGAAGCGTCAGGAGGATGAAAAGGCGGGGAGAGTGAAGAAGGTGTCACAGAATACCCTGAATTGGACGCAAGCATTTTTGCGCTTGGCTAGTGTTTGTGGGCACGCTAATCCGGGGCAGTATGGGGAGTTATTGGCATATGCGGATGCAATTTTGGCAGCATCACAGGCGCATGAGGGTTGGGCTTGGCTCAATTATAATGAAGAATTTCGGGATATGATGGAGGAAAATGCGCAGCTGTCTTGGGGAATGAAGGATATTAATTTACGGCTGACGCAGATGTCTGCCAGGAAGGTGAGCGCGGGCAGTGGGGGGGTCAGACTAGGACAGGTGGGCCAGCGTCGGTCATGAGCCTTCGGTCCTTTCGTTCGATGGGCAATGTACTGGAGTCCCCCAAAAGCGGGCCGGCGGGGATCTCTGCTGGCGCTTTAATAAAGCATCATGTCCCTTCCCGGACTGTAAATTTTGACATGCTTGTTCGCTCTGTGGAGGAGGGCATTCAGCCTCCAAGTGTAGTAGGAAGGGAGTGCCCGGGGCGGCGGTCAGAGGTAAGTGAAGAACGGGGTGGGGGTTAGCGCCTACCCCCATTAAACTCCAGGCGCTGCAACCATGGTTGAGGCGCTGTGTGGGGAGTAGGCATGGTAAAGAGGTGAGTATGTTGGAATTAGGCTTTGTGGAGGGTTTTCGGATTCCGTTTCAGGGAGAAGCGTGTGACGTGACAAGTAATAATGCTAGCTCGGTGTGCCTTTTGGCGGAAGTGGCACGCGAAAAGATAGCGGTCGAATGTGCCTTGGGCAGAGTGGCTGGTCCATTCGCCTGTCCTCCATTCGAACCATTTATTAGTTCACCTTTGGGGATCGTCCCGAAGAAAGAGCAAGGGCGTTATCGGCTGATACACAACCTGTCCTTTCCGCCGGGGGAGTTAGTAAATGACCATATCCCGCATGAGCTCTGCTCTGTGCGCTATGCTCGGTTCAATGGGGCGCTGGAGCTCGTGCGCCAGTGTGGAAAAGGGGCATTGATGGCGAAGGTGGACATTGAATCAGCGTTTTGGTTGCTGCCGGTTCACCCGTCTGCCTTTCCGCTGCTGGGGTTTCAGTTTGATTCCAAGTTTTATTTTGATAAATGCTTACCGATGGGTTGCACGATCTCCTGTGCCTATTTTGAGGCCTTTAGTTTGTTCTTGCACTGGGTCCTGCAGCAGCAGTCGGGGCGCAAGTCCATTGTGCACTACGTGGATGATTTTTTGTTTGTGGGCCCAGCGCAGACGTCTGCATGTGTGGCTATGCTAAGGTTATTCCAGGAGATGGCAGCGGAATTGGGGATCCCATTAGCGGTGGAAAAGACATTGGGGCCGGTGACGTGTCTTGCCTTTTTGGGGATTGAGATAGACTCAGTGGAGCTGGTGGTCCGCTTACCAAGGGAGAAAGTGGATTGCCTGAAGGTGTTGGTAGCTACTGTAGGGTCCGCCTCAAAGGTGACGTTGAGGGAGATGCAGGCGCTCATCGGTCATTTGAAATTTGCGTGTCATGTGATTGCTATGGGGCGGCCGTTTGCTCGGCGTCTGTCCCTGGCTATGGCAGGGGTGCGACGCCCGCTTCATCGTCTTTGGGTAACGTCAGGTATGAGGGAGGATTAGCGAGTTTGGTCTACGTTTCTTTCTGAATTTAACAGATGCTCACTACTGCAGGCTGCGGAGTTGTCCAATGTAGACCTGCAGCTCTTCTCTGATGCAGCGGGCAGCTCGGGATTCGGCTTGTATTGTCAGGGCTCTTGGTGCACGGCGGCGTGGCCGGCATCTTGGGGTTGACGCGTAATGTGACTTTCTTAGAGTTGTTCCCGATTGTGGTAGCGTTCTGGGTATGGCCAGAGAGGCTGAAGGATAGGAAGGTAGTCTTCTGGTGTGACAATGCGGCTGTAGTACAGGTCATTAACAGACATGCGCCCAAGTGTCTGCGGGTGGCGATGCTAATGAGGGTCTTGGTGCTAGCTTGTCTGCGGCTCGATGTCACGGCCAGGGCGCGTTATGTGACGGGTTTGCAAAATTACATTGCTGATGCTTTGTCCCATTTTCAGTGGGCCCGGTTCCGGGAACTGGCCCCGTGGGCGGACGCAGCGGCGGTGGTGTTGCCAGCGCACCTCTGGCAGATTGGGATGCAGGAGTGATGGAGTTATTGTGGTCCTCAGTGGCTCCAGGTACGTGGGCTTCATACAGGTGGGGCTATGCCAAAGTGCGGGAGTTTCTATGGGAGAGGGGATGGAGAAGCGGCCAGGTAACTGACCGGTTGGGGGGTGCGTTCATAATTTGGGCAAAGGAACACGGCTGGTCACGGTCGTCGGTGCGAGTGGCGCTAGCGGTTTTTCCTTTTTCAGCAAAGCGGCGGGTTGGGGTAACCCGAGCACGTCGTTTCTGGTGAAGAGACTGTTGGCCGGGTGGTCGAGAGAAAGGCCCCAGGTGCAGGATTGGCGCCGCCCCGTATCTCACGAGTTACTTTTAAGGATATGGGATGTATTGCCGGAGGTGGCAGTGTCGGAGTTTGAGACGTCCTTGTTCCACGCCTTATTTGTTACCACTTTTTTCGGTGCTTTTTGAGTGGGTGAGTTAGTTCCACGGTCGAGGGGGCGGGGGGTATTGACTGGGCTAGAGGTGCAGCATGTGCTCCTGGGGGAGACATTGGTGCAGATTTATCTTTGGCGGTCGAAGACGGACCAACAAGGGGTAGGCAGATGGGTCTTGCTGAGAGCGATTCCGGGGTTGTCTTCCTGCCCGGTTCGGAATTTGGTCGCATATGTCCGTCGGCGTATGGAGATGACAGGTTATTTTTTTCGCCATGCGGATCTTCAGCCTGTCACACAGTTTCAATTCATGGCGGTTTTCCGCTTAGCCTTACGGCGGCTGGGTTATGATGACCGGCAGTTCGCCTCGCATTCCTTCTGGATCGAGGAGGCGACAAGTGCGGCTGCTGCCGGGCTGGAGGGTGCGGTGATTCAAAGGATTGGCAGGTGGCAATCTGGGCCTTATGAAAGTTATGTCCGTTTGGACCAAGCGTGAGGGGGGCTTGAGGAAAAAGGGGGTGTGGGGGGGTATTAATGTTGTTTTTGTATTTCAGGGCTGCAGCCGGATTCGCGCCTCTGGGCCGACGGTGCGGGTGATGGCCCATCTGGCGAATGGTGGATTATAGGGCACTCCTTTTTCTATTGGGTGGAGCGGAGAGCCTCGATGCAACCTCAGGGAATCCACTTGGGCCTGGGAACCCACAACATTCGGTTGCTGTGGATGGGGGAGCGAGACATGCGGTGGTGGCAGCTTCTTCCTTGGGTTCGATGGCAGGCGGACTGGAGGCAGTGACCGTTGGGGGTGTTGTTGCATTTGGGCGGCAATGACCTTTCCAATTGGACCTGTAGACAGCTCATTCGAGCAGTGCAGCGGGACATTCGGATGCTGCAGGAGGACTGGCCAGGGGTGGCAATTATCTGGTCAGACACTGTCCCGAGGCCGGCCTGTCAGTCGCAGCGGCGGTGGTCGCGTGGCCTGGTGAAAGTCCATCGACAGATTGGGCGGTGGGTGCAGATGGCCGGCGGATGTCAGGTGCAGCACCACTGGGCAGATCTGAAGTGTGGGGGATTGTACCGGACAGATGGGGTTCACTTGTCCCCTGTCGGACAGGATCGGTTACTAAATGATTGGCAGGAGGCCTTGGAAATGTGGCTTGGTCGCAGCTTTATGGGGGGGGAGTTGGTGCGAGGATAGGTAAACTACCTCGCGCCGGTGGCGGGGGTAGAGAACCAGTGCTCGCCGAGGCGGCAGGGGCAGTAACTGATTTAGGAGCAGTGGGGAGCAAAGGGCATGGGGCGAGGCTTCCCATTTGGGGGTCTCGGCCCGGTATTCGGGTGTGTGCCGGCCTTTGCTACTAGCATGGCGAGGCAGGCGGCGGGCTTCGGGGAGTGGAGGATGCTTCGCCTTGCTAATAATATGACAGGTGGGGGCATTGTCTGGTGTTGGGGTGGGGGGTTATGTTGAAATGTTGATTATGTTTGGCCCATGTTGGGCCGGTGTTATATGAGTTAAATAAAGCTGCGACCAAAAGTTGTACCAAGTCAAGGTCTCTGTGTGTTTGTATGTGGGGAAAAGAGGAATGAAGGGTCTTTGGGGAAGATGGATGGTTGGGAAGGCGAGGAGGGCCTCCGGGTTACCAGAGTTACTGCCTCACCTTTAAACCATTCAGGCAGTTGTTTATCCTTCCTTCCACTTTTCTTGAAGCTCGGAATACATCTGAGCTTCCAAGATAGTATTGTTTGTTTGTTTTTTGGTCTATAAGGATGATACACTATCAAACAACAATCCGTTAATTCTAAGAGAGAATTCACATTCCAGCATATGGTTCATCCTATAGGGGAATGCTTTTGGAAAGCATATGGAAACCTGTCTTTTACTACAGAAGTAGCAGCAGAGATCAACCTTGTATTTGAAATGACACCAAATTCCTCTTCTTCGGATGCGGAAAACACACATGTTGATGGCATTAAAATTGGATCTTTACTTTAAGAGAATACCTTCATAGAATCACTTAAACTAGACTGTGGCCATATCAAAAACCTGTTGTCAACCTTTTAGGCGCCAACGTTCCACATGTGGAACATATTTTTGCAATGATATAGCTTTATCAATTTTCAAGCAAATTAGATGAAACTTTGTCAATGAGTTTATAGACATTGACCCTCTTGAGCAATACATTTTTTTTCCCAATTGGTGATATACCCCCTTCTACAGTATGCCAAAGTAGACCAAAGTTGGCACTTTATGGTTTATGTAATATATCCCTCTACAATTTAGTTCTCACATGTCCGTCTGTCTTATTAGGGTGAGATTCATACTCTGGAATGTTTTATGAGTGTGTTGGTCAGGTTTTATGCATGTCGGTAACCTATTCATGTTTTTGTGATTACTTCTTTCCGTGTGTTCCACTTGTGGAACGTTGGGACTTCCGGGTGTCATTTTTTTCATTTTACAATTTCTGCCATATTTTTTGCAGGATTGTTATTCAACTAATTCTATACAGTTATAATGCCTAAATACCATTGCCTGATGCTTCAAGAAGCAGTAACACGCATTGCGGAAGATTCAGATGTAGAAGAAGCCGACATTTTGATTTTGCCACCCAATGATGAAATGGCTGCTTCAGACATTGAAGAAATTGATGAAGAAAATTTGGAGTCTATTGAGCCTGGCGAAGTGTGTGGTGAATTAGATCTGGATATTCAAAAAGTTGCTAATGTGGAATCCAAGGGAAGTGATCAGCTGGTAGAAAGTGACAGTGACAGTGAGCTCTTATCTAATTATCAGTCAGCTCAACCAGAAAAAAGCGTAAGTGGATAAAATCAACCCCAAAATGGATGAAGAGGGATGACTTTTTGATTCCAATGCCAGAAGCATCTCCCGAAAAATTAGCCGATCTTCGCACTGATTTGATTGATAAATCTCCCTTTGACCTCTTTATGCAAAATCTTGGTGATGATTACGTTGATCATCTTGTTGCCAGTATGACCAATATTTATGCTCAGCAGAAATTGGCAAATATTGATACAAATGGGGACGAGTTGATTCATTTTTTTGGCATTTTGCTCCTCAGTGGATACCACCAGTTGCCCAAAGAAAGTCACTATTGGTCGACCGCCGAGGATTTGAGCAATAATATTGTCCCAAAGATAATGAGTCGCAAACATTTCCGGGATTTGAAAACTTACTTCCACGTTGTTGATAATCTCAATTTGCAACCTGGAAAAGTAGCAAAAATTGAGCCATTTTACGATCACCTCACAGCACAGTTTGTGAAAGTCGGTGGAGTTTTCAGTGAAAACTTGAGTATTGATGAATCAATGGTGCCATATTACGGGCACCAGAGTTGCAAAATGTTTATTCGAGGTAAGCCAATTCGATTCGGTTAAAAAGTGTGGATGCTGTGCTGCCCTGCTGGGTATCCATTTTCAATACAAATTTACACTGGTGCCAAGGAAAAAGATGGTCCTCAGTACAATGTTCCACTTGGCACTAGAGTTGTTCTTGATTTGATATCAGTTGTTGAAAATCCAAATCATCACAGCTTGTTTTTTGACAACTATTTCACTTCATATGATCTCATGATTGATCTGAAAGCAAAAGGCTTTCGTGCTGTTGGAACTGTTCGTGAAAACCGTACCAGCAAGTGCCCCTTGGTTTCTTCAAACGAGCTTGCCAAAAAGCCTCGTGGTGAATATGATTACCGTGGTGATGGTAATGTGGTGTGTGTTCATTGGAATGACAACAGTGTGGTTACAGTCATGTCAAATTGGATGCAGCCAAAACCTCTTCAAAATGCCAATCGATATTCTGTCAAACAAAAGCAAAAAATCATTATCAAGCAGCCAAAATTGATTGGCGCTTATAACCAAAGTATGGGTGGTGTCGACTTGTTAGATCGTTTGCTAGGTAGCTACTGTTCTAAATTATGAAGCAAAAAATGGTGGTGGAATTTGTTTGCCAATGGTCTAAATATGGCCGTTGTTGCTGCCTGGCATTTGCAATGTCATCTTTTGGGCAAACAAGCCCTGAGTCACTTGGATTTACGCCGCGAGGTTGCTTTGGTGGCTATGAAAGTTGGACTCGAGGGCTATCGTTCTCGAAAAGGTGGCCCAACAGCTTTGATTCCCTCTGCTATTATTATAGCTTCAGCTAACACCAGTCACTATTTGTCTTCTACAAGCCAAGGTCGTTGCATTGTCTGCTCGAAGAATACAAAAAAATGGTGCCAGTTTTGTAGCAAGCGCCTGCACGAGAAGTGTTTTCCGGATTTTTACTCTCGCTGAAATTTTCCCTTCAAGCTTTATGCTGTACAGTCATCTCCGTTTGTGTCTAATTACTTTTAAAAATTGCTTAAATGAAGTATTTGTTTGTTTCCAGTTTACGATATTCAATAAAAAAAGCAATTAAAATTTTTGAAAAAATGACGCTTGGAGGGGCCAACGTTCCACAAATGGAACATGCTTTTTCCTAGGAAGTACATATCCAAATTATCTGAAAATTTATATTTGACATATTTACATGTAGTGTACTAAAATACATAACAATTAAGTATTAGAAGCCATTGCTTTTATGAGCGGCCTCTCAAAGGTTAATTTAAAGTGTTCTCCTAAACCTTTGATACCATTAGTAAAAAATATAGAAACAGAGAAAAATGACAACAGAAAAAGACCACATCGCCCATCTAGTCTGTCCTTCCATATCAACAAATACAAAATATCTGTAGTTTCCCATACTCCTGTAAGAAATTTTAGGACCTTTTGATGTTCCTTCAACAAATCTTGTTTCTCCAAAATTCACGGTAAATAGTGTGAGCTCTGCCAAAGGTTACCCGTTTGGAGGAATTGCCCCCAAGTGCAGTGATGCTGCAGCCATCTAAGCCAGAAGAGGAAGAGCCTGAGCTAGTTATTTTCAAGCCAGCTGCTTTTGCCTCTCATGTTTTCTTTTAATTCAGCATTCATTCTGTCTATTTAATTTAATTTAATTCTGTCATTTCTAGTCTATATTTTCATTAATTACATGGCTGCAAAGTGGATTACAGCAAGAAAAATATACAATTTACAATAGTCAGTAGGTATATAATGTAGTTCTTATAATAACACCAATTTAAAAAATAATCTATTCAACATATAACCAACATTTTCTAACACTCAGATAATTATTCTCCTTTCTAATTTCATAAGGTAGCTTATTTCATTCTATAGTGATTTTAAAACAAAAACATTTCTTTATAATAGATTTAAATCTATATTCTCTTAAAGAGGGCAATCCCAAGAACAATTTATCAATAAAACATGGATTAGAGATATGCATTTGTTTAAAACAAAATGGGAAATAAAAATACAAAATTAATTTCCCTCTACAGATTTGTCACAGACTGCACTCAAACTGCAAGATGCCTGCCTTCTATCACATCTCCATAGGATATGCTGTTAGACCCTCTGCTGTTAACTCTGCTGATGAACTTCTTCCCTCCTTGTTTCCTGATTGGCCTAAAGCTTGTCTGGCATGGAGCTCTATGGAAAATGCACATAGAGAAAAACTATAGTGCACCTAGCACACGTGCAGTTGCAACAAAATCATAAAAGGGTTTTTTTTTTTCATACAAAAAGATTTCTTTGGCCATATGCCTACTACACATATATTTCCTGATATCCTTATGAATGTTTTATGAAAGATTCAGAGGCACATTTTGCACTGAGACATCCAAGTTCAATTTAGGATGTCAAAGCCAGAATGCCTGAAAAAAAAAACCAGGCATGTGCAAATTCAGGCACAATTTCAGATATATGGATGTGCCAGATATGCACAAGTAGCAGACATCTATATAGATGTCCTTAGGATAGCATTTCAGAGCTAAAATGGCTAATAGCATAATGGTTAGAGTAGTGGCTTAATAGCTGAATGGTCAGGGTACAAATCACCTAATTCTCCTCTTCTCTACAGTTTTTGGATGTTTTAAGGGAAAACAAGCAATTTTCTGATACCTATTCATGCCTGGAGCAGCTATAAACATTGACGTGCCTGCAAACATCTCCGACATTTCTGAGATTGAATGGGGAAGTATAAGTACATTGCCACACCTGGGCATACCTCTGCCACTCCCCCATGCCAACTTGGACATCCTAGAACCAGAGACACCTGCGAATGTCATTTGTGGAATGTCTACAAAGATGTGTCTGTGATTTTGACATCCACATGCACATTTTCAGATGTCTAAATCACAACTAAACTTTTTAAAATGACTCTCGCGTCATTCAGTGAGCCTTTTGTAAAACACTTGGGAAATTGTGCACTGGATATTCCAGGGTGCAGGCACTAAGTGCCCAGATGCTTTCTGGGGATGGAGCAAAGGTAACACCCAGGGATAGCCAGTTAGCGACGATATTCCGTCGCTAGCTTGTTATCCTAAACCGGCTAAAGTTAGATCAGCTAAATGGCTGTCTTGAATATCTGAGTTCAATGTTCAGCAGTAACGGCTAGCCATTTTATCAGTATTAGCCGCCATATCTGAATATCTCCCATTGATTTTAGCACATATAAATTGATGCCTTTAAAGTCTGGTTTAGTGTGCATGGTAAGCTTTTTATGCATAACACATTATTTTTCAGTGTGCTAAACTTCCTTAGTATGCAGGCTAAGATTTATTGCAAAGGCCCCATAATACTGGTTTTCTCACTGAAGAAATAATGTAAAGACATAGATGAAAGGGTTAAAGTTAAAAAGAGAAATACTAAAGAGCTGATGAGAATCACTGGAGAAGTGGAGATGAGACTGAAGTAACAGAGATTTGGCAGCAGGAAGACCAAAATCTTTGCATGCTTCAGCCTGGTATAGATAGCAATGCTAAAAATGTAAGGATTCAGAAAGTCACGTTTGTGGACTGTATTTGTAAAAGAGGACAAAGAAGAGAAACTAAACTTGACAGCTGTAAATGAGGAAGCTTCAGAGCAAGGTATGAGAGAGTAGAGATTTTGAGGAGATAGTAAATTACAGGTGACTGAATTTTTAAATGTTAAGTTACAGCAGCAGTAGAGAGATTGGCAAGAAGGGAATAAGCATTGTGTGAATAGGAGGATGGTAATAATAGAAAATGTAAAGAATGATCATAAAGTAATACAGCTTCAACCAAGGAGAGAGTTCCAAATCAATATTTCTGGAAAACCAGGTTGAAGTGATGAACAACAACTTGATTAAGGAGGTTTATAGGAGAAGAAAACTACAGGGCCCTTTTACTAAAGTGCACTATGCAGTTAATGTACAATTTGGTATTTGCTAATTGCAATCTCAGGCCCACAGTAACAGTTTCCATGAGGTCATGACGGTTGATACATGCCAATTTTCATGCTAACTGCCAATCATGTGTTTGGGTGCCAAATGGACAGATTTGGGACCCATTGCAGTTAGCAAGGGGGGGGGGGCATATTGCATGCTATCAATGTGGCAATGAGTGCAGATATATTTGTCTGCACTACAGTAGAGTACTCCCTCAGTGAGTACTCATTTGCTGTTGGAAACATGCTGGTCATGGCCCTGATAATTACTGCAGAGACTTTGTACGTACAGCATGTTAGTTTTCATGCTAAACACATGTTGCCTGCAAAAACCTAACACACTTAAGTAAAAAGGCCTTGAAGGCATCAGTTTTCAAAAGCCCTGGATAACAAAAACCAAAGCTTGAATGGGTAAGTTAATAAGAAACAAGTGATGAAAATATGGCGGAAGTAAAGCATCATGAACTGTTAAACTATGTCTCCATGATAGCCATAAGACAGAGGTTTTTGATGTCTGAAAATATTTGACATGTATATCCATTATAGGAATGTGCAGGCAAAAAATGTTGATTTTGTTTAGTTTCCCATGTCATTTGTGGGATTTTTCATTTTGTGTCAATGTAGGTTTTGGGGGCAAATGCTGTTAATAGCACACATGTTAGGGGCAAACAGTGTATGATATCACTCAGTAGTGCATGCTGTTGGAGAATAGTGTGAACTATGCATCAAAAGCATGCACCATTATGCAATAGCGTATGCATATATACATAGTGCACGCATTTGTGTACACAAATGCACACACCATCTGTGTTTATTACAGTTTGCAGTTTACAATTATTTGTTTTGCTGTCTTTTTCTAAGAATGCAAAGCGGTTTTCAATCAAAAATTGGAAAAACTTGAAAGGAATTCCAGATATGCATAGTGGTAAGCCTGAAAACCCAAGTGGTTAGGTCTGCCTCCAGGAAAGGGTCGAGAAGCACTGCTCTAGTAATGGTTGCTTATGTATCAATTAGAGCATTCAAGGTCAAGTGCTATTATGAAGAGTGAATTGTTTTATTTAATGTAAAGTGACATGGACACACATTGTGTTACACACGGGTCAGTGCGAGACTAGGAAACAACATCAGCCTTATTGGAAAACAGAATCATTCTTGAAAGCAACCCGAAATAATAAACAGGATAGTTTAATAATATCTAGAATTATTTTTCAGAGGGCCAGTAAAAATTCAATGTACAAAGCCATTGTGATGTGTATATTTTTCCACTAAAGTGGCAAACTGATATTATGTAGTTCCTTTAAAATGGACGGAGGGAAAAGGCAAAGGTCAGGAGTACCATTTTACCAAATGATGTAGTAGGAAGTTTGACTGGCAAATTGGCTCCATTTTAAATGAAGCTGATTTCTTCCATTTGGCCATTACCTAAAGGCTGTTATTTGAGTTATAATCATTTTTTTCCATTTAATTGATTTAAGTAATTTATTTTGATCACATAATTACTATTATAGCAGACCTATGGAAAAGGATACAGCCAGGAGCATTATTCAGTACTACAAGGATATCTCTCCTACACCGTGCTGGCCCCTAAAAACTGTGCAAACCCATCTGTTTAGTGTGAGTGACTCAGGGAAAATCTGTGAGTGATATCATTTGAAGTAATAGAGCCAGTCTGGGCATCTGATCAGATGGCCAGAAATTTCAGAAATCTGCATCCTTATAGTAATGTGTACTTTCCAGAAAAGGCCAGATTACTAAAAACAGCTAGTACAGCTCTCAAACAGAGATGGTTTGTATAGCTTTCGGGCTGATATTCAGAAGCATATATGTGGCCAGCAGCAGGTGATGACTGCACGTTTGTATTTTGGTTTTTATTTTGCTGGTCAAAGCAATTTAATTTTAGTCATCTAGGAACATTCCAGGACTGTTGTCTCAAGTTATATTTATTGCAAGGAAGTTCAGCCGCTACCCATTTAACTTTATGAGGATAATCTTCTAACAAGGCTCCTAGGGTAAAGCATCCAAAATACGCTGGGGTTGATATTCAGACCACAGTGGTCAGCACTGCTAGAGTGCCTAATCACTGCAGTCAAAAATGAAACCGGATGCTCAGCACCAAAGCCTATCTGGAGCCAATTTCACCGCTGACTGCATTGACCTAGTCTAATTTTATGTGGTTTTCCTGTCTGGATAGTGGCTGAATGTCGCTGCTAATCGGATAATCACCACCCACTAACTGCCTCGAAACTAACCTGATATTTCCAGGGAGGTCTGTGGGGATATTCAGCATCACTAAACACTTAGTGCCGCTGAAAATTGGGATTGCTGAAGTTTATGTGGTTAGCAGGTCCTGCAAATGCATAAACCCTTTTGAATATTGATCCCACTTATTTTAAACCTATTTTATAAAGACTAGTAGGTCGTAGGTGTAAATGAATGCATGCAGTATGCACATATTGTATCTCACCTGTCCGTCCTCTCCTCCAAAGTATACATATTTATGCCTTCAAGTCTCTTCTTATATGTCTTCTGTCTGTCTTCCTCTGAACCATTTCACGTCTTTTTTTATAGTCTTTGTGAGACATGGTCTCCACAACTGAACACATTTACTCCAAGTGAGGCCTCACCAGCCACTTGTACAGGACATTAATACCTCCTCCTTTCTGCTGGTTAGTCCTCTCTGTATGCAGCCCAGCATCCTTCTGCCTTGTCGCATGTTTCCTTAAGATGCTGAGACACTATCACTCCGAGGGCCCTCTCCTAGTTCGTGCAACCAACCTCTCACACTCTGTCGCATACAATTCCTTTGCATTTATGCATCCCAATGCACTTCTTTGCATTAAATCTTAACTGCAAAGCATTAAATCATTCTTCCAGTAGATCTTTCCTCGTGTTTTCTACTCCCTCAGAAGTGTCCACTCTCTGGCAAATTTTTGTGTCATCTGCAAAAAGGCAGACGTTTCCATTCAGTCCTTCCACAATATCTGTCCATCAGTCAACCAAACAATTTCTGATCCAGTTCACCACCTTGAAACTGATCCCAGGCTGCTCAGTTTATTGATATGTCTCATATGAGGAACAGTATCAAAGGCTTTGGTGAAATCTATGTATATCACATCCATTGCATGCCATTGATCTAGTTCCCTAGTCACCTAGTTAAAGAACTCAATAAAATTTGTTTGGCATAATCTTTCCCTGGTAAAACCATGTAGACTTGGATCATGCAATCCATTAGTTTCCTGAAGGTCCACTATTCTTTCTTTCAAGAGTGCCTCCACTACTTTTCCCACCACACTGACCCCCTGGAACCTCTATAGTAAGATAACATAGTAATATGTTAACATAGTATATGACAGCAGATAAAGACGAGTATCTAGTCTGCTTAGTAGGGTGGCTTGAGTGGTTGTACCTGCCACTCCATGCAGGTCAGGCCCTTTCTATTTATTGAAGTATAAAAGATATTTAAGTTTGCTTTGATTTTATCCTCTTGCTATAAAGGAATCCACAGTGTCTGTCCCATGACATTTTGAATTCCGTCACTGTATTTGCCCCTATCAACTTCATTAGGAGGGCATTCCAAGTATCCACCACCCTTTCAGTGAAAAAGTATTTCCTGATGTTGCTTTTAAGTTTACCACCTAGCAGCTTCATTGTATGCCCGTTAGCTTTAAAATTTCTCCTTCTTTGAAAAAGGTTTGTTTGTTCATTAATACCCTTTAAGTATTTAAATGTCTGCATCATATCTCCCCTGCCCCTCCTCTCCTCCACGGTATACATGTGGAGTCCAATTCTGCAAGGGGCACATCTGGGCCATCTGGATGGCCAAAAGATGAACGGTGCCGATTTGTACCCGATTTTGCAACTGCAAGAGCTATACATTCCACGGTTGCAGAATCAGGGCACTTGGACAGCCCAGCATGCCCCCGATTCTGATGCTCAGAGCCCAGCCCATCCAGCCCTCCCAACGCTCCTGCTGGTGTACCGGTGCAGTAGCATTCTGTTGCCATGGCACCAGCACATCCAGCAGACCCACATAATGCCCAATCACACATCAAACCCCATTTCCTCACAGCTCAACCTTCGGTGGGGACAGGCAGAGCTAGGATCGGGTGGCGGGACACCACCCTCAATGGCACAATGTCGGAAGGTGCTGCAGCCTCTGATCGCCCTGCACCCAGCACTTATTCCATCTCCGCAGTGAAATAAGGTGGGCATCCAGGTCGCATCTGGGAGACATACAGAGGCCTGCCCGGAATGGCCTCTGTACTTCTGGGTGCCTGGCAATGCTACCATTCCGCCCTTGCTCTGCCCCCTCCCACCCCATCCAGCACTCCCTGCACAATGCCCTTTAACCTTTCCCAGCATTCGCGGCTTCACAGATACAGCTGCCAGCATGAAGGAAAAGGCTCTTCACGCTGACGGCTGTACAGAGGGAGCCGGGGCCTCGCGCGAGCTTACCCGGCTCCCTCTGAAGCCTCTCAGACAGCCGCGGTGCTGGTCGGGGGGGCCAAGGACTGCATGGGCTGTGATTGGGGGGGGGGGACCTGGACCAGAAAAGGGCTGGGGGGGGGACTTGGACTGGAAAGAAATGGGCTGTGATGGGGGGGGGGAACCTGAACTGTAAAAGGGCTATGGGGGGGGGGACTTGGACTGGAAATGGGTTGTGATGGGGGGGGGACCTGGACCAGAAAAGGGCTATGGGGGGGACTTGGACTGGAAAGAAATGGGCTGTGATGGGGGGGGGGGCCTGAACTGTAAAAGGGCTATGGGGGGGGGACTTGGACTGGAAATGGGTTGTGAAGGGGGGGACCTGGACCGGAAAAGGGCTATGGGGGGGGGGGGACTTGGACTGGAAAGAAATGGGCTGTGATGGGGGAGGGGACCTGAACTGTAAAAGGGCTATGGGGGGGGGACTTGGACTGGAAATGGGTTGTGAGGGGGGGTCGATTGGGAATATTTATGGTGTGTGCTGGAGACAATGGGCTTCGGCTCAAATTTTATTTGTTGGGTTCGTAGTCTTTATCAGATGCCTCAGGCATGCGTTCGGATTAATGGGGGACACGCAAGGCATTTTTTGCTGGAACGGGGCACGCGACAGGGTTGCCCTCTTTCGCCCCTGCTCTTTGCACTCGCGATGGAACCCTTGGCTCAGAGCTTCCGAGAACATTTAGGTTTGAGGGGGGTTCTTATTGGCCCTGCGGAATATAGGATTGCACTCTTTGTGGATGACATCATACTGTCCCTGGTCGATCCGTCCACTTCCCTTCCAGTTGCGATGCAGTTGTTTCGAAAACTATGCTCAGGTATCCGGTTTTAAAATTAATTACACTAAATCGGAGATCTTGAATGTTGGGGTCCCCGGGGCGGTTTGGTGCGGAACTTCAAGCGGCTGATCCTCTTCGTTGGGTGTCCGGAGCTCTACGCTATTTAGGGGTGCAATTGACTGTGGAGAGGGCAGACCTCTTTAAAGCCATCTACGATCCCTTGCTTCGTCAGATTCGGCGGGATCTAGAGGTATGGAACGGCCTGCTCCTTTCCTGGTTCGGGCGTATAGCCGTAGTCAAGATGGTGGTTGTTCCCCACTTTCTCTAACTTTTTCAGGTTCTGCCGCTCCCCATCGCACGGGCTACCTTGGCGACCTGGCAGCAGCTGCTTATGAAATTTATTTGGCGTTATCGCCACCCGCGCTTGGCGAGACAGATTCTTTATACCCGTACGCGCTCTGGAGGTATGGGCATGCCCAATTTACTTTGGTACTATGCGGTGGCGCAATGCCGGGCGGGGGTGGAGTGGATGATTGCTGATAGCACTAAGCGATGGGTACAATTGGAAATGAACTTGGCGGGGGGAGCCGGCTTGGGAGACTGGCTGTGGCTTGGTCCAAAACTCCGCCGTGGTATCCGCACCAGCAATTCCTATATACTTCATACCCTCCGTTGTTGGGACCAGCACTTTCGATCTCGCGACGTGGATTTAACCCCTTTAGCCCCGATAGTGGATAACGCCTCCTTCCCGCCGGGTTAAGAAATACAGTCTTTCGGCAGTGGGGACATCACGGCCTTAGTCGGGTTGGACAACTTTTTGCTGATGGTCAACTACAACCTTTTCGTGCGGTACAAGATGAATTTGACATTCCGGCCAGGCAGCATTTTCAATATCTGCAAGTGACACACTGGGTTCGATCCAAACTTGTTCGGCCCCAGGTTGCTCAGGCCCTGACAGAATTGGAACGCTACTGTGAGGGGTGCACTACCACTAAGGGACTCGTGGCGACTTTATATGCCCACTTGCAGGGATCCCAATCGTATTCTACTAGACACAGGGAACTTTGGAACTCCGACTTGAACCTCTCCTATACTGAGCAGCAGTGGGAAAGGGCGGAAACTCAACTGTGGAAGAGTGCGGTAGCGATTAATGACCGTGAAACCAATTACAAAATCCCCGGCGCGGATAGCGCGCATATATCCCGGGGCGGTGGACCTCTGCTGGCGTAACTATGGGCAGCGGGGTACCCTAGGGCATATTTGGTGGGATTGCCCCCACATTCGCGCTTTTTGGAGGGGTATACAATACCGGATGCAATTGCTTCTAGGAGTGAGTGTCCCTTGGGATCCGGGGATCTTCCTGTTTGGGACTTCGGTGCCGGATGCACGGGCTTTGCAACTTGCTCTACTCCGCCATGGCCTGAATGCAGCTAGATTATCCCTTGCAGCAGCCTGGAAGCGTACTTTGGCCCCTACCTTTCAGGCTTGGCTGGAACGGATGTGGGATATGTATGCCATGGAACGAGGGGTAGCGGTCAGTAGGATGCGCCTGGCGCGCTTTGAGCTGGTGTGGGTGCCCTTTGTCTCTCGATATGGTGCGTGACTATGCTGGCTAAGAGGGGGGGAACAGTCAAACTTTAAAGGGAGCTTTCCCCCTGAATGTGTCTTTTACTCACCAAACTCCCGTACTTGAACATTAGCAAGCCATAGTGGGGGGGTTTGGGAGGTGGGGTGGGAGGTGGGGTGGGAGGGGGGTACTGGGCTGGGGAGGTTTTGGGAGGGGGAGAAAGGCAGGTTGGGGGGTTACTGTTCCCTGTTTCCTTATTTTAAAATTGCAAAAATGAAGGCATATCGTTGAATGTTGTTGTGATCTGAAGTTATGGTATTATTGTTGCATCTTCTTTGAAGATCTTTGTGGTTTATGATGCTATGTATTTTTTGGCAGCCTTTCAATAAAAAAAAAAAAAATAAGGGTGGATTGCATTTAAAGAAGTCGTACAGAAATTTTTAGGCAATAACAAAGATCCTCACTACAAAAAGATCGTCGGACGAATGCTGAAAGCATTTCTTTTTTTTTTTTAAATTCTTTATTTTCGTTTTATAACAACAAAGGAAAGGAAGACATACAGCTAAAAGACAGATACATAACGTGTAATACATACACCAAAGTAAACCCCTACCACCCCCCTCCCCCCTGCTTCTTCTCTAGAAACTAAGCATTCCCAAAGCGGGCGTGTACTTACATTATTGTAATATAAAACCTAACGGTGATCTAAAAGATGATGAGTGCACATTATACAGGCATGTTGGAGCAATGAGCAGATTGTACATAATCATTAAGCATCTGCCATTTAGACAAGCAAGAGTGAGTTTGGACATGGGGGAATAGCTCTCCGAGGTATCTGCTCATATTTACTATATAAGCAGACGAGGTTCCACCATTCATTGACAGTAAGTCGAGAGCTATCCTTCCAATTCCTCGTGATTAAGCATATGGCTATACCTAGCATGAAATCAAGGAGAAAGCGACCCTTCTTAGGAAGAGAGGGGACCTCTGCCGCAGAGCGGAGTCCCACGACCTTCCAAGAAAGAGGTTCATGAAAGTGTAAGATAGATTGAATACGACCCCAGACCCGCCCCCAATAGACCTGCAGTTGAGGACATTCATAAATAACATGAGCGAAGGATCCCACAGCAGTATGGCAAGACCAACACAGGTCCCTAGCATTTGGGTTCCATTTGGCTATTTTTTCTGGGGTATAAAAGCATCTGTGTGCAAAGAAGAAGAGAGTTTGGGTAACAGAGGCAGACCGGGAAACCCGCACTACTTTACTCCAAAAAAACGCTCCATTGCACAGGGGTTATAGTGGTTTGCAGTTCGCGCTCCCAGGCTTGTTGGGCTCTAAAAGTGTCCGTATCTGTACCCTGACAAAGTATTTTATAGAAATTAGAGGCTACCCCATGTGTACTACTAATGGAGTGAACTATCTCTAATAGCCCATCCTCAGTAGGGGCAGAGGGCGGCATGATTCGAGCACTTTTGAGGCAGTGTTGAAGCTGCATCAATTGAAAGTAGTGTTTTGCTGGTAACGCAAATTCCTTTTGTAAATCCGAAAAGGTTTTCCAACGAGCTGCAGAGAAAAGCTGTTGGGGTGTCCAGATCCCCCTGGAGTACCAGGGTTTCCAGGCTGTTGTTCTATTTAGGACTTGAATTCTGGGGTTATTCCATAGCGGGAGTCCGTCCTGAGGACATACATTCGGGCCCAGTGATAGAATGAGAGTGTTAAAGGCCGCAAGAGTATCGACAATCATTGGTGGATGGCGGGTGTCTCCTTGATAAGACATACCGGGGAGATGGGTCAACGGAATTGGGCTACTAAGCTCCTCTTCTATGTCAAGCCAAACTGGTCGGCGGTCTGTTGAGGTATCTAGCCATCGGGCACCTTGCTTAAGTAGAAAGGCTTGATGATATCTAAGAAAATCAGGAAAATCTGGTACCCCCTCGTTCCTTTGCAGACTGCAGTTTATGTTTAGCTATCCTTGGTGGCTTGCCCTGCCAGAGATAACGGACGAGAAGGCCCTCAATATCTTTATAAGTATGTAGCGGGAGTAAGCATGGCAGCATTTCTAAAATGTAGTTCACTTTGGGGACTATCATCATTTTCACAGTGTCTAAGCGGCCCCACCATGTGAGAGATAAGGGAGACCAATGATTTGTGAGTTCACGGACTTTGGAGACTACCTCTTTGGCATTAAAAACTGATAGTGTCTTCTAAAGGAGAACAGTAATGGACCCCGAGATACTTCACCATATGGGATTGCCAGAGGAAGGGAAAGGCCTGCATGTCAGCCTCATGTACCCAGCGGTTCAGTGGGAATGCTACAGATTTGGTCCAGTTAATTTTATAGCCCGATAATTGTGAGTATCCGTCAATCAGATCCAAGACAGCTGGAACCGAATCGAGGGAAACGAAGAGCATAAGGTCATCTGCATATGCAGAGAGTTTAATCTCCCTATGACTAAAGGGGACACCTCGAATACGTGCAGACTGTCTAATAAGGAGGGCTAGGGGTTCAAGAGCGAGATCAAAAAACATTGGTGATAGGGGGCAACCTTGACGCGTGCCTCTTTGGAGGTTAAATGGCTGAGATTTGATGGCGTTTACACAAATACTGGCGACGGGTTGGGGTGTACATGACTTGGAGATATCGGAGGAAGCCCTCTCCAAAGCCATACCATCGGAGAGAACTGCAAATAAGAAGGGCCATTCTAGACGATCAAAGGCTTTTTCGGCATCCAGGGAAAGACCCACCCATGGATGGTCGAGATTGGCAGCACTAGATAACACATGGCACAAGGTCCGAGCATTGTCAGCAGTTGATCTGCCGGGTATAAAACCGCATTGGTCGGGGTTGGAATTAGGGTAGCCATCATGTCAGATAGCCGGGTGGCCAAGATCGTTGCGAAGATCTTATAGTCGGCATTAAGTAGGGAGATTGGACGGTAGTTGGCGGTCAGTAGCGGGTCTCTGCCTTCTTTCTCAAATACAACCACATTAGCTGCAGAAAAGGATCCCAAAGAGGATGTATCTACTGCAAGGGCAGTAAAATAGAGTTTTAAATAGGGAACTAAATCTGCACTGAACGTTCTGTAGAATTCGGTCGGGAGACCATCGGGCCCGGCGGCACGGCCCGAGGCTGTTCGTTTTAGGGCAGATTGGATCTCTGAAGTAGAGAAGGGTTCATCCATCGCATCTCTATCATCTTCAGAGAGGGTCGGCCGCTGAATGCCAGAGAGCAATCCCTCGAATGTCTCTGACGAGAACTCACATTCAGATTGATATAGGCGGGTATAGAAATCCCGAAAGAGCTCTACAATATCGGAGTCTGTGGTCACTATGCCCCCTCCCTGTGGAGCTCGAAGGACCGCAACACGTTTGGCTTCTTTTTGACCTTTCAAGGCATTGGCTAAGAGTTGACCGGCTCGGTTATTTTCATGATAATATGTCCCTCGCTGAAGCTCAATACTCTTAGAAGCTGCAGTTGAGAGGATTGAATTATATTGAAAACGGAGACGCTGTAATCGAATTAATACACATGGGTCAGTGCGTGAAGTTAGAACTCGTTCGCCTGCTTTTATTTGTTGGTCTAGTATGAGCAGCTGCTGTTTACGTTGTTTCCGCAGGCGGATTTGATAGCTAGTGATCGTTGCCCGAATGGCCGCTTTGAAGCCCTCCCACCAAGCCCAATTCGCAGTATCTTGGGGGAGATTAAAATGGAAGTAATCCTGTATGGCTACTCGAATTTCTGACTGGAACTCTGGCTGAGTTAACAGGGCTCTATCAAAGAACCAGGCTTCCGAGTTTCCCTGGGGTGCAGTAGTGTGTAATTGAAAGGAAATGGCAGCATGATCTGAAATATGTTGGGAGTGAATCTTAGCAGTGTCCACCTGAGGAACTAACAGTTTTGAGATTAGAAAGAAGTCTATGCGAGACTGAGATTTATGAGGGGAGGAGAAGAAGGTGAAGTCAAGCTCATTGGGGGTTTGTAGTAATCTCCATAGATCAACTAAAGCAAGATCCTTGATCAGGGAGGTAAGCGTAGCGTGACTCTTGGGGGGACCACTCGTCCTAGGCGGCTGTTTGTCAATCAGGGGATCAAGGACTAGATTGAAATCCCCCCCAATGATCAATGAAGTATTAGCAGAAGCCTGCGCAACCTGAGCAATGGTAGCAAAAAAGGCAGGGTCATCAACATTAGGAGCGTAAAGGCATATACATGTAACTTCCAGGCGACCTATCTTGAGGTGAACTCTAGCCCATCTACCTTCTGTATCGGAGCTAGTCGCAATAACAGTAGCATGCAAAGATTTCCTAACCAGTATGGCAACCCCACATTTCTTAGAAACGGCTGGGGAATAAGCGGCCACCATGTAAGGTTTAATATTGAGTTTAAGAGTTTCCTTCGAATTTAAATGCGTTTCTTGGAGAAAAATCAGATCCGCTGCTTCCTGGCTGAGGTAGCTTAGGATTTTCTTCCGTTTTATCGGATTATTGATGCCTTTTACGTTCAATGAAAAAAATCTTACATGGTGCCATCAATCGGTAGTAGAAATTTTAGGTAAGGGCGCTTGATAACATAGAACATAAGCAGAATCTGTACAACAATGTCATAATCACCGAGTATTCTGGCTAATACACCCCATATTGAAAAGTATGTACCAACGTATCTTAGAGAAGAAGCAAAACCCCCAAAGAATATGGCGACCATATGTCTGCGGGAGGAGGCCCTAGAGAGGAAATAGAAGACATGTAAAAAAAGAAAAGAAACACCAGAGTCCATAATAACACTGTCTCTGATACTCATCGAGGCTACTGTGGGTAGATGGAGTCGGGTCACAGATACCATCAAGAGTAAGGCAACAGACTGCCAACGCCAGACTCTTTGCTAGGCTGCGGCAGATCCAATATGGCAGGTACAGCGGATAGAAGGAGACTTGCAGGAATATTCTGGAAGTCAGCGCATCAAGTCGGCTTCTTTGGAATCCAAAAACTCCGCTAGTAGATCAGGGTCCTCGAATGTTCTTGTCTGATTGTGAAGCGTGACTCGGAGCTTGGCCGGGTACATCAGGCCATAGCGTGCTTGTAGTTGTTGAAGCCTCGGCCGGAATTCCAGAAAGCGCTTTCGGCGGTCGACTGTGGGTTTAGACAAGTCGGGATAGAAGGAGATCTTGTGGCTCTCAAACTCCATATGGCCCTTTGCCCGAGAGGCACTTAGAATTTGCTCCACGTGTTGATATCTCAGTAGTCGAAAAATGATAGGCCGCGGGGTCTTCCTGTTGAGCGTTATGCTTGTGGGTACACGATGAGCGCGATCAATCTCCAAATCTTTGGTAAAGGTGATTTGGAGCAAGGAAGGGAGGATTTTGCATAAAAACTCTTTCATGTCTCCCGATTCCGCTCCCTCCGGTATGCCCATGAGTCGTATGTTGTTGCGGCGCGCTCTATTATTGCCATCTTCCACCTCTTTCTGCAAGGCCCGCACCTGTCGTTCAACTTTGTCGAGTTTGGACAACTGGGCCGCATGGGAGTCCAATATGCCCTCCATTTTGTCCTGACGCGAAGAAAGCCCTTCAAGCTTGCTTTGCAGCACACCAAAATCGTCCCGCAGCGCTCGGAGTGCTTCACCGTTTGCCTGCACAAGGTTTTTGACCCCTCTAATCTCTACGAGGATTTCCTGCTGCATTTCGGGGCCCTCGCACAAGGCCGGCCCCTTCTGCGGGGACGGAGGTTCGGTTTTGGAACGTTTGCCGTGAGAAGCCGCTGGAGACCCAAATTCCAGGCGCGTTGGTTTGGTCCCCGCCATCTCACCAATGTGCCCCGGTAAGATCAGAGTAGAAGTTCCAAAAATGTGAGGTGTTAATTCAGGATTCTGCGTAGGCCTCTCGGGAGCCTCAGCGTTATGCGACCATCCCGCTGGACATCAGGCTCCGCCCCTATGCTGAAAGCATTTCAAGCTTTAGGTTGCCTGATGAGTTTGAAAGTGCATTTCCTCCAGTCCCACCTGGACTACTTTCCTGAAAATTTGGGAGCTGTGAGTGAGGAACAAGGTGAACGATTCCACCAAGACATTAAAGAGATGGAAAGGAGATACCAGGGAAAATGGAGCATTACAATGATGGCAGACTACTGTTGGATGCTTCATAGAGACATTCCAGATGCTACTCACAAGTGTAAATGCACCAAGAGGAGCCTCACAAGGAAGAAGAATCGAGTTTAGTGTGTGTAGGTGAGCTCATTTCAGTTCAAAAAAGGATTTTCATGAAAATATTGTAATAAAACTTTAATTTTATGAGTCTATTTCCATTTATTTTGAGGTATTGCCTTATTTAACATAGTTATCTAAATTGTCAGGAAACGTGATGTCCTATGACAAAATAGAGGTAATTTTCGGATTCAGCGCACCAAAAAACATTAAGATTACGTGGAATAACCAAAACAGCTCTCGAAAAAAAAAATTTGCAGACCTGTGAATGGTTCTTTTCATAGATGAAGCAGGGCACAGATGTATAATGTGCATGCTTTTATTTACAACACCAGGTAGATATTTCACCATGGACTTCTAATTAGCAGCTTTCACACCTATACAGACCCTTTGAACAACTTAATCCAAAGTACAATTACTAGCAATAACATTCCCTAGGACAATAGCAAACTACAAATGTGTCCTATATGACTTGCAAATCTGGTGATTCTCCCCAGCCATGCCCAGGAATTTCCTGGAAGCCACAGTGATGAGGTCAGCACCCTTTTCATACTCATGCACTGTGCAGTAACATGCTCGCACAGCCCTTGCTACAGCTCTGAAAATTCCCTAGACATACCTATTTTGACACGCTGTGATCCAAACTACAGTCTATGGGTATTAACTTCAGCCCGCTCCAGCCACGATCAGCATCAACGAGGGAGAGTGGGAAGGTAAGCTCCGCCCCGCTCCCCTCCGACAAAGCCAATCGGGCCCGACGGACTCCCACAGCTCCGGGCATTTAAAAAGGCGTGCAGCCGCTCCAACAGCCTCTTCAGCCTGCTCCAGCCACGATCAGCATCATCGAGGGAGAGCGGGAAGGTAAGCTCCGCCCCGCTCCCCTCCGACAAGGCCAATCGGGCCCGACGGACTCCCACAGCTCCGGGCATTTAAAAAGGTGTGCAGCCGCTCCAGCAGCCTCTTCAGCCCGCTCCAGCCACGATCAGCATCATCGAGGGAGAGCGGGAAGGTAAGCTCCGCCCCGCTCCCCTCCGACAAGGCCAATCGGGCCCGACGGACTCCCACAGCTCCGGGCATTTAAAAAGGCATGCAGCCGCTCCAGCAGCCTCTTCAGCCCGCTCCAGCCACGATCAGCAACATCGAGGGAGAGCGGGAAGGTAAGCTCCGCCCCGCTCCCCTCCGACAAGGCCAATCGGGCCCGATGGACTCCCACAGCTCCGGGCATTTAAAAAGGCGTGCAGCCGCTCCAGCAGCCTCTTCAGCCCGCTCCAGCCACGATCAGCAACATCGAGGGAGAGCGGGAAGGTAAGCTCCGCCCCGCTCCCCTCCGACAAGGCCAATCGGGCCCGATGGACTCCCACAGCTCCGGGCATTTAAAAAGGCGTGCAGCCGCTCCAGCAGCCTCTTCAGCCCGCTCCAGCCACGATCAGCATCATCGAGGGAGAGCGGGAAGGTAAGCTCCGCCCCGCTCCCCTCCGACAAAGCCAATCGGGCCCGACGGACTCCCACAGCTCCGGGCATTTAAAAAGGCGTGCAGCCGCTCCAGCAGCCTCTTCAGCCCACTCCAGCCACGATCAGCATCATCGAGGGAGAACGGGAAGGTAAGCTCCGCCCCGCTCCCCTCCGACAAGGCCAATCGGGCCCGACGGACTCCCACAGCTCCGGGCATTTAAAAAGGCATGCAGCCACTCCAGCAGCCTCTTCAGCCCGCTCCAGCCACGATCAGCATCATCGAGGGAGAGCGGGAAGGTAAGCTCCACCCCGCTCCCCTCCGACAAGGCCAATCGCGCCCTCCTCCAAGAGTACTTCCCCTCCGACAGCTAGGCGTACCCGCGCCTAGCGTGCCCGCGCCTGAGGGCCGCACCAGAGGGCCCTTTGGCGTGGCCCTTAGGAGTGGAACACACAAACTACTTGAATAAGACACACACTACGCCTTGAAGTAGTTACACAACAGAAGGCAACAGTAAAGTAAGATCCCCTTAAGTATTAACCTCATCACATTGCTAAGTTGATATAAATCAGGCTATCCCACTAAAAGTGTACCTTTCTGCCTCACATTGTCTATTTCTATTGCTTTGCTAGTCTTTGCTTGAAACTGTACCTTATTGCACCTGTTGTTACATGTGGATAGAAACTAATAACTCCTTTACGTGGTACTAAAGAAACCAAGTAACAACTGAATTGCTTTGCTAGTCTTTGCTTGAAACTGTACCTTATTGCACCTGTTGTTACATGTGGATAGAAACTAATAACTCCTTTACGTGGTACTAAAGAAACCAAGTAACAACTGAATTGCTTTGCTAGTCTTTGCTTGAAACTGTACCTTATTGCACCTGTTGTTACATGTGGATAGAAACTAATAACTCCTTTACGTGGTACCAAAGAAACCAAGTAACAACTGAATTGCTTTGCTAGTCTTTGCATGAAACTGTACCTTATTGCATCTGTTGTTACATGTGGATAGAAACTAACAACTACTTTACTTTGTACTAAAGAAACCAAGTAACAACTGAATTACCTGCTAATAATATAATATAATTCTCTCATTGTCAAACTGTTAACTTTAACCAACGTTTGTTGCCCTCTGTATCTCAAAAATTTCATAGCTTGCACCTATTACCCCACAGTACACTTTCTTCCTACCATTTATCCTCACCTGTATAACTAACAATGGATCTAAAAAGATTTCTTACACTCACCTTAAACATTCTAATGCTCACACTAGGGTTTCTACTCTCTCACACCCCTCCCATTCACTCTTTAACTCCAACCACAAACATTTTCAAGCCAGCACACATTCATATCATCCCATACAAGCCCAGACACAACACACAAAAATATATTATCGGTAATCCCTCCATAAACAGACCATGCACAAACCAACATATTCATGTTCAAAGGCTAATCCAATTGCACCCTACACCAATTAACAACCCCATGCAAAACACTACCCATTCAACACAACTAAATTGCATACTTATCAATGCCAGGTCAATTAGGAATAAAATCCCTATCATAATCGATCTTATTATAGATGAAAATCCTCACCTACTCTGTATAACTGAAACCTGGCTAAATGAATCCGACTCAGTTCTCCTTAACTAACTAGGAGTACATGGTTATACCATACTCAACAGTAATAGAGACAGAAAAAGAGGTGGCGGAGTACTTGTAATAGCAAAACCTCATCTCAATCTTTCGCCTACCTTACTAGATAAGCATGAGGGTATTGATATCCTCAGAATTGAAAGTCACACCATGGCCATCTGCCTTATCTACAGACCCCCCACACCTGACATACATAGTTTAGACATAATACTTGAGGTTGCATGTAACTCTTCACTGAGAAAACCCTCTGTTATCTTAGGAGATCTTAACCTTGCCTCATTACCAAATAGCCAAGCACTATCCTTCCTTGAAGCAATGGAGGAAATGGAATTTAAACAAATAATGACCCTCCCCACCCACTGTAAAGGTAACACCCTTGATTTAATATTCATACCATCTCACTTCACATTCTCATCGACTTCTACTTCACCCACCACAACTCAGGTACCATGGTCAGATCATTTCATAATACATTTCTCTCTCCCTTTCCAACCCACTAACTCTACTCACAGTAACGCCAAATACACAGAACAAAGATTTCGCCAGTTTAACAAGGAAAGTTTTCTGGAATCTATTTCTCCAAAATTAGACAATACCTCAAACAATCTAAATGAACTTGTTTCTACCTGGAACTCTATTATTGAGGCAGAAGCTAAATATTCAACCTCTAATAAAGAAAATCTAGATCTAACTCGTCTGAGAAATGGTACACCTCCGAACTTGCTACACTAAAGAAAAACCTTCGGAAATTAGAGACTAAATGGAGGAAGAAGAAAACCACTGAACTCAGGGTTCAATACTTCACAAGCCTTAAAACCTACAAGGAAGCCATTAACAACACAAAAAGGCTATTTCACACTAAAACATTATCTAAGGCCATCAATCGACCCAGAGAACTTTTCGAGATTATTAAATCTCTAACTAAGGTTCCCGATAACACCCCTAACAAAACACCAATAGATCCGCAACACCTTGCAAACCACTTTGCCAATAAGCTTAAACTAAGCGCCCGTCCAAGCATTATCCTGACCTCTCCCACATCAAATTCCATCACTGAGTGGGGCTCATTCCATACAATCTCCAACAAACAACTTCTAGAGATTATATCAAACCTCAATACTACCACTTCATTACTTGATCCTTGCCCGGTGTCTTGGGTTAAGGCAACAAAATCTGAACTAGCCCCATACATTTTGAAGGTGGTAAACCAATCTCTACTTCAAGGCTTCATGCCGGATGACCTTAAATACTCGGCGATTCGCCCTTTACTAAAATAAAACACTTAACAGTTCTGACCCTTCCTCATACCGCCCTATTGCCAGCATACCTTTCTTAGCCAAAATCATTGAAAAGGTAGCTCAGATACAACTTCAGGATCATATTGATACCAACTTCCCCTTAGATGAGTACCAGTATGGCTTCCGCTCATATCACAGAGTAGAAACCTTACTCATATCCCTTCTTGATTCACTTATCCGAGGTATGGATAATATAAAGCAGACCTTCTTGCTCATATTCCTTGACATTTCCTCAGCCTTTGACAGTGTTGATCATAATACGCTCATATCCAGACTATCCCAACTAGGTTTAAAAGATACCACTCTTAACTGGTTTAAGTCCTACATTTCTAATCGTTTCCAATATGTCCATTTAAACCATTCCCCCTCACTACCATTCCCCCAAGAACGTGGTATCCCACAAGGATCCTCACTCTCTGCATTACTTTTTAACCTTTATATGCAACCTATTTGTACAATCTTTCAACGCCACAATCTAAAATATTTTATCTATGCAGACGACATCATGCTGTTCGCCCCTTTAGACATAGCTAACCTTAATTTCAACAAAATTGCCTCCTGCCTCTTTGAAGCTGAACAATGGCTCCACTCAATCCATATGGATATCAACTTCAAAAAGACTGAAGCACTCTTCGTAACCAGAAATACCACCTTTACCCCTCCAACCACCATCAGCCTTATGAACATTACTCTTCCAGTCAAATCTGAAATTAAATACCTTGGAGTTACACTAGACAAAACCCTAAGCATGACTAACCACATAAAACAGACTGCCAAAACTATATTTTTCAAACTGAGAACCATACAGCAACTCAGACCCCTCATTGACATCAACGATTTTAGAACAGTTGTCCAGGCTCTCATTATGCCACATTTAGACTTCTGCAATGGCATACTCCAAGGAACACCTAAAAAGAATTTGCACATCCTTCAAAGAGCTCAGAATGTCACTGCTCGAATCATTGTGAAAGCTAAAATATTCTATCACATCTCTCCCATCCTATACGCTCTCCACTGGCTTCCTATCTATAGTAGGATTCAATATAAAACACTTGTCACCACTTTTAAACTCATTAATGACCTAGCCCCATCACAGTTGGCAACTCTACTCCAAACTCCACAACAAAACAGAATTAGAAGAAAAACTAACCACAACATGCTACTAATTCCCATTGCCGTGAGAAAATCAAAACAAATAACCACCAACACTGCTTTTTCATATTATGCTCCCAGCCAATGGAATAAACTGCCACTAAATCTAAGAGAGATTAAGGATCTTACATCTTTCAGGAAGGAACTTAAAACCTACCTATTTAGTCAACACTACAGCAACCTACAACCTGAAATCAAATTTACTACACAAGAATATGCAACTAACCAAACACAAAATCTATCCCACCTAAATCTAGACTTCATTTTAATATCCACTCAAAATTGTCCTCCTCCCAACACTGTACTTATGATCCCAAATAACTATTATAAATAGTCTCTTGTCAACCATGTAAATAATCTACACTTTGGTTCTTTGTAACATAGTTTATGTTCCTTTATGTTCTTATGTTAATAACCTACACATTGTTTTCCTTGTAACCCAGTTCTTATGTAATCTAGTTTTATGTTCACTTAATGTTTAATGTAATGCAATATTGCACTGTTTGCTATATTGTTGTTTAAGTTCCTTGTAAACCGCCCCTGATCTCTGGAAGGGGCGGTATAGAAAAGCACACAAATAAATAAATAAAAATAAATTAATATTACAGCAGGCCTACAGTTGATTTCTGCAGTAAACATTTTAATCCAAAGTGCATTTATGAGCAACCAATAAAATTTCCCTAGTCAGTTGTATTTTTGGTTTATCACTGACTATCATAATTTAATCAGGAGATTTTTTCCCCTGTGGCCCTAGTCAGTAACATCCCCAGCCCACATACAGCCCTCTGATACAACCTTACACTGCAGTGTATTTCTAGTAGCATTGCAGTTTATTTTATTTATTTTATTTTGAAACAATTTCTGTACCGCAATTTCCAAGGATCAATTGTGGTTTACAAATAACAAAAATTTTCAAGAGTGCAGGTTTTCTGTCAGTTTGCCCCAGCACAAACTATAAACCCAGATATTCCAGACTACTAAGTGAATGCTTTACTATGGCTTCAATTCAGGAGCTTGTATACCAAACCCATTGCCTTTTTATCAGTTTCTTAAAAATACTGACTGTTCCTTAATAACACAACAGCTTTCTTTCCATCAGTCTGCTTCCTACCTTCAGTGGTCTGAGAACTAGGTCCTGTTGTCTTCTACCTATTTTTCCTCCTGATGCCTCTTTCCTTTCCTTACCTCTCCTTTATCTCCCTTTCTCTTCAAGACGTCTTCCCTTCACCAACAGGTTGCCAATTAACTCCAGGTATTCAGTTGCCTTCACTTATGCTTTGAGCTCTTGCTGCTTTCTCACCACAGATCCTAGATTTCCTGCCCCAAATTATGTTCATTTCCTTCTTAGTGCAGGGCTCCCAGGGATTACTACAAGCTGACTTTCTTCTAAAGCTCTCCTATGCTCTCTAGAGCTTCCTCTGGTTCCAAACTGATGTATAATCAATGACACACTACCCAGCATGTCACATTATGCATTTTGGAGATATATGCAGTTCATTTGGGTACCTTAAAGTTCATTTTGTATTGATTTACACAACTTTATGAATTAATACATGCATAGTCAATTGCTGAATGTTAAAAAGTTATGTGAACATAAGAACATAAGGTCTCTAAAGGAAAAAAGGGACTATAGTATTTGATATGGAAAGGCAGACTAAATAGGCCATACGGTCTTTTTCTGCTGACATGTTTCTCTGTTTCAAATAATAGCGCAAGTGTCAGAGTATATAGCAGATGAATAACACTAATTTTAAAGCTGGTGTAAATTATTGTGCCTTCTTTTTGCAACTATGCAGGTAAATTTTAGTATTTTCTGATCAAGACATATACCTCTTCGCACCGCCCATGCTCTGCACACCCACAATTAAAGTCTGTGCAGTGCAGGCAATGCACATACTGTCCCACTAGTTGGCCTTAATATAAGCCTTAACCATTGAGATCCTGATATAAATTCTCCACTCAGTTCTTCCTTTTTTGTCAGAGCTGGTCAGCCAAGCAAACAGAAGCAATCTATGTGCTAGGACCTCTGAGGAAAATATAACTGGGGTTTTTCCCTACACCTGTGGAATGTCAGGAGTAGTGAAATTGTTGCATCGCTATTGGCCAGTTCTGGGGTTCCACTCTTGCTTTCGTGATAAGCATTTGCAAATTGCATATTCGCGAAACGTGAATTTGAGGGACATGGTAATGAGAACTACTCACAGGTTGGATCGCCCGGAGACTTCACATGAGGAGAAAGGGCACTTTCTTTGTGGAAACTGTGTACATTGTAATAGTTCCTTAACAGGCCCGGATTGGATTGATACTCATACGTTTAGAACTTACATACCATCATGGCACACTGATTGTTCCTCTGTTTTTGTGGTCTACCTGATAATATGCCCCTGTTTATTATATTATGTAGGACGCACGAAAAGAACTGTCAAAAAACGGCTTTCGGAGCATGCCTCAAGACTACGGACCAAGAACTTTGCGGCTCCCATGGTTGAGCACTATATTCAGTCTGATCATTGTTTTGAGTCCCTTTGTTTGCGTGTCTTGGACTATATACCGGCAGACCCAAGGGGAGGAGACCAGGAACAACGTTTACAATTATTAGAACAGAGATGGATATATTGTTTGAATACTGTTACCCCCGGGGGTTTAAATGCACAAGTAGATTGGTATACTATCATATAACTGGTGGCTTTGGCCAGGATCGTTGTTTTCTTTCCCATTGAGGGTTTCCCTTGTACGTGGGCTTTCCCTACTGGGCACAATGATCCTGTATCTGATTGGTAGATAGCTGTCTTCGGTTATGCATGACATCAGATGCTGAAGCCGGTAAATTTGTGGTTTCCTCCATTTCATTTTAAAGCTTTGGTATCGCCAGAACCGAATTGGACCTGAAGCAGGGTTGAAAAATTGTTACTGCAACCCGAAACGTGACACGTCATCGCCAAGATCTGAATTCTGGATGAGTTGTTTCAAGCTAGCAGTATGGCTTGTTTTTCAAAATCACAAAAAAGCTAAGTGAAGTTTTCATTTTAGATATATAAAATAAAAAGGAGAGGTCACAGTGGCACATAGATTGCTTCTGTTTGCTTGGCTGACCAGCTCCAACAAACAAAAAGGAAGAACTGAGTAGGGAATTTATATCAGGATCTCAATGGTTAAGGGTTATATTTTTGGTTCTGATTGGTTTGTGATTTTGTATTCGTAAGAATATTATTCGAATCGGCCTTAATATAAGGTCACTGATGTTCATAACTGGCTACTTATATGCATAAATGACTAAAATGCGTACTTTTATGCACATGAGTCTCCACTTTTTTATTTCTAGCTCCCTCTCTTTGGAAACATTTATCTATCTTTATTCATACCAAATCATCTTACAAAAAAATCGAGTCTGCTCTGAAGATTCATTTTTCAAACCACTTTTGTAGGATATCTGTCATTGACATGGCTGGGCTGGAAATGGGCATCAGTAAATATCTCCTATCCCCTATCTCTCTCTACTATATTCTGTAATATTTTAGACTTCCTTCTCTTCTCTGTTTTTTAGATCATTTAATTTTGTAAACTACTTTGTTGCCTCATCCGTGTGAGGTGAACATTAAGTGGAAATAAACATAAATATTCTCTGTGCCTAAAATTAGGCGCCTTATAAATTTATCTTTAGTGAGTTTTTACAAAATTCATATTAACACAAATATGTGAAATGAACTGAAAAAAGTCCAAAAACTGAGCAAAGATCTCAGAAAACATGGAAAATGAAAAGAAAATCCAGGAACATCTCCTAGCATGTTGTACTCTGCAAGTACTTTTTCCAGTGACAATAACCAACACAATAATATCCCTCATAATTTTGCTTTATTATTAATGCAAATTCCATGGACTTTACATGGGACAGTTTCTCCAGATGGGTTAGTTTTGCGTATTCAATGACAGGTGTGAACCTCACTTCTAAGCCAGGGTATGTGGAAAATAATCTCTGTCTCTCAAATTTACTGCTAACTCTTGGCGTAATACTTGTATCATGCCAAAGAGAGCCTCCTGCTGGAGCTCGTAAGATCTAACCAATGTGGGAGGCTTGATTATTGTTCCACCAGAGAATGTTTTAAATTGCTGAAAGTTGTAGTCTCCATGGATAAAGTTAAATATAAATGCTTATTAAGTAGGATATGTATGCTTCATCTTAAAGAGGAAGGGCCAAAAGATACAAAGTAAGGTTATAGTAGTTATGTTAGTCATGAAAAAAGTGAAATATTTGCAGGTTGCCATCCTCTTTTATAGGATGTGAAAAATAAAATGAACTTTCAGTACCTTATTCAGATAACTGAATGTCCATATAACAGATGGACATATTAGTCAGATGAATATTTTAGGGTGGGATCCTTTTTATAGTAGAGTTCAGTCTTCATTCTATTCACTGTACCTTATCTGGCATAACTTTTTAACATGCAGAAATAGACTATGTATGTGTGAATTCATAAATGTGTGCTAAAAATCAATGTCAACATGTTTTTATGAACTTTGGATAATTTGACAAGTCCATAGAAAACATGATGAAAATGCGAACATAAGTTCATTTTGGTATATCAACACTGCTCTAAAAATAAATTCTTCTAAGTAAAGCAGGAAGCTATTCTAGAAATGAGATACTAATGAAGTATGATGATATCAACTTAAGAAGTAGAGTACTGTAGAGGGCAAAACTAACAGTTTTACTCCCATGCCTATAGTTTATCAATGCATTTAGATGGGTATATTTTAGTTGGCATATTCATTTTGCTTTGATTTGCAGTTAATTTTAAGATATGCTTACACGATACTTCTAAATAAAACATACAATATGTGCTTTACATCAGTGTGTTCCCAAATGGAGGAGCTGAGAAAGAAGGTGGTGAAGCTCAGATGCATCTGTCGTGGTGAGAATTACATTAATTAAATGTTTTGTGAGCCATCCAAAATCTCCAACAGAGATGGCATGGTATGACACAGAAAGAAAACAGCTGAACATGGATCACCAGAGCCTGCAGAAATGACATTCCAAATCTACTATACCTTAAACTGATGAACTGGTGTGCAGTCCTGCAAGTGAACGAGGTGAGGACATCCCAGGAACAGGAGAAGCTGAAGTTCAAAAATTCCAAAGTTGCTGAATCAGTGACCACAACGAAACAAAGGGTACTGGTGCTTGGTGACTCTATTCTGAAGGATACTGCTGACCAGACTTGATGTCCCAGGAGGTGTGCTGTCTGCCAAGTACCAAAGTCATAAAAACATAAGAGCATAACATAAGAACATAAGATATGCCATACTAGGTCAGACCAAGGTCCATCGAGCCCAGTATCCTGTTTCCAACAGTGGCCAATCTAGGTCATACGTATCTAGCAGTTTCCCCAAAAGACACAGGTTCCACAATGCTTGTATTGGGTCAAGCAGTGATATCCTGGGTCCCTTATAATGGTTTATGGACCTTTCCTCCAGGAACTTGTCCAAACCATTCTTAAACCCAGCTACACTAACAGCCTTTACTACATCCTCCGGTAACAAATTCCAGAGTGTGATTACACATTGAGTGAAAAAATATTTTCTTTTATTAGTCTTAAATAGTTTACCCTGTAGCTTCATTGCATGTCCCCTAGTATTCCTATATTCGGATAACATAAACAATCGATCTACGTTTACCCGTTCCACTCCATTTATTAATTTATAGACTTCTATCATATCTCCCCTCAGCCATCTCTTTTCCAGGTTAAAGAGCCCTAACCTTTTTAGCTTTTCTTCATAGGGGTAACCTTTTCTAATAACGCTATATCCTTTTTAAGATACGGCGACCAGAATTGCACACAATATTCAAGGTGCGGTCGCACCATGGAACAATACAGAGGCATTATAATATCCTTTGTTTTATATTCCATAGTTTTGTGTCATCTGCAAATTTGATAACCTCACACATCATTCCCTTTTCCAGATCATTTCGGACCCAGCACAGATCCCTGGGGTACACCACTATTCACCTTTCTCCATTGGGAAAACTGGCCATTTAGCCCTACCCTCTGCTTTCTATCTTTTAACCAGTTCTTGATCCACAATAGTACACTGCCTCCTATCCCATGTAGTTTTGCCAAAAGTCTCTGATGAGGGACTTTGTCAAAGGCTTTCTGAAAATCCAAATACGCTATATCAACCGACTCACCTTTGTCTACCTGTTTATTCACACCTTCAAAAAAACATAACAGATTAGTAAGAAAAGATCTTCCTTGTCTAAAGCCATATTGGCTGTCTCCCATTAGGCCATTAGGTCCGAAGCATTACGGAGAGTTTGTCAAGACTCATCAAGCCTCCTGACTATTATCAGATGCTGGCTATCCATGTTTGCACAAATGATACTTCTAGGGTGACTTCATGGCTTTGGAAGAGAGAGTGAAGCAGATAGTTGCATAGATGGTGTTCTCAATCCTCTCTGTTGAGGTTAAAGGCTGAGGCAGAGAAGTTCACGTCCTGGAAATGAATGCATGTCTCTATGGATGGTGTTATCAAAGTATTTTGTTTTCCTGGACAATGGGATGCTTTTCCAAGGGCTGCAGAGCAGAGATGGTGTCCACCTATTCAAGAAAGATTGAAGTATCTTCTGCAGCTGACTAGCTAACCTGCTGAAGGGGGCTTTAAACTAGATTAATTGAGTTTGAGCAAAGAAATTCCAGGTAAGCAAAATCCCTCAGGTAAGCAAAATATTAATACGTCTGTAGAAATGGGAAAAAGAAGTAACATCTGGTGTGTATTAATGCCTTTAGTAGGGGAAATAAGATTCTGGATCATGGAAGAGGCTGACTTGGATTTAGTGGTAGTCACAAAGACATGGCTTATGGAGAACCATGACTCAAATATACTGTAATTATACCAGGCTATAATTTATTCAGAAAAGACAGGGTAGGAAGAAAGGGAGTGACACTGCATTTTAAAAATAATATTAAAGCAACGGAATTGCAGGGCTTATGAGGGAGGGAGGAGGCACTGTGAGTTAAACAGGAAAGAACAAATGGAGAACCCTTTTGCACTGGTATGATATATAGACCTCTTCATGGTCCGAAGAGGTAGACAGAGGTTTAATTGAAGACATTCACAGTATTGCTATGAAATAAGAAGTGAGAGTCCTTTTCTTTAGGAAAACTAACTTTTCAAGATGGGGCAATACCTTAAGAAGTTGTTAGCTGGATGGGAATAGCTGGGGGATATAGAAAAGCAGTGGAGAAAACTGAAAGGGAATATTTTAAAGTCAGCAAAATATTTTGTTAGAAAAGTAAATTGATGTAAAAGGAAAAGGAGGCCATTATGGTTCTTGAAAGAAGTAACTGAAAAGAAAGGTTTAGGTTTAGGTTTAGGTTTATTTATTTGATATAACCGCCTTTCTGGGTAATCAAAGCGGTGTACAATCGATAAAATACGTAAAAATTCATAAAATACATAAAATAAAATTATACAAATAAAATTATAAAATACATAACATAAATTATACAAATCATAAAAAACATATTACATAAAACTTTGGGCAAGCCAGAAAGGAAAAGAAATATACAATTTGTGTAGAATAGAAGCTGGTATGCAGAGAACACAAGACAGGATACAATAGGTAGGTAGGTACAGCAGGGATAGAGTCACACAAAAGGGGAAGGGATATTGAAGGCCAGTGAAAAGAGATGAGTTTTAAGGTTTTTCTTGAAAATTGTGAATTGTGGTTCCAGTCGGAGGGAAGGGGGAAGAGAGTTCCAATGTGCGGGACCTGCAAAAAAGAAAGCAGATAGACGCGTGAACTGAAGGTGAGCGCGGGAAGGTGGGGGGAGGGCAAGGCGGTTAAGATGGAAAGAACGTGGAGTGTAGCGGGGGGAGTGAAAAGATAGGAGGTCAGACAAATAAGATGGGATACCAGTGTGATAGACTTTATGGAGTAAAGTCAGCAGTTTAAATTGAGAGCGAAGAGGGACCGGCAACCAATGGAGGTGAAAAAGTAAGGGAGTGACATGATCTCGTAAAGCAGAATGAGTGATGAGACGTGCAGCGGTATTTTGTACTCTCTGGAGCCGATTCACCTGATTTTTGGGGAGACCAAGAAACAATGCATTAGAAAGGAAAAAGAGATCAGAGAAAGACAAGCATTGATATTTGGAAAAAGCTAAGAGGAGCTAGGAAATTGGTTAGGAAAGCAAATGGGAGGGGTCAGCAACATTTTTCCAAAATATGTTAGTAACAGGAGGAAGTGGAAAAGTGATATTGTCATATTCAAGGTGAAAGGGAGGAGTATATAGAAGCTAATGAGGATTAATGCAGAATTGCTTAATACATATTTCTCTTATGTGTTCACAGATGAAGGGCTGGTTGTAGGACCTCAGGAAGCAGATCCTGAACAATTTTCAGAAGACTCTATTCATGAGGAGCTTGCTAAACAAAATATAGACAAATCAATGAGGCCTGATGGGATATATCTGAGAGTATTTAAGGAATTTCTATTACTTTGGAAGAAAGGAAGAAGAGAAGATATATAATAGACATGTTTAAATATGTCTGTAACATGAATGCACAGAAGATCCTCTTTCAATTAAAAGAAAGCACTTCAATAAGGGGGCATAGGATGAAGTTAAAAGTGGATAGTCTCAGGAATATGCTTCACTCCATTTAGTCTGGGCCTAGGGCTAATCATAGCACTGAAACATTATTAGCAACTATTTATGTTACACTCCTTGATGGCAGAAAACAAGTTCTTTTGCTTCAGCTTGACTTGTCGATGGCTTATGACTGGGTCATTTATTCTTTTTTGCTCATAAGGTTAAAGGAAATCGGAATGGATGGTACTGCTTTTACTTGGTTTCAATCTTATTTTTCTCATTGTTCTTAAAAGGTTGTCATGCAGAATGATGTTCTTAACCTTCTTTTTTTTTGTTTTGAGATTCCACGGGAGTCAATTCTCTCCTTGGTATTGTTTAACATCTTTGTGGCCCCTCTTGCATTGTTGATTCAGGATCTGGGTTTTGGGGTCCATATATATTCTGATATTATACAGATAGTTATTTGCCATGATTCATGGGATTTGACCTTTCAGGCTTCTCTTTCTATGTGCCTGGATGAAATTGCCTATTGGCTTCAAAGTTACAGCCTTGGGAGTTATATTAGTTAATAAATTGTTGATTGAGTGGCATCCATAGCTGCTGTTATTGTATCAATCCATCTCATTGCTGGCCTTCCTCTTTTGCATTGACCTTCAACCTTGCCAAGCATGATGTCTTTCTCTAATGATCCCTGATACAGTATAAGAACATAAGAATGTCATACTGTGTCAGACCAAGGTTCATCAAGCCCAGTATCCTTTTTCCAACAGTGGCCAATCTAGGTCATAAGTACCTAGCAATCTCCCCAAAAGACACAGGTTCCTCGATGCTTGTATTGGGCCAAGCAGTGATATCCTGGGTCCCTTTTAACAATGGTTTATGGACCTTTCCTCCAGGAACTTGTCCAAACCTTTTTTAAACCCAGCTACACTAACAGCTTTTACTACATCCTCTGCTAACAAATTCCAGAGTTTGATTACACGTTGAGTGAAAAAAATATTTTCTCTTATTAGTCTTAAATAGTTTACCCTGTAGCTTCATTGCATGTCTCCTAGTCTTTCTATATTGTAATGACTTAAACAATCGATCTACGTTTAACCTTTCCACTCCGTTCATTAATTTGTAGACCTCTATCATATCTCCCCTCAGCCGTCTCTTTTCCAGGTTAAAGAGCCCTAACCTTTTTAGCCTCTCTTCATAGGGGTATCCTTCCATCCCCTTTACCATTTTGATGGCTCTTCTCTGAACCTTTTCTAATTATGATACACACATAATTGGATTTTCCTTAAGATTCAAAGATAGTCTGATCTCAACTAAAAATTTCAGTGGTGCAGAGGCAGCGAGATGTCTCTCTATCTATAACCAAATAGGGAGATTCACCATTGAATCATCCAGCCATACTGTAGTTGTCCCTGTTGCAGTTGAAGTGAAACATAGAAAAATAGTGACAGAAAAAGACCACATGGCCTATCTAGTCTGTCCTTCCATATCAACAATTACAACAGTCCCCTTTTTTCCTGTAGAGATCCTCTGTGTTTGTCCCATGCTTTTTTGAATTCAGATACTGTCCTTATCTCTACCACCTCCACTGGAAGACTATTCCACGGATCCACCACTCTTTCCGTAAAGAAATATTTCTGCATATCACTCCTGAATCTATCCCCTTTCACCCTCATCCCATGTCACCTCGTAGCAGAACTTACTTTCAATCGAAAGAGGCTCTCCTCCTGTGCATTTATGCCACAGAGGTATTTAAACATCTCAATCATATCACCTCTATCCTGCCTTTCCTCTAAGGTGTACATATTAAGATCCTTAAGTCTGTCCTCATATGCTTTATAATAAAGACCACTAACCATTTTAGTAGCTCGATGATAGAAAAGAAAATTAGAGAAATTCACTCCCCCTTCTCTTTGGAACATCTGAGAGTTTTCAGGGAATATGGTGGTTCTTATCACACCATAACAATCTATTAAGGGTCCTCTCAATACTTTTAAAGAAAACAGTTAAAAATAGGTCTTGGAGCATACTTAGCAGGTAGAAGGTTTTTGGGGCCAACATCATTTTAAGAGTGGCAAGCCACCCTGGAAGAGGAGCTGCTGGAAGAAAATTTGATGCCTATGAATGTTTTATTAAAAAGATAGCATTTTCTGTCCAAAGAGTAATGGAAACATGGCAAAGAATCAATTTGGGGACCATGGCTTGCTGAGATAAGTATCTTTTAAATTAATTCCCTGTTGCAGAGATTTTGTAATGTGGTACTGCACCAGATATATGCAAGAGATTTAAGTAGGATTTATATGAGAGATTTAAACAGATCATTTAGATTCTACAAAGAAACATTCTTGAAGAAAGTTTGATGAGTGACATATATGGACTACATAAGGTGTAGGTCACACTAATATACTCCTGCATGGTGTTATAAAGTTAAGTAGACAATTTTTTGGATAATAACATTAATATCTCCAGGGCAGGAATGTAGTCTTCACACGTAACATATGGGTGACGTTGGCACCAACGGACGCAGTGCAGGAACGCTCCCCAGCATCCTATAGGAAAGCTTTTGGGAGCATCCCACTGTGCTTGCGCTGCTGCCTTCCTGCCTTTCTAACTCTCTCTCCTCTGTTTTTGGTTTTACATGGAGCTGACAGGGAGCAATTCCTGTCACCGCAGAATATTTACTTCTTTTGTGTTTGCGTCTGCCTTCCCGTCGACGCTAGCACCGGTATCGTCTGTGTCTCTTTTCTTTCTTCTATTTTCTTTAAAAAAAAATGTTTTTCTTTGAGGGTCTCTGCCCTCTAGGTGCTTAGGTGCCATTTTGGGCCTTAGGCCCCTTTGTTCCTCAAAATAGAGAAACCAACTAGTGGTTTCAAAAAGTGTTCCAAATGTAGCAGTACTATTTCTGCTACCGACACCCATAACTGGTGTCTTAAATGTATGGGACCAGACCATTTGCCATCGGAATGTCTCCTCTGCAGGAAGATGACAAAGAGGGGCCTGCAGAATAGAGCTGTGAAACTTGGCACCCTCTTTGCCACAGATGCAATATCTGTTGCATCGGCATCATCCAGGGCGTCATCTTCCTCCCATGGATATCAGGTAACGAAACCCAAGTCTTCTTCGAAAACTGGTTGGTCCTCAAAGGATAGACCTTCCAAGCTTCGAGATGCTTTAAGCATTGCCCTAGAGGAGAATACACTGACCAAACAGCCCCAGTGGAGGTCCTTGCCTCAAAAGCATTAATGGGGTCCCAAGATGTTTCCGAGGCGTCCTCCTCCAGAGAGCTCTTGGTGCCATGTTCTGGGGTTGTGGCCCGCTGTTTTGGTACTGATACCCAGGCATCGGTTGGTTCCATGGATCATCGGATCCTGGCCATTGAGCGGAGTCTTGCGGCCTTCTGATACTGCTAAAGCCTCTGCAATTGGTTCTGCAGTCATTGGTACCGGCGCCAGTACCGAATGTAACTGCATCGACCATTGTGCCGCTCTCCACGCTACCACCCATGCTGGCCCTGGAGTCAGTATCTGCCATCGAGGGTCCGATACCGAGGCATTCCAATGCCGATTTTGATCGGTACTGTCAACGGGCTGGGTGGGAGCTCCTGGCCCGTCTATACTTCAAGTCTTCTGATTCCGATTCTTCCGATGAATCGATCGGTACCGGAGAGGCTCTTCCGGAAGATCCTTCTCCTTCCCCACAATGCCGTATGGCTCCTCCGTAGGACATGTCTTTTTAAGACTTTATATGGGATGTGCCAGGGCCTCTCCATTATGGTGACCTCCTAGAAGGAACCGAGAACTGAAGAACTTGAAATTCTTCAGTATCCATCAGCCCTTAAGGAGGCCGCTACCTTACGCATTCATCGGATATTGCAGAACCTCATGCTTAGGATGTGGGAAACACATTTAACGGTGTCTCCACATTCTCAGAGACTTGATACCATGTACCGGGTACTGCAGTGTCCCAGTTTCCAGAAGATGCAGTTACCACACCATTCCATGGTTGTGGAATCGACCATGCGCCGAATCAAAAGTGCTAAGACACATTCATCTAATCCTCCGTGCCGTGAGGCGAGAATTCTCAATACCTTTGGCCGTCGATGTTTTCAGGCCTCCATGTTGTCGGCCAGAATAAGTTCATACATACTCTACATGGGTATATTTCTTCGGGAGGTGACTAAAGATTTGGAACTAATGGCTCCTCCCAGATGACAAGAGGGCAGATTACCTGACACTTGTAAAACATGTCCAGAATGTTTCCAAGTTCATGAACAGGGCAACCTTTGATTGTCTTGAGTGTATTAGCAAGACTTCTGTTATTTCCATTGGTGCACATCGGATTGCTTGGTTACAAGCATCTAATCTAGAGCAGTGGGTGCAAGATAAGCTGGGGAATATTCCTTGTATGGGTGAAAACCTCTTTGGCAAGGATTGGCAGGACAAGGATTCTGAGCTTGAGTCTGAGAATACTACTGTACCTTAAACAGGCTTTCTAGGACCACTGCCAACCCAGCTAAGAAAAAGACTGTTAAGAAGCACTTTTTCAACAAGAAAAAGAAGTTTTATCCTACTTACACCCATGCTGTCCACTCTGCGGTCCATGCTTCCCAGAAGGGACAACAACAACCAAAGCAACAAAGGAAGGCTCAGGCCCCCAGAGCTCAACCAGTTTAACAGACCCAGCCTCCACAAGGTCTTTGAATCCTTGCTAGAGAACTTAGCTGTCCTACCTCTGGAAATTCCAGAGCCAATCAACATTCCAGGCAGACTGTGTTACTTTGCCCAAAGGTGGCACCAGATAACATCAGAATGTTGGACTCTCTCCATAGTGACAGAGGGGTACAAACTTCACTTCCAAAGTATGCCCCCTCCCTCCACTCCAAGAGAGTTCAGTTCTCGGCCCCCTTTCACTGCTCTCTTGTGCCAGGAGGTTACCACCCTTCTCACTCAGGGTGCGATAGAGGAAGTGCCACTTTCTCAACAAGGCCTGGGCTTCTATTCCCCCTACTTCCTTATACAAAGAAGACAGGAGGATACAGGCCCATCCTGGACCTCAGAGAATTAAACAAATATCTGCTCCGAGAGAAATTCAAGATGATCTCTCTCGGAACACTTCTCCTTTACATCCAGAGTCAGGATTGACTATGTTCTCTAGATCTAAAGGATCATTATACACATATCCTTATTCACGCAGAACACAGGAGGTTTCGTCAATTCCTCTTTCAGGGAAGACATTACCAGTACAGGGTTTTACCCTTCGGCCTGGCTTCTGCCCCAAGAGTCTTCACAAAATGCATGGCAGCAGTAGAAGCATTCCTAAGAACTCTAGGGATATTTGTCTTCCCCTACTTAGATGACTGGCTCATCCGAGCATTGTCAGCTCCAGAGGCCAGCTCTGCTCTCTCCTGCACAATGCAGGTTCTTCAACATTTGGGATTTGTAATAAATCTTTCAAAATTCCAGCTCACCCCTTCTCAAAACTTAGAGCTCAAAGGGGCTCTCCTAGACACGCAGCAGTCAAGGGCTTTTCTACCACATGCCCACTGTGCTCAGATAGTTCAACTAGCTTCTCAAACAGGTATAAAGACTTTCCTAACTGCTCAAGAAATGCTTCAGTTGCTCGGTCATATGGCTTCCACTGTACATGGGTTCCCTATGCTTGTTTGCACATGCGTTCAGCTCAATGGACCCTAGTTTCACAGTGGACTCAAGCATCAGGTCACCTGGGAGACAAAATCATGATCTCTGCATGCCTCATTTTGTCTCTCCAATGGTGGCAATCACCAGAAAACCTACTCATAGGGTTACCTTTTCAGATGCTACCACACCAGTCTACCCTGATGATGGATGCGTCCAAATTGGGTTGGGAAGTCCATTGGACAATCTCTCCACTTAGGGTCTTTGGACAAAGCAGGAGGCTTGGCTTCACATAATCCTGCTGGAACTCAGAGCCATATTCAATGCTATCAGAGTGTTCCAGGACCACCTGCGCTCCAAAACAGTTCTAGTCCAGACGGACAATCAGGTAGCCATGTTCTGTGTGAACAAACAGGGTGGAACAGGTTCTCAGACATTGTGCAATGGATCCCTATACGTATGGTCATTTGCCATACGCCATCAGATCCACCTACCAGTGGTGTATCTCCTTGGCAAACAAAATCTCATGGCAGACAAACTCAGTCGAGTACTACTGCCACACGAGTGGTCTCTCCATTTGGATCAGACAACTCGAATCTTTCAAATCTGGGGAATCCCAGATATAGATCTGTTTGCAAGTCCTCAGAATGCCAAACGTCCCGCTTCTGTTCCAGAATACCTATTCAGAACAGTCAGGCAATGGATGCTTTCCACCTCCACAGGGGTCAGGACTTCCTTTATGCCTACCCACCCATTCCCCTCATTCCAAGACTCTGTTCAAGCTTCAGAGAGACAGGGGCTACATGATCCTTCTTAGCCCCGCGCTGGCCATGTTAAACATGGTATCCACTGCTTTTATGTCTCTCTCAAGCCAAACGTCTGGAGTTGGGATGTGCTCCAGATCTCCTATCCCAGGAGAACGGGATGCTTCTGCACCCGAACCCCAGTCCTTGCACCTGATGGTGTGGCTGCTGAGAGCTTAGAACTCCAGGATATCAACCTCTCTCAACAGGTAAAAGATATCCTTTTGGCCTCCAAGAAACCTTTCATAAGGCGTGCTTACGCTTTTAAATGGAGAAGGTTTTCAATCTGGTGTTCAAAGAAGGAACTTAATCCTTTTTCCATTCCAGTGGAGGCATTACAGGAGTATCTCCTCCACCTTTCATCCTCTGGACTTAAAACTAATTCGGTAAGAGTCCACCTCAGTGCCACTGCGGCTTTCCACATGCCCTTTGATGGACAACCTGTCTCTTCTCAGTTGCTTGTAGCGCATTTTATGAGGGGTCTACTCTTAACTAAGCCTCCCATTAAACCATCTCCTGTGGCATGGGATCTCAATCTTGTTCTTGGACAGCTGATGAAGCCGCCCTTTGAACCCCTAGCCACTACATCTCTGAAGTTTCTTTCTTGGAAAGTTATCTTCCTGATTGCCCTCACTTCTGCAAGACGCATCAGTGAGCTCCAGGCTTTAGTGGCTGACCCTTCTTATACATGGTTCCACAATGATAAAGTAGTCCTTAGGACTCATCCTCACTTTATGCCAAAGGTGGTTTCGCCTTTTCATTTGAACCCGTCAGTTTACCTTCCTGTTTTCTTCCCTAGGCCTCATGCCGCTAGAACAGAAAGGAAACTACATACTCTGGATTGCAAGCGTGCTTTGGACTTTTATCTGCAGAGAACTAGGCAACACAGAAAAGCTTCGCAGCATTTGATTCCAGTCACCTGGGTCTTCCAGTTTCCAAGAGAACATTCTCCAAGTGGATTGCAGGCTATATATCTTTTACCTATGAGAGTAAAGGACTTTCTCTTGAAGGTCATGTCACAGCACACTATGTGCGAGCAATGACTCCCTCCATGGCAAACCTACGCTCAGTGGCAATTGATGAAATTTGCAAAGCAGCAACCTGGTCCTCTTTCCACACCTTTGCAGCCCATTATTGCTTGGACAAGGACTCCCGTTGGGATGCCTCATTTAGCCAGGCTGTTCTCCAGCATCTCTTTCATACTTAGAACAACTCTTACCCCCCGTGCCGGGTTTTCGATACCAGAGATCCTTGGGAGGATACATGACCCACTTAAGCCTGTGTTTCACTGCTCTTTCTGGGGTCATCTCCCTGGCATCTCCCAGCTAGGGAGTCCCATACGTGAAGACTATATTCCTGCTTGTTCCTGGTGATAGCGTAGTTACTCACCTGTAACAGGTGATCTCTGGGAACAGGAGGAATTGAGTCTTCACAACCCACCCTCCTCCCCTAGGAGTTGTATATCTCTCTCTCTCTTTCTCTCTCCTTCTCTCCTTTAACTCAGCTACAAACCCAATTGAGGAGGGAGAGTTGGAAAGGCGGGAAGGCAGCAGCGCAGGCGCAGTGGGATGCTCCCAAAAGCTTTCCTATAGGATGCTGGGGAGCGTTCCTGCACGGGCTCCATCGGTGCTGACGTCACTGATATGTTATATGTGAAGACTCAATTCCTGCTGTTCCCGGAGATCACCTATTACAGGTGAGTAACTATGCTATATGGTTTAAGCGATTGGTTTGGTCAGATTTAAAAAAGAAAAAACACCTTTTTTCTCTATGAGGGTCATTCTGTCCCACGAATAGCAGGGGTGGATGTTCCATCGGGACGTCCATCCCCACTATTCATCCCCCTGCCGGCCCCAGCAATATCCTCCCCATACAAATACTGGGTTTGTATGGGGAGGTCTAGATGGGGGGCAGGAGGGGGCGTTCCGGAGGTGGAGTGAGGGCAATGCATGGGCAGGCCATGACCCTGGAGATACAGGGGCGATTCAGAAGTCGGCCCTGTATATCTACAGCCTCAAGTCTAGATGGGGGACTTATTCCACCGCAAAGGTGGAATAAATCCCCCTGGACAGAGGGGAATCGCGGTGCGAGACCCAGGGATGCAGATGAGGGAGCGCAAGGGATTCCCCGCAGCCTGATCCAGGCCTTGGAAGACCAGATCGAGGGTCAGGATGTGGGGGGAAAAAGAACTTGGTTGGTGGCCGGGGATCACAGATCCTGAATGAACTCTGGTGCCATGGCAACGGGATGCCATGGCACTGTGGCTCCATTCAGGAGCCTGGCTGAGGTAGCCGGGTATGTGGCTGGGCATGCAGACGGATCAGAATCAGGGCCCAGCCTGCATGTCCAGGCTGTAGACCTGATTCTGATCCCGTGGGCACATCTAGCCCCAAGGGATTAGAATCGGGTCTACCTCTCCCAGGATCCCTCTCCCTTCAAATCATCATCCTGTATTTGAAGTTCTTTTAATCCTATTCCATTATCCTCTCGAAAAAGAACCTATCCACTAGATCCACTGCTCTCCTCTTGCTTTATTGCCCAATCACTGGGTTTATTCCCTATAGTTCTATCCATTATTAACAACAATTTATTGTCCAGAATTTTTCCTTCCTCAAGAAAGCAGGTCCTGGTCCATCCTATACTAAAGAAATCTTTCTTTGACAAAACTGTAGCAGCTAATTATAGGCCAATCTTTAATCTTCCATTCCAGTCTTAAATACTGGAAAAATATATTTTCTCAAATCTCTGAGCTTCTTAACAAAACCAGTCCTTTACACCCCTAGTAATTGGGTTTCACCCCAGTCACAGTATGGAAACAATTCATACGTCATTAGTTGGCAAAGTGCACAAAGTATTAACACTTTAGTTGTTTCTCTTGATCTCTCCTCTGCTCCTCTGCTATGTACTTAGTTGACCACTCCATTCTTTGCCCCCCACCTGCACATTGCCTTACGTGATTGATGTACAGTAGTTTCTTTCTTAATTGATAGCTCCTTCTCTGTTTCTTTTGTATCTACTTTCTCACAATTGTATCTCCTAACTTGTGATGTCCCTCAAGGTTCAGTACTTGCCCCACTATTGCTTAATATCATTTCTCACTTCATCTTCGCAAATTACCCTGATTCTCAGTCTAGACAATTGTAATGTCACCTACACTGGTCTTCCTGATTATGAAATAAAAACATTTCAAACCATTGAAAACCATTACTGTTAGGATCCTTGCTCATGCTTCAAAATTTGATAATGTCACACTTCTGATTCACTTCCACTGACATCCGTATATTTCTGCATTCAATTCAAAATTCTCAAGTTCATAATCTTTTGCACACTGGAATTCCTTCTTATCTCTCCTTGTTAACTCCACACTGTGTTCTCTGTTCCTTATATGCAAATAGTCTCTGTCTCCCACCTATTTCTCATACTAATATGACTCTACCAGACATTCAGCCTTCTATTTCCATACCCTTAGTCTCTGGAATGATCCCCCTCGCCATCTCCATCAGGAACTCTCATCTAAGAAATTCAAGGTCAGTCTAAAATCTCATCTTTTAAAGAAAGGGTACACTAGCATTATGTAGAAGATCTAGGAGGTCCCTGGGTTCACTTGCTTACCCCTTCTCTTTCATATTGTATTTATGGTCTGACTGCTTTCTCTATACAATTTATTATAGCATTCCTTACTTATACTTTTTAAAATTGATTTAAGGCAATGTCAGGAAATATTTCTTCACTGAAAGGGTGGTGGATGCTTGGAATGCCCTCCCGATGGAAGTGGTGGGGGCAAACACAGTGGATCCCTTTACAGCAACAGGTAATGGAATTCAAAACGGCATGGGACAAACACAGTGGATCCCTTTACAGCAACAGGATAAAAGCAAAATAAACGGTACCATCTAACTTCTGAACTATCTAGCGTCTCAACAAATAAGGGTGTCCTACATGGAGTGGTGGGTTCACCCCTAAACAAAAAACATAAACATGGGGAGGGGTGGCCTGCACAGAGCGACAGGTGCACCTACTCTTGCCATCTTGCTGGGCAGACTAGATGGACCATGCTGGTCTTTATCTGCCATCACTTACTATGTTACTATGTTACTATGTATGTGAATTGTTCTGTTGTCTCCTATAGGCCAGTATAGCAAATTGTAAACTACAAACTATATTCATCAGCCCTATATGAACAGAATCGCTGAATATCCTTACAGACCACCTCAGCACTGTGGGGGTTATTCTGTCCCCCGAATAGTGGGGATGGATGTCCCATTGGGATGTTCATCCCTGCTATTCATGGGTCTCCCCACCAGTGTCCAACTTCCCCGCCGGTTGTATGGGGAAGTTAGACGGGGCGGTGAGGAGGCGGATCAGGGGTGGAGTTAGGGAGGGCAGTGGGTGGTCGCCAACCCTGTACATCCAGGGTTGGCGACTTGTATGGGGAAGTTATTCCACCTCTGAGGTGGAATAACTTCCCTGGACGCAGTGGATTGGCGGACTCAGTGTGCGGATGGGGAAGGGGGGGGGGGGCTGAGGACATTCCCTGCAGCCCAACCCTGGCTGTAGATGGCCGGATTGGGGGATGGGCTGTGGAGAATCTGCTGCAGGAGTCAACGGCTGGGATTGTGGCTTTTAAATGGAACCATGGTGCCATAACAACTGGACGCCATTGTGCAACAGCTCCATTTAAAAGCCCTGACAATTAGTCAGGCATGTCCTGTACATGCAGGCTGGGCTGAATCACAGTCCCGGCCTGCACGTACAGGACTGTTCGCGATTCTGATCCTGAGGAGCTAGACGTGCCCCCCGGGATCAGAATCACGATGCTCTTTGTATGTCCGGTTCAGACCAGACGTATAGAGGGCTTTGATGTCTGGGACAGAATCGGGCTATATCTGTATAATACTGGGGTGGGCCATGGGTGAAGTAGGGGCAAAGCCAGCAATTTTCTGTGTAGCAGTGATATTTAGCACCGCTATATTGATAACTATATGGATAACTTAGGAAAGCAAGAAACCTGCCCTAAGACTATCTTGGAAGGATAACAGTGGTGTTAAATAACACCACTACATAGTGGTAGTTCTGACTAAACCTCATCTTCCCACTCTTCAATCACAAATATTTTCTTCACCTTCAGTCACCCTTTCTTCCTTTTCTGAAATCACTGAGGAGAAACCTTCAAATCTTCTTGCCTCCTCCAAATGGCTACCTGCTCATGTGATCCCATCCCCACCCATCTACTAAGCTCTATCTCTTCCGCTGTCATCCCTTCCGTCATATCCTTAACATATCGCTTTCCACTGCAATTCTTCCTCTGGCCTTCAAACATGCTGTGGTTATGCCTCTCTTCAAAAAGCCTTCACTAGATCCTACCTGTCCTTCCAGCTATTGGCCTATCTCTCTTCTCCCCTTTGCTTCAAAACTACTTGACCGAGTAGTTCACTGTCGCTGTCTTGACTTTGTTTCCTCTCAAGATCTTCTGGACCCACTGCAATCTGGTTTCCGTTCTCTACATTCCACGGAAATGACTCTTGTCAAAGTCTCCAGTGACTTTTCCTCACCAAATCCAAAAGCATCTACTTAATTCTCATCTTTCTTTACCATCCTACTGCCTTTGACACTATCGATCACCAGCTTCTCCTCAATGCCCTATCCTCACTTGGACTTAGGGGCTCTGTTCTGTACTAGTTTTCTTCTTTTATCTCCCATCACACTTTTAGTTTATATTCTGGTGGTTCTGATGACTTTCAAATTTACCTCTCTGTGCCTGAAAATTTTCCAGGAATTCAGGTCCAGATCTTTGCCTACTTATCCGACATTGCTGCCTGGATGTCTCATCGCTGTCTGAAACTGAACATGGCCAAAACTGAGCTGCTTATCTTTTCCCCTAAACCCACCTCCCCCCTTCCTCCTTTCTCTATTTCTGTGGATAACTCTACACTCCTCCCTTTTTCATTAACTCGCAAATGTGGGGTCATCTTTGACTCTGCTATTTCTTTCTCTGCACACATCCAACAGATAGTTAAAACCTGTCACTTCTTTCTCTATAACACTGGTAAAATTTGCCCCTTCCTTTCTACACACACTACTGGGACACTTATCCACTCTTTAGTCACCTTCCATCTAGATTACTGCAACCTCCTCTTTGCTGGTCTCTGAATCATTTCTCTCCCCTTCAATCTGTTCAAAACTCTGCTGCATGGCTAATCTTCCACCATCCTCGATACGCTCATATAACCCCTCTTCTCAAATCACTTCACTGGCTCCCTATTCATTTCTGTTTCCAGTTCAAACTTCTCTTACCGATCTATAAGTGCACTCATTCTGCTGCTCCTCACAACCTTGCCTCTCTTATCTCTCCCTACACCCCTCCTTGGGAACTCCGCTCTTCTGGTAGATCCCTTCTCTCTGCGCCCTTCTCTTCTACGTCAATCCTTCCATGTTGCTTTTTATGCCTGGAACAAACTAACTGAGTCTGTGCGTCAGGCTTCATCTCTGGCCCTTTTCAAATCCAAGCTGAAAACTCACCTCTTCGAGGCCACTTTTGGATCCTTATCCGCTTAGTCTTCTATGTGTTTCCTTACCATTTCTCTAGATATATCCTTGTTCTCACCTGTTTTGTTGTCTGTCTTGACTAGACTGTAAGCCCTGATGAGCAGGGACCATCTTTTAAGTGTGTCTGTAGAGCGTCGTGTACGCCTTGTAGCACTTTACAAATGATAAGTGGTAGTAGTGACTGTACTATCCGGATATTTAATGCCAGCCACAAGACAGATACAGACGCTGAATATCTGGGATATTTTTAGCTAAGACGGCCAGTGTTTAAAATAGTGCAGGCCGCTGTGGCTGAATATTAACCCATTAGTCTTTGACCCCCATCAATTTCTACAGCAGAGCTGCAGATTTGGAAACATTAAAAACCAGGGTCAGTGTGTTGAAGCCATTATCAACCCCTTTCCCTTCATGCTCTGCATCTGCTCACATCTTCCTCCTTAACAGAGCCGAGATGTCCCACTTTATCTCCCTCTCCATAGTCAAACCTGTAATCTATAGGGGTTTTCATTTTGTCTGTTTCATTGGTTTCACTTTGAGGGCTGTATCGTTTTCTTCATTTTGGTACGGGGGGCTCTCTTGCTTTGTTTCCTTTCATTTGTTCTGAAATAGCAGGCACTGTTTGCTAACTGGCATATTCTTTCCAAAATGAAATGAAACAAAAGAGATTGTGCCCTGATTTTTCATTGTGAGTACTGTGGCATGCTTTCATTGTCTTTTCTATATGACACATTGTTCTTATGCAATTGCAATCTATCTACAACATACCAGCAAGATTTATTATCCTCTCCCACAAATGTCTCTTCTTTCATTCTTTATGCATTATTGACTTTCCTGTCCCCTTGATGACTTGAATTTTCCCCTTTGCATAGCCTTAACTACTCATTACACAATCCCCTTCACATCATGTTTGTACCTCCTTTCTCACCTTAGCATGCTCTATTCTCTGTACTTTCTGTATGTAAATCGAACTCCCTTTCAAAATCCCATGTCCCACTCCATTTACCTTCAAATGCAGCCTGTAGATATATTTCAGAGTTGGAATGTGCATTCGTTTGCAAGCAAAATGAAAAAAATGTTTCATTTCAGTTTGTTTTCAAATGAAACAATAGACACCAAAAAATATTTTTTTGGTTTTATTTTGTTTTGCTTGCCATTGAAGTCTGAAGGATTTTAAAATTTAGGAAATTGAAATGCTGCACAACATAGACAATCTGTGAGACATGGGAAAAGTAGGATCTTTACCATCAAATTTCTAACCGGCCAATCCTAGTTTACATCAAACTGAAATTAGAACAGAGGCTGTCACATTCACCGATTTGCAATCGCTCGTCTGAAAGCAATTGCTGATGCTCCTTGCTTTTTGTAGTTCAGGGACAGTTGAAAAAGTAGGAATGTCTATTCATTTCATTAGTACTTAAAAAATTTAGCACATGCGAGATTGAATTAACACACATTAATCTTTGAATTAACATTAAGCAATAAGGGGCCTTTTTACCAAAGTGCAGTGAGTTTTTGCACTTCATGCATGTTAGGGAGCAAAACCCATTGTGCGGTAAACATGGACTTCCGCAGGCAACGCTAAGCCCGCTCCAGCTTGCGATGAACACAGCCACAAGATTTCTAATCGGGGTATCAAGGACGGACCACATCACTCCAATATTGAAGAAACTCCACTGATTACCTATACAGGCCAGACTTCATTACAAGATCTTAGTCCTTACCTTCAAAGCCTTAAACAATCAGTCCCCCTCATCCATCAGCAAGATGATTCACCTCATTCCCCCTAACAGAACCAGAAGATCCACAATGGCGAACACCCTGGTGATCCCAAAAGTAATGACAAAATGCTCAAAGGCAACATCCAACAAGACCTTCATGATCTACGCACCCAGAGCTTGGAATACCCTCCCCACAGACATGCGAGTCATCAATAACCTGACCCAATTCAGGAAGGCACTGAAGCATCATCTGTTCATAAGATACTACCCTGAAACCAGCTGTGGAAACCAGGCAGTGAGCAATCATACCAGTCACCTAGAGCACCATAATAAACAGACCCAGCAAGAAAAAGGATAGCTAGCCCAATCGGTCCAACCCGAATAGACTAGAGCCAGAAAATATAGGCATCAGTGCATAAACTGTAGATAGTTACCCTAGTTATATCCAAGTTCTAGTCCCTGTTTCACTGTAAATACAATGTGGTCCGACTGCATGGTATAAGGTTATGTTGAATGTACACCTCACTGATAAGAATAGCGCGGTATAGAAGAGAAGTTAAATAAATAAATAAATTGGAAGGCCACATGCTGTTAGGGGCGTGGCCAGCATGTCCCCTACAGTTGCCACATAGAAAGTTCTTTACTGTGCATTGCGTTTATTTGCAGTTAGCAGGGTGTTCTTCACACCTCAAGATGGTGTTAAGTGCACCTGTGTTAAATGCAAAATTGACAGTGCATGATAAGAACCTGATGCAGATAAATTCACTCCTTATTATCGAAACAATATTGTGCTGGGTAATTTTGTGTTTATTGTTAAGCTTGTGGCTATGTTTTATACATTTAGTCAGTGTCAGTGCCGCACCAAAGATCTAAATACAACCAGCAAACTTGCAACCGTGTATTTGACCTAAATGCCCCTTCACTATGGAACACTCTCCCAGCCACACTTTGGAACAACAAAGATCTACCTCATTCAGGAAACAATTGAAGACACATTTGTTCAAAGAATACCTCAAAATGGATTAGAGCCCCACTCAGCAGACTCATGTTTACTCCGACTATTAAACAAACTGATACTCCAAGCCAGATTACTTTGTGGATAAGTCACTTAGACCTGATACATACCAATTCGCAAATGTAAATATGTTTGCCCTCCCATGATGATGGATCCCCTCCCCTCGCCTCCTGGTGATATACCATTTCCTGTAATTGTAATCACTTGGGTTTGTGTATTGTAAACCACTTTGACCCGGTGAAAGGCAGTATATAAGTACAGCCAAATAAATAAATGCATATTGATTGTAATATATGTTCCTATGCTGCTATTTATTTATGATGTTGAAGTTCAAATTACATGTATTAAGTTAAGGTATCTGTTTGTTGATTGTAAGCCACCCTTGTTCTTTGGAAGGGGTGGTATAGAAAAATCTCTAAATAAATAAAAAAATTGCCTTTGGTGTAGATGTGGACCTATGATGAATAGTGAGCATACTAGTACTGGCCCTTGAGGCTAACATACTGGAGGATCCATTTGGGTCTATTTTAAGCTCTACTGTATTTGAGGTCCATTAGCTTCAATTTAGTTTTCTTTGAAATCTATTTTTTTTTTATAACTGTGATTCTCTTAGATTTCTATTTAGGATTTTTGGGTTTTGAACTTGTGGTGCTGCTGCTGCTATCCTACTACTCTCTTGGTTTAGTGCCCTGTAGTGTTGATGGCTCCGTTCTTTCTTCCTTACTCCTTTACTTAAGGTATTTTGCTGCTGTGTTGGTGCACTGTTGTTCTTTTGCTTCAACGCCTGTTGTCTTCTTCCTTTCTTAATATCTGAAATTCTCCAGCATTTGGTTTAAAATGCCAGGATTCAAGTGCAAGGATGGCCGTTGCATCATCCTGCACAGCAATCTTATAGAAAGGTATTGCTGTCTTTGTTTTTTGCTTCCTTGTCTTTCACTCAGGATCCTAAAACATTGATGATGATGCTATTGCTGTCCTATCTTTTACTCAATGCCTTAGGAATCAGTATTAACTGCAAAATGAGTCCTTTCCAGGCAAATACACCACATTAAATGAAACATCCATCATTTTTTTTGCTTTCCCAAATGCATAGGCCTGCCATTAAAGTTCTATTTATTTATTTTGCACAATAATATGGTATTTTTTTAGTGCAATGATACTAAACCAGTGTGCCATGACATACTGGTGTGCATTCACCTGGTCAGAGTCAGCATTGCCTGATGCTCAGGTCTAGACCAGCATATGTGTTCTGCTGTCAGCACCTGTCCTCCTAGGAACAAAGGACACCAGTGGTGACTCTTAAATGGGTAGGCAATCCTTTCTTAGCATATGTGCTATCACTCATGTCTGTCTCCTTTTAGAAACAGCATGCACACTGGAATCTGAGAATTAACAAGCAGCATGGGTGCAAATAGGCAGGCTCTGCTTTCTGCATCACACACATCATGCTAGGGGTCTCCTCCTCTTCTCCTTCCAGAACTTTATTCTTCCAATCTCTGGTGAGGCTTTCAATGCTTCTGCAGCTTTTATTTGGGAAGATGAGTCCTTCCCCCATGTCTACACTGCTCAAAGAATAGGATGGTGTGAGTCACAATATATTTAAAAATGTAGGCTCCTTGGGTCTCAAAAGGTTGGAAGATACTGCTTTAGTAGATTAAAAAAAGTTTTAGGTGCTCTATTTTTTTCTGAAAAGTGTCGGTTTTAGTGATCCAATGAAAGCATGCATTATACAGATCTTTTATCTGTATATCTTAGGGGTCTGTTTACTAAATGATGGTAGCATCTTCCGTGCAATATCGGAGCCACTACCGCCATTTAGTAAACATATCCCTTAATGTGTATTATAGGGCACAACATGCATTGAAGTCTGGTACTGGCATAAATTTATATGGATAACTTATCTATACAAAATTGTCCCTGTTATTTCTGATTTCAGACTTCAATGCATAAGTTCTATGAGTGGCAGCTACATATTGCTATCAGTGTATCTTCTGGGTCCAATACTGGGCCACCCCAAATCCTTCCCCACTTTAACCTTATAACTCTAGAATGCTTAAATTTAATTAAATTAATATTGTTTTTTCACTTCACATGTGGTGGTAATCCTAAAGTATCATGTTCCTATCTTATCCTATATTATTCAGAAATTTATTTTTCAAGTTACAGTCATTGAATTTATATTAAGCATTTCAATGAAAGCTATTACCAGTCAAGCAAAATAAATGCCCTCCTGAAATGTTGAAGAACGCCATTGGCCCTCATTTATTTGTTTTTCCAATCCAAATCTGTCACTGTTCATAAACTGTAAAGTTTATTAATGTATAATCAATGTTATGCAAAATTAAAGCCACCACTGTCCAGAAGATCAAACTGTATCTGAAAATGCTTAAATCGATAATGCTGTTTGACTGTTGATTAAATGATTGTAAGGCATTATATATTTTCAAATACCTTGTATATGCTAAGATTGAAGTTGATTAGATTTTGCTGTGCTTGTGAAAATAAACCACAAATAACAATGACACACCTTGTGCTCTTACATACTAGACATTGCTGCCAAGTCTTGCCCTGTCCTTGACATCTTTGAAGCAAAGAATATCAGTCTAGATAAATTGCACCATAGCATGCTGCAGAGTTGCCAAGTTACCCAGTTCCAGGAGTGAGATATTTTGCCTAGGACTGTACCGAGCCCTGTGCGAGCGGTGCGGCCATACAGGGCGCAAAGACTTAAAGGGCGCATTTTGGCTCTCTGCCGTTGCCTGCGCTGCCACTTTTTCGGCAGCAGGCAGCAGCAGAGAGACAAAATGCACCCCTTAAGTCTTCGCGCCGGCATACTAAGCAGGTCTGGTCTGTCCGGGAGGGACCAGACCTGCTTAGCGTGCCGGTGACTTGCAGATCGGGCGTGCGCCCTCCTCCTGCACCCCCATAAATTGTCTAAATGGAGGTGCAGGAGGGGGGGCGCGCGCCCGATGTGCAAGTCGCACAGGGCGCATTTCAGTCTCGGTACGGCCCTGATTTTGCCAGTTCTGGTTTTAAATTTGCATTCCATTGCACTGAAGATAGGTGCCTAGAATGGATTAGGATAATAATTGATTTGTTGCATAAACTTAAAGAGTAATAAATGTTCCAATAGTGAAATACAACACAAATATAGGGCTTTATTCAATAGCGATTTTCATGTTCTTTGAAAGCATAGGCAAAGTTCTTTTTAAATAAAGTCTTAGGGGGGTATTCTGCAAGCCCTATTGATGTTTTGGATGTTTGAAAATGGGTATAGAGACACCCAAAGCACAGAGCCATCTCAAGAGCTATTTTAGAAGCTGGGTCTGTGGATCTCCCCAGTCTGAGGATGTCCGCAAGTCTGAATGGGGGCGTGGCCGGGGTGTTCTGAAGAAGTTGGATCTCCCTTCCTGATCTCAGAAACATCCTGGACATCTGGCATCACGTCTAAGGTTATACCTTCTCCAGGCATGAACAGGCATCTGAAAAATGATCATATTGTCAGGCAAATGTCTGGAGAGTGTGGATAAGGAGCTCATACCCTCTTTTCTTTACAAAATGACAATGAACACTGATGGGTAATGGGGGTTCACATTTCTGTTTTGCTACACTGCTGGACGTCCCTTTATCCTAGCTTGCATGTGATGGATGCCTTGTCCTATGCTTTCCTAAGGGGATGTCTATATGGCCACCGGCATGGATACCCATGTCGGTGACATCCATGTTATGAAAATCAGGCAGAGACGTAGATGTCCACAGCATCTGTCTGCACATTCTGGCCTAGTCATCCCAAATTTGACTTGGGCATCCTTTGTAAAATGTCACTTTTAACATGTACTTCTGTTGAGCTCAGAAATAAAAAGTTAAAACACAGAAGAAATATTGCTCAAATACCTTCTTTTGTCTTCTTCATGTACTATACTACAATACTTTTCAATTTATTTCCATATTGTGTATTTGTTTTTGTTGGGTCTATAATGATTTGTGATGCCTTTAAGATTTGCTTTATTCCATTTTTTTAAGCTACAGGAAATAGAATTCCTTTCTGTTCAATTTCCTCTATTAGAATATAAATGGAAAATCTGGAACCCATCACTGGCCCCCCTTCATACCAGAATATAAATTGCAAGGTGGGAGTTCATCCTTACATTTTCCCTGCAGGCCAGCTGGATGTCCAGTCCATCATTATTATCATTTGTATAATGCTACCAAACATATGCAACACTTTATAAACCCATGTAACAGATGGATCCTGCATCTAGAAGCTTACAATCTAATAAACACAGACAGTAGTGGTACAGTCAGTCATAATTTTTAAATATCATCTGGATCTTCAGCATCGAATACTGTATGTGCTCATATGGGATATTCATATACCGCAGTCAGCACCAGCAATTATGAAGATAGCAGCAATATTCAACAGCTAGACAGATAGCCTACCCTGACAGCATTTAAGGCAACTTATTTTCTTTCCTGTCTTATGTAGATAGACTATCTGCATAAGGGCAAAAATTATCCAGATAGTGGCTGAACATCCAAGTAGTCGTTGGCACCATCCATAGACCACCCCAGCACTATTTGGATACTGCCGGGGTGGTCTGTGGAACTATGCAGCAGCACTTTCCAGAATATCCTCCTCAACGCCCCTATCCAGATAACTTCCAGGGCTTTTAAATATTGGCCACTTTCAGACAAAATGACAGGGCCCAGCCTGGGATTCAGTGCAAGGAGAGGGAAAGGAGGAGGACCTAGTCATCAGAAAGTGGTGCAGAGAATCATAGAGAGTAGTCCAAATGACTTCATAAAGAAGGATTGTTTTTTGTTCTTGCTAAGGAGACTTTAAGGAGGATTTTAAGTTACCATCAATTGATTTTCTCTACTGTTTAAAAGCTTTTCTGTGTGTGCACTTTTAAATTTGAGGATTTCACCAAAATAAACATTGCTGGCCTTGTGCGTTGATCCTCAACCCTGCCAAAATAAGAACATCCAAATACAATCAAAACCCTCACTCTTATTCAACAAATATCAAAAACAGCAAGAGTGAACTATAATAGTAACTGGATCAAAACTATATCTATGAAATTATTTTTTGTCGGAAGTTTTTGCCATGGGAGGAAATCCTATCTTGAAGCGTAACTTCCCTTTTATTCAAACATTAGTTAAAATTCACCAATAAATAATCGTGAAATATGCACACTTCACAGTGCTATATCACAATAACAAAATTAAATGTTAATACTCATCACTTTCATGAACTTGAAGAAAAGCCGATGACGTGTCAGAGAAAAAAACGCCGTCTTCTTATCTAAACCGGCAGGAAAAAACTGACAACCTTTCAGTCAAAACTCTCCATTATTGCTCTCAATATAACATCTTCATCATTGCAGTTAAATCAACGAACACAGCACTGCGTTTAGAATCCAGTCCAATCAATCTGATCCTGTTTCAACGCTCAAATATACTGCAAATCAAGAAAACTTTCAAGCATTTTAAACAGAGCTGCAACATGCTCCCAAAGACGCCGTTTGATGATTCAGTCCAACGTCATGACCATATGATGTGAAGATATAAGGGCATTTAAACTCTAAAAGCCAATCAAATAATGACACCTCATAGAAGGCTAGCCCAATCTTGTTCAAGGTTTAGCCCATGCGGTACCACCGTTGACAAACGAAAAATCCAGGTTTGTTCTAATAATTGAAGTTTCTTCTCTCTGTCGCCCCCGATTATTTATTGGTGAATTTTAACTAATGTTTGAATAAAAGGGAAGTTACGCTTCAAGAGAGGATTTCCTCCCATGGCAAAAACCTCCGACAAAAAATAATTTCATAGATATAGTTTTGATCCAGTTACTATTATAGTTCACTCTTGCTGTTTTTAAACATAAGAACATGACAACATAAGATATGCCATACTGGGTCAGACCAAGGTCCATCAAGCCCAGTATCCTGTTTCCAACAGTGGCCAATCTAGGTTATACGTACGTACCTAGCAGTTTCCCCAAAAGACACAGGTTCCACACTGCTTGTATTGGGTCAAGCATTGATATCCTGGGTCCCTTCTTAATAATGGTTTATGGATCTTTCCTCCAGGATTACCACTTTGTCACCCAATGTCTCCCCCTCCCCCATCTAGCATCTTCTCAGTCTCCCTCCACTCCCATATCTCGGATTTCCCATTTCTCTTTCTTACCCTTGCCCTGCATTGATCTGCCAACCCCCCAACATATGTACCAGACATTTATGTTCAAATCCAGCCCTCGTACCAACTGCCACTGGTGGCAGCAATCAAAGATAGCACAGGCACAAAGCCTTTCTGATACAGGTATGTGTTCATCTCTAAGGCCCTACCAGCCCTCCTTTTCTTGCCCCCGTTGATGCATCCTTGTTGTATCTTTTATGTGTCAGAGGGGGCAGGACAGAGATGGACGGCAGGGTCTTAGAGGTATGCACATGCTCGCCTGTATTAGAAAGGCCCCGCACCTGTTCTATCTTTGATTGCCGGCAGCAGTAGCGGTGAGAACAAGGCCTGGAGTTGAAGTGAGGCAGTCACCGATGTTGAGAGTGATCATCTTACTTTGTGCTTCTCTGCTCTGTCTGAATGTTCGATAGGGCAACTGCCCCTTCCCCTAGCACAACTTGCAACTGCAACCCCAAATGAGGATTTTGTGACCCCATTTGGGGTCACAACCCACAGGTTGGGAATCACTGCTCTATTCGCTTTGGCTCTATCCATATAGTGCCAGGGAGGAGTTAAGGCAGAGTGTGGGTGGTGATGACCAACTATCTGTAAAGTGATAATATTCAGTTGTTACGCTGGTAACGGGTTTTGTCAGGACTGCTAAAAATTATATTAAAGGGAAAGGCTATGTTTAAGATATTCTGGATAAGTAAGAGACAAGTCTACTTAGCATATGCAGCACATATATACTACACAAGAGAGACAGTTCGTGCTTAGTAGAGTTTGTAAAGTAATTGGGATAAATATGCAGAGCACAAGAAATACTGGAAATTTATCTGTTAAAAAAGTGGTTGTGGGGGAGGAAATGACGTCACCCAGCTAGACGGCAGCTCGAAGACGGTGCTCCGTCGTTGATGATAAAGAAACCTGCATAAAAGTGGCCCCGGTAAAGTGGTGAACATTGAAAGCAGAGTCCAGAGCCATATGAGAGGTGCGGAGATGTCAGCGCTGAGGAAAAGCTCCACAGATCTGAAAAACTTCGCTTTTAAGGCCGCAAGCGGGAGTGCCGCGGGGAAAGCCAAAATGGTGGCGGCGAGTGCGAAGAACGTGGAGGAGGCAAGTGGGACCGCGGAGGTAGGGGGTCCCCGCGATACCGAACTGGAGGCTTTCAAAGGAGAGCTGAAGGGCTGGTTTACGGCTCTCAGGCAAGATCTAGCTCACTTCAAGGCCGAGGCCCAGAATTGGATGGCAGAGTTGAAAGAGGATGTGAAGGAGGTGGGCCAGAGGCTGGTGGACGTGGAAAATAAGGTGGAGGAACAAGAAGGCGCTCTTCGAAGTTTGCAAGGCAAGCTGGATGGAGCGATGGGCGAACATGAGGAGATATGGGCCAAGTTGGAAGATCTAGAGAACAGGTCTAGACAATCCAATGTGCGAATTCATGGCATACCGGAAAGCAAGGAGAAAGAGGACTGTGTAAAGGTGGTGGTGCAGATAAGCAAACAGATCCTGGAGCAAGCTGGAGTAGACGGCTCCGGCTTGTGTTGGACATTAGATCGGGCGCATCGTGCTCTGGGCCCAAAGCAGGATGGCAGATCGCGGGACATTATTGTATGTTTTCATGAGTATACCACGAAAGCTTTGGTGATGTTAGCAGCACGCAAGCTCACAGACGTGCGCTGGGAAAACCACAAAATTGAGCTCTATGCTGACCTCTCAGCTATTACTATGAGAAAGCGGAGAGCTTTAAGTGGATTAACAAGACGGCTGCGGGAGGAGAATATTAGATACAAATGGACCTTCCCTTTTGGCCTGATGTTTAGCGTGGAGGGGGTTTCTTCCCACATTCAGTCGGTAGAGGAAGCCACGGAAGCCATGAAACAGGCCGGCTGGATAGAAAGCACGAGTTCTATGAGCCCTCCCAAAGAGCAGCAACGGGAGGAGGAAGGTCGCTGGAGGAGGGTATCGCTGGGGGAGAAGAGACTGCGGAAGCCGAAGAAGACCGTGGCTCTTGAGGGAGAGCACAGATGAACTTGTGACTTTTCTCTTAGATATACATCTGCTTTCTTTGCTGTTTGATGTGGGTTAAATCTGGTGGGGGCAAGGAGCATGGGAGTGAGTTTAATATGATGTTATGCAGGTGGGAGGTGTATGGGTAATGTTTATATGCTGTTGGGGTTGATGTCATGCCTTTATAGAATTGGGAAGAGGGCAGAAGATGAGACAGGGGAGGAGGGGGTGGAGGGGGAGGGAGGGAGGGGGCTACGAAGGGGGAGGGTCGGCGACAGGGTAGAAGGGGGGATCCATCCTGCCATAAGTCAGTCATTTACTTGTTCACCAGCAATTGCAGACCATGGCTAAGTTACGAGTATTAACATTGAATGTTAGGGGGCTGAATTCCCCGATAAAAAGACAGCGGATGTTTAAAGAACTTGCTAGGCTCAGAGGAGATGTTATTTTTATTCAAGAAACCCATTTAAAAAGAGGGGATGAGTGGAGGGTGCGACACAAGAAGTTCCCAGGACAGTGATTCGCTTCCAATAAAGTAGATTTGAAGAAGGGGGGAGTGGGGATCTTGATAAATGAGAAAATACAATACACAATGGGGGACGTACACCGGGATAGAGAGGGGCATTTCCTGCTCCTCAAGCTCAAAATTCAGGAGAAATTGTTCACCCTAGTGAATATATATGGTCCCAATTCAGCCCAGGGAAGGTTTTATGAAGGATTAACTACCACTGTGGAAAGGTTTGCGGAGGGGGAAGTGATCATGGGGGGGGGGGATTTTAATTTGACCGTTAATCCCCAACTGGACAACTCCAAGGGAGGTTGTGCTGGCAATGCAAAGGATAGGTGGAGGCTCAAGTTGATGAGTAAGACTCTGGGAATTAGAGACACCTGGCGGGAGTTGAGAGGTCGGAGACGGGAGTATACATTCTATTCCCCAGTACACACTTCATTTTCAAGGATAGATATGGTATGGGTTTCTGATACTCTGCTAGCTGAGGTGGAAAATTGTGGAATTGGGGAGAGGATGTGGACGGACCATGCACCAGTCTGGATAGATGTGGTGGTAGGGTCTGAACAGAAGCCCCAGAGCAGATGGATGCTGAATGAGTCCCTATTGGAGAACCCAGAAACACAACAAAAAGTGGCTGCAGCTATAACCACTTATCTGGAATTGAATGACAGGGATGATTGTAGGGTAGAGACCCTGTGGGAGTGTTTGAAGGTAGTTGTGCGGGGGGAGTTAATTTCACTTGGAACGCATGTGAAACGCACTAAGGAGGAAAGGAAAGCTTCCCTAAGACTTAGGATCAGAGAGGGGGAAGGGTGCCATCAGAGGGGAGAGATCGATGAAGGGGGGTTACAGGAGCTACGGGAAGCGAAAAGGGAGTTGGGGGAAATCGAATTGGGGGAGATCAAATTTGCCCAGGATCAACTGAAGCAAACCTTCTTTGAACTCGGCAACAAACCTACCAAATGGTTGGCTTATCGGCTGAAACAGCATCAAAGGCGGAATTTTATAACCAAGATTCGCGATGCGGGGGGGAGAGAGGTAAGAAAGGAGGAACAGATTAGAGAACAATTTGTGCAATTTTATCAGCACTTATATAAGGCGGAGGAGTCCGGGTCGCAGGCGGAGCGCGCTCGCTATTTACAAATGAAGTTGCCTAAGTTATCCGAGGCTGAAGCGGAGTTACTAGCGAGGCCTATTACAGCGGCGGAGGTCGGGGCAGTGATTAGATCATTACCAGCACACAAAGCACCAGGGTTGGATGAGTACACTAATAAATTTTATAAAACCTTCCAGGAGGAGTTGGGTGGTATTTTGGCTCGGCTTTATAACTCCTTCCGGGATGGGGGATGGCTCCCTGAAACACTACGTACGGCTGGTGTTACACTGCTACCAAAGGAGGGAAAGGATCCTACTTTATGTAGCTCCTATAGACCTATTTCGCTGCTGGGGTCAGATTTTAAAATTTTCACCAAAATCTTGGCTAATAGATACCCTTTATGCCCCGTTTCGTACATGAAAACCAGGGAGGTTTTGTGCCAGGTCGGCAAACAGCCGATAACATTCGGAAAGTGCTGAATACGATCTGGAAGGGAAAGACAGCAGGAACACAAATGGTCCTATTGACCATATATGCGGAAAAAGCTTTTGACCGCGTGTCCTGGCCCTATCTGATGCAGGTGCTGGAACTAATGGGTTTAGGAGGGGCCTATCTAAATTGGGTTAAGGCCATTTACTCTAACCCTATGGCACGGATCTGTGTTAACGGGGATTACTCTACAGCATTTGAATTGGGGAGAGGGACACGTCAGGGCTGTCCACTCTCGCCCCTTTTATTTGTTTTATCAATGGAACCCCTGGCCCAGTTGGTGAGGGAATGCCCGGCAGTAAAGGGGGTCCAGGGGAAAACATGGGAGAGTAAAATCTCATTGTTTGCAGACAACCTGCTCTTTTTGTTGACAGAGCCCCATCACTCGGTAGAGTCGCTTTATAGGATCTTATTGGAATTTGGCAGACATTTGGGATTTAAGATTAACGCTACAAAGTCTGAGATCTTGAATATTTCCACAGATATCCACACCCAACAACTTTTGCAGAAGAGGTTACCATTTAAATGGGCCAAGCAGAGGGTGAAATATCTGGGGATATACTTAATGGCCAATGAATGGGATTTAGGGAGGGTGAATTTTAGCATGATGGAACAAAAGATGCGGAGAGAACTGGAATTTTGGGAAAGTAAAAAACTATCCTGGCTAGGGAGGATTTCAGCCATCAAGATGGTGGTTTTGCCCCAGTGGTTGTACTTGTTCCGAGCGCTTCCTGTGGGGATGCCCAGAAACTTGGTGGGGAAGATACAGCGGCTCATTATGAAGTTTATTGGAGGAGGGAAAAGTAATTGAGTTGCATGGCCGTTGCTTATCAAGAGTAGGCGCAAAGGGGGGATGGCCATTCCTGATGTGAACAGATACATGGAAGCGGCCCAATTAAGTGCAATAGTGGATTGGGGTGCGGAGGATGGGAAGGAGTGGGTACGTATGGAGGCGGAAGATCTAACGGAAGGGAAGTTATCTGATTGGATTTGGTTGCCTCGAGGGATGCAAACAGGGGTGCGAGACTGCAACCCTTATATTCAGAGAACTCTGCACCTCTGGCATCGCTGGAAAAGGAAGTGGTTAGGTGCAGGTGGAGTGTCTAGATTGATACCTATAATTGATAATCCGGACTTCCCACCAGCGTTGGGTCATAGTGATTTTACGAAATGGGCTCAGAAGGGGTTAACTCATATAGGACAATTATTAGAGAGTAAGGAGATCAAGGCCTTCCCTGTCCTAGAGAAGCAATTTGGCTTTGAATCCAGGGATCGCTTCCCTTACCAGCAGATATGCCATTACCTGAAACATAAGATCCTGCCCGACTTACAGGGGGATCCAACGGATATTGAAAGAATATTCTTGATGGGGCAAAAGAAGAAACTACTGACTAAATTTTACAACATGATGGAAGAGGAGGGGAGTCAGAGCCCATTCCAAAAAGCCTGGGAACATGATTTGGGGATTAAGTGGGAGGAGGAGGAGTGGGACAGTATCTTTCAAAACAGATATAAAGGTGTATTAGCCGCAAGTTTTATTGAAAATAACTATAAATTATTGTATAGATGGCATTTCACACCCAAGAAATTACATGTCATGTTTCCGGGGCAGACTGATAGGTGTTGGCGGGAGTGTGGGGAAAGGGGGACGTTTTTACATATCTGGTGGTCCTGTAAAGCTGTTTATGCACGGTGGGAAGAGGTGTTTGGATTGTTGAGTGCTATATTGGGGAAAATGATAGCGCTAAACCCTGCGGTGGCCTTTTTGGGGTTGAGGCCGAAGAATCTCACCCACGCAGAAAGTCTTTTTGTTAATGGGGGGTGTGTGACTTTTCGGATGCTGATTGCCCGGAGTTGGCGGCAGATGAACCCGCCTACTCTGAGGGAATATGTGTCATCCCTTGATTCCACTTATTTACTTAGTAAGGCAACTGCCATTAAGAACAATGGCTCCAAATTGTTCCTACGAGTATGGGAGAAATATTTGTGCTGGAAAATAACTAGATTGTAGAGACAAATGGGTGACTGTACAGGTGGTAGGATGGGGGGAGGGGACGGGTTGGGGGGGAGGGGGTTTGTTGGCTTATAAATGGAACTGTTGTTGATGCGGATGAATATCTGATTTTGTACTGTGTTATAAAATATAAATAAAAAATAAAAAAAAGTGGTTGTGGGCAGGCAAAGCAGGGGTTCACTCCATAGTTAGCTACATACCATTCTATGAAAAATTCCTTTTACTGAAAGGCTAAATTTAGCTGCTCAGGGGTATGTTTACTAAACTGCGGTAAAGTCATTCGTGGTAGGTTCCGCGGTAAAGGTAGAGATACCCATATAAAGGCATGGGCGGTGCATCGTTACAACAAGCTGACAGAGAACGCGCATTACAAGGCGCCTTAGAACAACAAGCATTACAAGGCACCTTGTAAAGCGCCTTGTAAGGTGCCTTATAAGGTGCCATGTAAGGTGCCTAGTAAGGTGCCCTGTAAGGTGCCTCAGAAGGCGCCCTATAGGGTCTCCTAGGCTAAGTGCCATATTAGGCACCCTTGGACAAGTCACCGCAGAAGGCACCCTGGGCTATGGAACCATAGGTTAAGGTGGCCTAACAAGGTTATGGTGTCCTAGGTTAGTGTACCCTAGGGACTGCAAGGTGCCTCAGGATGACATGCATGACCGGTGCGGAACAGAGACAGATGTAGCCCTAACACTAGATAGAGCACTCAGGAAAGGCAATGAACAGGTGAGTGAAGGAGGGAGAAGTGGGAGCCGCTGGAACTGCCATATCTGCGGGCATCCCATGTGCCTGCCAGTACTGACGACAAACATGGTGGGGCAGCTCTACCACAGCACAGGGTGTTGGCAATGTAAAGTACCGGAAAAACAGTTGTTGGCAGACGATGGGAATGCGTGTCCCCCAGTGGAGGCGGAGGTAGCAGGATAGTTACAATGATGGGTAGACAGAGGAGTGGTGGTGCCATGCAGATCAGGCACAGGCGAGGCAAGCACGATGAGGCGCAATGCAGGAAAGGGTAGCATTGCAGGACATGAGCTGGCAGCCTGAACAGGCAGACAGGACTCTACACAGCTGACAGACGCAGATAGACGGACTGAGGGAATGTTGGCAATTGTGGCAAGGGTATTATGGGCTGGAAGCGCAGATCTGCAAAAATATGACCTCTACAGGCATGCACACTATTTGAGTAGGACAGGCATGAGAGGAGGGAACAATGAGGAACTGAACCAATGAACACTGCCAAGAATGGCAATGTATTAACCAGTAGGCTATACCTCCATGGTGTATGTCACAGGAGTTCCCATGATGCAATGCACATGCTGAATAGCTGATCACCAAATGGGGTCTGCACCTCTCCGGTACCTTAGCTGGGAAAGACGAACTGACAGTGTGTGATACTGGCACAGAGTAGCTACAGACCATGCCATTGTGCAGGTTCTGTGGTCACCCTGAGGGATAGGATTGGTGCCCAGCACTAGGTCCGCAGTACATGTGGTGCTAGAGATAGGTCCTGCTGTACATCCCCATCACTACCAGTGTGTGACAGGTGTTCTATGCAGTGCAGCCGAAGGTAATTTGGTGTCCATCTGTATCCTGCAGTCACATGTGGCCCTATGGGACCCGACACCAGCCAGATTAGTGTGTACCCCATGTGAGGGTCTGGCTGACATGGGCAGTTGTTATCAGGGCAGAGGAGTTCCTAGAATTGCATGAGGTGTGTGCAGCAGTGGCTGTATAGGTCACAGTGGTATACACTACATACCCCAAAGGGCCCACATCACCCCTTTTGTAGGTAAAGAACAGTGCCCCCGCACCAGAGAAGCAACCTCGATCCTGTTTGTACAAGACAGCCCTCCAGGGTTGGTGGGCCAGAGCCATACCTATGACTGGGACAGTGGCAGACCAGCAGCAATGCTGGGGTTAGGTCTGGAAACCCCAATTGCCTCCCACCACTGTCTGCCAGTCACCAGCAGACAGCACAGTCAGGCTGTACCTTAAAGGTGTTCCGACCATGCACAGTCTAACTGCAGACAGTCCACCAGGAACTAAGTGCAGCAAGCAGGCATCTCAGTGATTAGGACCCCAGCACTGGGGAACACAAATATATCACTAGCGACAAATAGTGTAGAGCGCTATGTGGGAACCTAGACCTGCCATGGTCACTGCTCGTTCAGAGTGAGTGCCCTCCCAGCATGCCATGTTGTGGCCACCCTGTCCATGCAGGTGGTGGTCAGGCACTACAGTGTCCTAGCCATTGCCCCACACCCTGTGAAGATGCATCCTGGCCAATCTGCCCTGTCCGGGCCATATCCAGAATACCTTGCTCCTCATTATGCATCTAATCAGGCTAACGCTGGTAACAGTGGGACATTTTGGGCCCAATGAAGTGTGGGCAGCCACAGAACAATGGATAGACATACAAACACGCTCACTCCTTTTGCAGCATTATACAAAGATAGAGGTGGTTGGCAGCCCTGCCCGCCACACTAGTCCTGCGCACAGTGCCGACATTGCTAAACTGTGCAGGGGGTAGTAGTAGTGCTTTGGTGATAACATCATCCCAATGCTGGGGCCAACAGCCTGCCGCTCCATGCATCATTGGATTGTGGAGCCTGTGTGAGTGGGTATTTGCACCCCTGTTCGCCGCTGCTTTGGGCTTTGCACATGTTGCTGTTGTATCTGCATTGTAGGGTAAAATATAGGGACATGCTCTGCAGGAACCACAGCTGGGACCTGCACCTGTGATCCTCTGCTCCTGGACACACTGGCTGGATGTACTGCACCACACTGTTGCCACAGATGCATGGTAGTCCCTGGGGCTACCTGCACTTTTCCTCAGCCAGACCTTTTATGTTGCACTGCACACCACGTACTGATGCAGAGCATGGCCTGGGTCCACTGCAGGGAGGTGGCACTGCCCCCTCCAATACGGGCACACGCCCCCCTGCCAAGCTGACGTGGCCATTTGCTGTCGGTGCTGGTAGTGCGCAGTCCCAGGCCATCCACTGTGTAGTTAGGCGCCCACCTAGGGAGTGGGTTCCGGGGTGGAGTGGCATACATGGACATCCTCACATCCCCCCATCACTGCCTACCACTATTATGTCCCCTCCACATGGGGGCGGGATGGCTGGGGGGATGTCAGGTCTGTGCCCTAGCGACTATTGGCTAGGGTGGACCAGGTAGATATTGGTGGATTGTGTTTGGCCTTGGTTAACTGCTGTCTTGCTGATCTCCGGTGTCTATGTTCCTATGTGCCACCTAGGCGCCCGCCTGCGGCCCCCTATGCCCCATTTGCACCATTGCCATAGTGGCCATTCATACTTTGGGACTATGGTATTGCTGTACATGGAGCACTACTATCACAGATTTTGGGCTCCCTGCCTGGGCTGTACATTACTGACACGTAAATGGTTTCTCTCTCCTGCATATGTGCATCTAATGGCAGGTTTTCAATCGCGTTAGGATTCAGCTCTTCAGATCAGTGCGTTAGTGTGAATGGAGCCTCTCCCCGCCCACACTCCGCCCATTGACCCCTTCTCTCCACCCTCTCTCCACCTTCTGCGGTGTTTACCGTGCCGTGGAACGTGCATTAACATTACTTAACGATTGTTAACATTACGTAACGCACGTTATGTAACGTTACCGCAGTTTAGTAAACATACTTAGGGGTATGTTTACTAAACTGCAGTAATCGTGAATAACACGCGTTGTATAATGTTAACGCTCATTAGCGCGTCATAACGTGCGTTATGATGCGCTAACGAGCGTTAACGTTATGCAACGCGGGTTATGACGCGCTAACGAGCATAATGCTCCGCGGTGCGGTAAAACACCGCAGAAGGTGGAGAGAGGGTGGAGAGAAGGGGTCAATGGGCAGAGAGTGGGCGGAGAGTGGGTGGGGAGAGGCCCCCCTCACACTAACGCGCTGAATTTCAGGGCTGAATTCCAACGCGAATGAAAACCTACCGTTAAAGGCACATTACAGGGGAGAGAAACCATTTAAGTGTCAGCAATGTACAGCCCAGGCAGAGAAACCAAAAAACAGTGATAAGTGTGATACATGTGCCCAGAACAAAAGGGCACAGAAACACTGAAAATGACCCCAACAAACTGGAAAAAAACAATAACCAAGCTGGGCAATAGTGGTATCAATGAGAAACATCAACCCCTCCCCCCCCGAGTAAGCCCCATAGAACAGATATAAATCGTGGAAGGGTCTATACGCCGTCCCCATACAAGGTGAATGAGCCCACAGTGACATAGCGCTGCTCAGGGTTTTCCCCACCATCGGACAGGTGCACATATCCCACAACATCAGGGCAGGCATGTCGGAACGGCAACTGGACAGATGCCGGAGAAGGGGATACAGAGGGCCGCAGGCGGCACATGCTGTGGTGGAGCTGGGCCACAGTGCGGAATAGGGTGATGCCTAGGTGGCCCATACGAATGCTGAAACAGAGGAGCAGCCAGACAGCAACTGCTGAAGGTCCAACATGGGCACGAGTGGGTTTCCCAAAGTGTCACAGGGGATAGTACACAACAGCTACCCCCAAGGGCACAGAACATTGGCAGGCGGGGCTGGGGGGGAATGTGGACGTCTATGCAGGCACCCCTACCCCAGAACCCGCACCATAGGCAGCCGCCTACCTGCACACTGGATGGCATGAGACTGCGCACCACCAGCTCCACCAGCAGAAGGACATGTCAGCATGGTGGCTGAGGGATACTGGTGGTGGAGGGGGCAGTGGCAGCTGCCCAGAGCAGACCGTGGCCTAGCCATAAGTAGGTGGGTGCCGTGCACTGCAACAGACAGGCCCTGTCTGACCAACAGTCATGGTATCACCAGGGAATGCACCATCTCTGTGATAACATGGTGGTGCAGTGCACAAAACCAGTGTATTCAGAAGCAGAAGGTCACAGGTTCAAGTCCCAGCTGTGGTTTCCGCCAACCCAATCCTCATATTTTACCCACTACTATAACGTGCTAATATAGACAGAACCTTTCATGCAGATGACGTAAACACGTCCAAAACACCTACATTTTACCCTACAGGGCACAGACACCATAAACATGCACATTACCTAGAGCAGAGCCTCCCAAATGCAGTCCTGGAGGGCCAAACACCATTTAGGTTCCATGCTGCCTCTGATAAAGATGCCTGTGCTGCATTTCTATGCACCACCCCCATGGTATGCAGATGTAACTCATGCATATTCATGAGGGACAGCATGAAAACCCGAACAGTGTTTTGCACCACAGGAATGGAGTTGGGAACCTCTGCGGTAAAGCAGCAGCCAACAGGGGCAGACACACCCGCACCCACAGGCCCCATTATCCAAAGCCTCCTGGAGAGGCAGGACTTTGGGCTCTGCATGCATCTCCCAATACTAGCATACCTTAGTAATGCCACCCTAAACCTGGGAATATGGTACACATCTATCAAAAGGTTGCTATGATTACTGGCAGATAGCAATTCCTAGGTTAAGTACAATTTTCGGAGTGAGCTGCATCATAGCAACCTTTCTGATGTCTGTGGAGTATGCTACAGGTCTTGTGTCTGACAGTGTTTACCAATCTGGGGAGTGACTCCTACAGTATTGCATACCATAGCCATGCCTGCACTGTGCCCAGGACTGGTGTGGTGGCCTGGGCTGCCCAACACCTCTATAGTTGCACAATGCTGGCATAGGTGTGGGGAGTGTGTGTCTGTCTATCCCAGGGGTAGGGAACCCTGGTCCTGGAGAGCCGCATACCAGTCAGGTTTTCGGGATATCCCTAATGAATATGCATGAGATATATATGCATTAGAGATATCCTGCCAACCTGACTAGTTTGTGGCCCTCCAGGGCTGGATTTGGAGACCTCTGCCTTACACCTCTGTCATTTAAGATTGTGAGTGGGCAAGGTGCAGATGTCCTAGACATCGAAAGGGTATATAGAATGTGTCACATTCCTCCTCGATTCTCACCACCACCAAAAAGTTGTCTAATAGACAATATTTTGGTGGTGGTGAGAAGTGAGGAGGAATGTGACACATTCTATCTAACCTTTTTGATGTCTTGGACATCTGTACCTTGCCCACTCACAATCTTAAATGACAGAGATGTAAGGCAGGGGTCTCCAAATCCAGTCCTGGAGGGCCACAAACCAGTCAGGTTGGCAGGATATCCCTAATGCATATATATCTCATGCATATTGTCGCAGGCCCCCGTGTGGCCAGGCGGTTGCCTAGCGGTATGGGGAGCATCCGATCGTCCTTTGTTTGAATCAGCCCAATAGCGTGTAGTTGCGTGCCCGAAAGGATTGGAGCCAAGTGCCAAAGGTCGCAGGAATATTTATTTATTTTTAGAAATAAGGATTTCCTAACCGGATTCGATTCTTTGGCAAGAATTGATTGAAGCTTACAAAATTAAAGTTCAGGATACTTCTCCATAGAATATAACACAAGCCTATTATACAGTCCTGGCTTGGTACAGCTTTAAATCTTCCTTTCACATAAAACTCTATTTACATCCGTATTCTGTTCCTGGTCTCCAGGAGGCGCTATAAACCCCTGTTACTTTCACAGCAGGTATAACAAGGCTTCCTGGTCCACCCAGATACTTTCAAAACAATAGAATTTTCTTCAAGTTATATTACAAGCTTTTAGCTTCCTCCTAGCTTTCTTTCCAAGCAGCCTTAATCAATTAAGCTACTTTTAAAAGCACTGCTAAAAGTAATGGGCTTCTTAAAATATCTTTGTAAAAGAACTTCTGGTTTCTTCCAGGTAACAAACTTCATTCAGTTTCTTTTACTCCAGCATACGATAACACAGACACATTCACTGATTAGGAACAGCTGAGCTCCCTTCAGCTCTTCAAACCCTGTTTGGTTCCTTTACTCCTCTTTAGCACAAACTGCACAGTCTATCTCCATGTCTGAAACACTGCTTGCATCCACCCTGTCCCCCATGTCCATCTCCTCCACACTAGGCTCTCTCTGGTAACTGCTTTCTCTGGTATCCTCCTGAGAAGCCTTTCTATCGTGTACAGCCTTCAAGAGCTTCTCCCAGGTACCCTTAGCATTATGTGAGCTTGTGGGGGAAGGGCAGGAAAAACCTTCTTTGTTTAGCAGCTCTTTTAAGAGTTGTAAAGAGCCCACCTTACTTGTAGTGTTTTTCCTCCCTGTAGACTCCTTACTAGGAGAAGAGTTAAGCCAAGAACTTCGGGAGAATCTTTCCTCTTCTGAGGACTCCTCCCATGAGCTCTCCACTGGCCTTGTCAGCACTCTGCTCCTACGTCCCAATTGCTTCTGTGTAAGTGGCTTCCGTGTTTCCTTCCAATTCTGTTTCTCTGCCCGTGACTGTTTCTCTCTTGTGCTTCCTTGCTTGTTCCCTCGTGTCTGTTTCTGCTGCTTCTCAATCTCCACCTGAGTCTGAGCCTCCGTCCGAATCTGTTTCTGAACCTGTTTGTGAGTGCAACTCCCCTGCCTAAATGTTTGGGGCTGTCCCATGAGTCTTGACTCCGCCCCAAACCACTCCCTTCTCCTCCCTCTATCTCCATGGGAACAGGGCGTGTTCTTAGGTCTGCACTCCTCTGCAGGGAATCTCTATCCTTAGTTTGAGAGTTAACCCTTCCTTTGCCTGTAGTTTCTATGTGGAAAGGGAAAAAAGTCTGTTTTTTCTTTCTCTCACTGCTTTCTGAGCCTGCTTCTCCACCACAATATTCATTAGGGATATCCCGAAAACCTGACTGGTCTGCGGCTCTCCAGGACCAGGGTTCCCTACCCCTGGTCTATCCAGTGTGTGGTGGCTGTCAACACCCTCCACAGCCCACACTGCTAACACTGTTGCCAGTATTGGCCTGCCAATGTGCATAATGAGGAGCAAGGTACTGTGGGAATAGCCTGGATAGGATGGTCTGGCCTGGCCGCATCTGCACAGGGCATAGGGCAATGGCTTGGACATTGTAGTTCCCGGTACCACCTGCACGGACAGGGTGGCCATAGCATGTCCTGCTGGGAGGTCACTCTCACCCTGACTGAGCAGTGACCATGGCATGGCTAGGTTCCCCCATAGTGCTATAAAGTACTTTTTTTTAATGTGATATTTATGGGTTTCCTTTTGGGGCCCAATCACTGACTTATCTGCTTGGTGTGTATGCTGATATCCCTGTTCTGGGTACATGCATTTCCTCCAGGACCATGCACTATGGACTAGCTGGCGGACTGTCTGCAGCTAGTATGTGTCTTGCTGGAACACCGTGCAGGGTGCAGCGGCTGGAGGCTTGCTGCTGTAGAATGTCAGATAATGGTGGGGGGCAGCTAAGCATTTCCAGACCTGCCGTCTGTCTGCTATTGCGTTATGGATGTGTACTGCTCTGCATTGCCTGCCCTGTAGAGTGTTTGATCCCTAGCAGGACTGGGGTGATGGTCCCCTCTACTGCCACCATTGCAGGTGGGTAGAAAGTGGATCTGTTGGCAGGAGATCCTGTCCCCCGCCCTGAGTCCCAGAGGGTGGGTTGGGTGGTGGTATGTAATCTCCCTGGTAACCACAGCAGAATGTGGGTGTGGTGCTGTGCAGTCCTCCTGTAGCCAGCCGGGTGTTTATTAGCAGCTCTCGCCCACTGGTTACTTCACTGCCCATGGAGCCAGAGGTCATGGGTTCACAACCCACAGTGGGGTTCATCGATAGGGCTGTCTTAGGCATTGTCTATTTTTATTGTATATTAGTGCTGCCAGCACAACCACCCTCAGGGTACTGCCACCTTAGGGTGGCTCATACGTCGCTCTATAGGGCGCCTCATATGTCGCCCTATAGGGCGCCTCATATGTCGCCCTATAGGGCGCCTTATACGGCGCCCTATAAAGCGTCTTATAAGGTGCCTTATATGGTGTCCTATAGGGGATATTATAGGGTGCCTTGGCAGACAGCGCACTTTATAATGTGCCCTATGGAGTGCCTTCTAGGGTGCCTTATGTGGCACCTTAGGTTACGCCACTGAGAGGGTGTGTTTGCTGGCAGCACTATTAATGTACAACTCAGCTTCCTCACAGCCCAATACTTAACCCTTTCCAAGCCAAGCCCAAAACCTTCGGGATCCAAACATCTGCCTAAATATTCCTATCAAATGGTATATAATACATGACCATGGCAGAGGGAACGTCACTATTGGAACATATTGAATAAGACGGGTACAATTTTCCTGACATATGCAAACATTAACCCGGCTGCAGACTGTGGATTAAAATATTATAGTAGGCTTTCAAAGGGTTGCACATGACGTCTCAGCCGGCCTTATTCATTAAGCACAGTGGGGAATCGAACCCATGACCCTAGTACCATCGGTCTGTGTAGTAACCATTGTGCTACAGCTCTGTTTCTGTATTTGGGTGTCTGCGTGCCTTCTTACGCTTAACGCGCAGTAATGCGCCCTGTAACGATCGTTGCTTCGCGGCGCGTTATAGCGCGCGTTATCACTAACGATGTACCGCCCATGTCCTTTTTTGGCATTTCTTCCACTAACGCGGCTCCTAACGCGAATCACACTAACGCAATTTAGTAAACATACCCCTTAGTTTCACTAAGGGAACCTTTTCTGGAATTGGCACATATTGTTTGCACACCTTTGCTAACAGTTAACACAGCAGCTTTACACTACCTCTGTGTACTACATGGGCAAAAACTGAGAACACCCCCAAGAATTAATGCAGAGGCTTTGCAGTGTCAACAGTAAAACTTTAGTACCTTTTAGTAAATGGTCCCCCATAATTTAATTTCCAGTAGGTTTATGGGTTAGTTCAGCAGAGGATGTTGAATCCAGCTGCTGTGCAGAAGCAGCCCCCTCTCACACATCGTTGTTCCAGTAGAGAAGCTGGGAAGAGAGGCTAAGTCAAATATTGAAATGGTCAATTAATTGATTGATTAATTAATTATTGGTATTTAGCTCACATCTTTCCAGTAGATGTTCAAGGCAAGTTACATTCTGACGGAGTAGGCATCTGCCCGGAGGGCTTACAATCTAAGTTTGAACCTGAGGCAATGGAGGGTTAAGTGGCTCGCCCATGGCCACAAGGAGTATCAAATGTCTTGTAAATGCATGCATATCTTTCATCTAATCCTCAGCAATGGCAGAATCGAAGGGGCCATTTTATTAAAGCCACTATGCAGTTAACACGCAATTTGGCAATCATTAACTGAACACTTGGTAACAGTTACCATGGGGGCATGACAATTAATGCACGCCGATTTTTGCACTAACTGCCAATCGTATATTAGGATGCTGAATGGGTGGGTTCGGGATTGAGAGTGGGTGTGGTGAGCACTTTGCAGTTAGTGGGGGGACCTATCGCATGCTGTTAATGTTGCAATGAGCATAGGTGCATTTCACTTCACCTTAGTAGGTCATGCCCCCGACAGTTACCACAGACACTTTGCACTTAATACACATGAGGTTTTGTGATAAATGCATGTTAAATGCAAAAACCTAAAACACTTCAGTAAAAGGGCCCCAAAATGTTCTTTGCTTGCGCTCCCAGTATCTGTTTACGATCTCATATGCCCGTCCAAGATTTAAGTCACTTTAAAAAAGAAATCTCATCTCTGTTAATGTTGCAGACCTTTCTGATAGGAAAAGAGGACTACATGTCCCCCTACTCACTAAACATAAGGAAGGCAGGAATATTGGCGTGAAGCTGGGTCACTTTGAGGTAGTGTTTTTTATCCAATGCCTTTTACTTTTCTTTTAAAAGCAAAAATCCTTGATGAAGTCCATTTTCAGCTGTAGGACAGAACCTTTTCATAGATCAATTAATCAATCGAAATTAAAGAGCTAGAAGTCAAGTCAAGGAAATGTGAATTTTTTGAATATTAGGTTTCTATGCTAAACGTAGGGAGTGAATGTTTCCCCTAATAAATATTTCATGTAGGTTAACTAATATCAATGGAAAGGGATCTGATTGTGGTGATTTATTTCATATTACAATGCAAATGGAAAACAGATTTGTTTTTGCTTTGCTTCAGTCTGAGTGGGAAATTGCTAATAACCAACTTTTGTACTGGAGTGCTGTGGATAATGTGATAAATGAGATTGCTGTCCGGTTTACTGGCATCATTCTGTTCTAAGCACATGGCGGAAGTCAGTCAACAACTTGAGGTAATAAACACAAGGTGCTAAAGTGAGCAAACCAACTGTTTTGGACATGCAAGTGAAGGAAATTATAAGGGGAGAAACAGAAGCACACAAAACAGTCCAAATAAACAAAAGACAGTACCATGAAACGAGGCTGTAATGCCATTCCAGCCGCTAATTTACCAAGCAACTTGTGTAAGTCAATTAACCTTCCTATGATTAGTTACTGTTGGTACTTCCTTAATCTTTCCATTCCATCCTATGCTATAGAAAATTGCATGCAAATATTCTCCATTTAAGATTCACCTAGAGGGGACTGAATGTTCAGATTTTCTTTATTTGGAAACATCTAGGGATATAACTAATATGACACCTATATATATAAATAATGTAAAAATGTTTTTCTTCTAATATAGATGTAATATTAACTGATTACCCAAAAAGATGATCCCCAACCATACATATGTAGCCTTGCAAGATATCATATGTTTAATTATATGAAATCTTGCATCCAGCTTGGAGCCTCTCCTGTACTGTTTATTTTTTCTACTAAAAAAACAGCAGAAGCTACCAGCGTATCTCCACCTGTGAGTGACTCTGACCCCTGATGACATCATCCTTAGCTCCAAAGCATCCCAGTACCAGAGGAAGGCCACCCCCATAGGGGAAGTTCAAAAGTGATTGCTTCAGACAGAATAAGGAAATACCGTTTTCAGTGAATGTGATTGTTCCTTTTGGTTGTTTTTTGCTACTCCCTCCCTACCAATTGTAGGTTTTAAATGGCTGGTAGGGAGGAGGGTTGAGCCTCTCTCTGTGAGAGAGGGGAGTTGGATGGGGAAGAAGGAGAAAGAGGATTTTTCTTTGCTATGAATTAAGAAAATTATTGTATTTTTAATGTTTTATATTATGGATATACTGTATTTTATTAAATTGTATTTTTAACATATCATAAGTTGTCTTGAATCTAAAGTAGGTAGGATATAAATATAATAAGAGAATAGAATACAAATCTGTCATAATTACCAACTAGAGTGGATGCTCATTTGTTGTTGATATCACTTCTAGATTAGAAACACATATTTCTTGGGTATCCCTTGTATCACATCAAAAATGATAATAATTAATAATCTAATCTGAAGAACGTGACAAAAATAGATGGCATCAAAAACAAAGGAAATAAAACAACAAGCAAACTTCCAAAACAACACGTAGACTCTCATCATTACCCATAAAGATACCAAGATGATGCTCTGTCATTTGCATCCCAGTAGTTAGAGGCTTTAACAACAAGGGGTATGTTTGCTAAGCAGTGGTAGTGGCTGCCATGCGGTATTAGAGCCGTGGTCCCAAGTCATCTCTTAGGGGTCCTTTTACTAAAGGGCACTATGGCATTGTATCTAATGCACCCATAATTTTCAAAACCATAGCACTTTAGAACATGGTATGGAAAGCAGGTTCCTGGGAGTTAACACTGTGCACCCTGCCCTAGCGTGGTCTAAAATTAGCAAGGGTGCAATTACCTGTACCTATGGAGGTGGTGGTAAGTGTACCTGTGCTTATTGAATGCCTTGCAATTAGTGCAAGGCCTGCTAACTGCAAGGCGCCCACCCTGCTTTCCCCTCCCCAAACCATCCACTTGCAACGCCAACACGCATAGAGTGGAAATCAAACTGCACTAACAGTAATGGCTCTGTGAAAACAGCACGGGCACAACATGGGGTTACCCAGCACCCTTCAGTAAAATGTCCCCTTCCAAACCCCTATTTTCCCACAAAACAAAGGAAAAAAGTTCTAGGAATGCATTAAGAGGGGCCTGCCTTTATTTCCCAGATTAAATGCAATAGAATTCATAAATCAAAATGTAACCCTACAGTCTTACTTTTCTTAATGCCAGATATTTCAGAGTAGTCGCATTTTGGTTTAGGGAACCGATGGTCTAGGTAAATGAATCTTAGTGCATTATGTGGTAGATTTTAAGTAACATTTCCCAGAAGTTTTTCCCATAGACAAACCATCTGACAATTTAAATTGATAATACCAGCACTTGATTCCTAACAGCATTCTAATGCTGAGATAACTCCTGTTAGTTACCAAAATGTACTGATAAAATTAACCTCTTTTAATGCACTCTGAAAAGCCCTTTTTTCTTCCAAGGTGGGGAGGGGGGGGGGGGCATAGGCTTCAAAAGCAAAGAAATACAATTTAATTGTGATTTATAATGAAGTCACCTGTGTTTTTGAGATTAGAAAGATGGCAGTGTCATGTTTTCATAAACTTGGGAATAATCTATAAAAAACAAAACTATGCTATTCTTATTAGAAGCAAAAACATATTCCTGCCCTTAAATTAGCACTTTTGTAAATTGATGTATTATGATTGCCTCCCCTGGATATCTGTGAATCTGATTGTTTTCTCTTTACTGTAGTCCACAGCAGGAGTGAATAAAATAGTTTAGATCTGGCATCATCTTATGCGTTATGGCTGATTATCTGGTGGGGTGATTCATTGGGCCTGGGTGAATTTGTGCCTGTCACAGGAAATATACAGTACAGCAAACTCAGCAAGGCTTGATCAATCACTTCTACTGGAGAACTACCATGAATGGCACAATAACACTAAAGCATTATCTGTTTAGCATTTCATGCAGCTAACAAGAGCAGGGGAATAATGAACCAGTAAAGACAGTAAATTCTTTAATGTCAATGTCCACAATTAACACATGCTGCTCTAAGTGAGTTATGAAGTTTGAGATGTTCCTATCGGGGCAGTTTCTCCAAATGGATTAGTTTTGCACAAACCATGACAGTCATGAACCTCACTTCTAAGTCAAGGTATGGGGAACATGATTTTAGTTTCTCAAATTTCTTGCTAATGCTCAGCGTAGTACTTGCATCATGCCAAAGAGAGCTCCTTCTGGAGTTCATAAGATGTAACATGTATGGGTAATTTATCAAGGTGTGCTTGGAAATCTTTCTTAATCAAGCTTGTGGTGCCCAACACTAAGGGAAATATTTCTTTCTGCCACATTTTGTTGGTCTCTGACTGCATTTCATGGTAGTTCAGAATCTTCTGCCTCTCCACACGATTCGCAGAGTAGTCGCTTGGAACTGACACCTCTTGCCATTCTGGTGTTTTTCTCCTTTACCATGATGTGGGGTTTCCTCGCACCCAATTTCTTATCCATCAGAAATGGAATATCTCAGGTGACCATAGCTTCTTCGTTCTCTGTAATTCTCTTAGGGTCATATTCCCACTTTTTTTTTCAGGGACAGTGATGTTGTAGTATTTACAGAGTTTCCAATGTATGAGGTGTGCTATTTTATTGTGCCTTTCCTATCTGTAGGGTGCTTTTCTATCTGAGATGTGGGCATTAGTTGTAAAAGGCTAAAGGCTGTTCATTATAGCAGTCTATTTATCAACAGTCCAGTGGTCAAAAAAGGTTTCCCTGGCCCCTGACACAGACACATATGCCAAAACATGTCTGACTACTGAATAAGTTGATAAATGGATTAGACTTTAGAGATGTGCTTTTGTTCCAAACACAAGTTGGAATCTCCTCGAAACAGGAAATGACAACATTAATAGTCAATGGTACACACTCTTGCGAAAAAGTGTAGCCTATTGCACAATAGCGTGCCCCTTATTGCAAGGATGTGCATTATTACGCAATAACGATATGAGATGACACCCCCCCCCCCAAAAAAAAATAACATCAAACAAAGTAAAAATCATTGAGCTGCACACTCCTATAAGACTTGTATTACTGCTGTTGCTAGTTTGAACTATTGAAGGCATTTATGGCAGTTGACCACCTTACAACAGTTGGGTCAATATGTAATTGTGGCAGTCAGCTTTTTTTTTTAAACCCATACTCGTGTTACACCTTATTTACCTGAGTTTCAGTTCAACCTCTGTAGGCAGGATAAATTTGAAGTTCCAGTGTCAGTAGTTGGTCTGAGAGAAGAATGTGTCAAAAAGAAACAGTAAAACTGGGAAGCATGAATTGTGATGGAACTGAACACCAGAAATACTGTGAAAATGGTTGAACAACATGTAAGAGGCAGCACTAGAAGTCCAATTACATTGCTAATTTTTATGGATCTGGCAGTGGCAACTCCTGGAATATGTCTGTATAAGCTGGCACACATTGTGTGCTCAGCTGTTTCACACATCTCAAACTGGGCACAGAGATAGGGAACATAACCAGATGATCCAGGGAAGCAAATAACATCATATGGATCAATATTCAGAGGCAATTATCTGGAAAATGGCAGCCATTATCCAGATAAATGTCTTAGCTGGCACTATCTGTTTGTTTTCAGATGAATTCAATGGATAGTGGCATTGAAAATCATCACAGACTTCACTGGCACTATCCAGAATGAGGGTAGAGCGTAGGTGTCCCATCTAGCTACCCCGAGTGATATTTAGTCAGTTATTTGAATAACTGAAAGGCTGTCCTAAATTTATCCAGATAGTTAACCACATGGTGGAATGAATATTGCTGCTCTCTGGATAGCTATGGCATTATGTAATTTATATGTCTATTCAGTATGGCCCACTATCTGGATAGTGTTGCAGAATATAATCACCTCGGCCAGCATTTAAACAGCCCCCTCCAACTGCAGTGTTAAAATATTGAACAGAGAGCTTTGAAAGCAACAACAACCTGTTTTACTTACTGGCTCATCAGTTGTCCCTGGAAAATATTATTTGCTAAATCAAACAACCCCTTAGCTTACAAGCTGATAATAAAGTGCCTTTTTTTGTCTTGTAGTTTTGGAGTACAAATGCCACATAGGTGTTTCTGTCTAATGCTTACACAGATCAATTAACATTGAAACAGGAAATGATGGAAGATAAATATAATACATAAGGACTACCCACTTCAACTGTTTAGTTCTACAATCTCTTCCTCTCCCTCAGAGATCCTCTCTACTTGTCCCATGCTTTCTTGAATTCAGATACAGTTCTTGTCTCCACCACTTCCAATGGGAGATGGTTCCATGCGTCCACCACCCTTTCCATAAAGAAATAAGGGGGTATATTCAAAGGGATTAATGCAGTTTGCAGACCTACAAACCACATTAATCCCTTTAAATATGCCCCCCCCCCATGTTTCTTCTCCTTAGGGTTTTACCGCCCAAATGCATTACCTTCCATTTGTTAACATTAAATCTTGGTTGCCAATTCTTGACCATTTTTGAAGCCTCACTATATCCCTCTCCATGTTATCCACATCTTCCAGATGTCTACCTTGTTGAAGATTTTGATATCATCCGCAAAGAACCTTCCCTTCTGATTTCAAGCACGCTGTGGTTATACCCCTCCTCAAAAAACCCTCACTTGATCCCACCTGTCCTTCTATCGACCCATCTATCTACTTCCTTTTATCTCTAAACTACTTGAGCGTGCAGTCTACCACTGTTGTCTTGATTTCCTCTCCTCCCATGTCCTCTTGGATCCTTTACAATCTGGCTTCCGTCCTCTACACTACACTGAAACTGCTCTTACTAAGGTCTCGAATGATTTGTTTCTGGCTAAGTCCAAAGACTTCTACTCTGTTCTCATTCTTCTCAATCTATCTGCTGCCTTTGACACTGTTGACCATAACCTTCTTCTTATCACCCTGTCCTCACTTGGTTTCAAAGACTCTGTACTATCTTGGTTCTCCTCCTATCTCTCCCATCGCTCTTTCAGTGTGTGCTTCGGTGGCTCCTCCTCTTCTTCAATCCCACTACCTGTAGGTTTTCCTCAGGGTTCCATCTTAGGTTCGCTCCTCTTTTCTCTCTATACCCAATCCCTTGGTGCCCTTATCTCTTCCCATGGCTTTCACTATCATCTCTATGCCGACGACTCTCAAATCTATCTTTCTGCACCTGTTATCTCTCCTGAAATCCAGTCTAAGATCTCACTCTGCCTCTCTGACATTGCTACCTGGATGTCCCACTGCCACTTAAAACTGAACATGGCCAAAACTGAACTTCCTATCTTTCCCCCGTATGCCTCTCCTCCTCTTTCCCCTTTCTCTCTCTCTGGATAACTCTGTAATCCTCCCTGTCTCTTCAGCACATAACCTTGGTGTTATTTTTGATTCCTCTCTTTCTTTCTCTCCACATATCCAGCTCATTGATAAAACATGCCGTTTCTTTCTATACAATATCTGCAAAATTCGCCCTTTCCTCTCTGTTGATACCACTAAGATGATTGTCCACTCCTTAATCACCTCCCATCTTGATTATTGTAAACTTCTCCTTGCTGGCCTCCCTGCGAGCCACCTCTTCCCTCTTCAGTCAATTCAACACTCCGCGACTCAACTTATTTTCCACCAGTCTCGCTTTTCCCACATCACTCCTCTGCTCATCTCGCTTCATTGGCTTCCCATCTGTCTCCGTATCCAATTTAAACTTCTCCTCCTAACCTATAAATGTATTCACTCTTCTGCCCCCCAGTACCTTTCGTCTCTTATCTCTCCTTACACCCCCTCTCAGTTACTTCGCTCTTCTAATAGTCTTTGTTTATCTGTGCCCTTTACTCATACTGCCAATTCCAGACTTCGCTCCTTCCAACTGGCAGCACCCTTTGCTTGGAATAGTCTTCCTATCTCTGTGCGCCAGGCGTCCTCCCTGCCCATTTTCAAGTCCAGACTCAAATTCCACCTCTTCACTACTGCTTTTCATTCCTGTCTTGCCCTATCTTGATCTCTCCATCAACCTTTGTTTACTTTGTCCTGTAAATTTTGTTATTTGTATTTTGTAACTTATTTTGTATTGTCTTATTAGATTGTGAGCTCTGATGAGCAGGGACTGTCTCTCTTGTATGTTTGTACAGTGCTTCATATGTTGCGGCGCTATATAAGTGTTTAATAAGATGCAGATCTTCTGCATTTGAGAGTCATACATCCCAGTTTTTAACCTTCAGCAATGCATCCATTGTATTGCATTTTGCATAAGATACTGTAGTTTCTTTAGAGGTTGTGCTACCTTTCCAGCACTGACATGAGAATTATCCATAGATAGTGATGTACATAGGCTTTCAAAATGGCAAAGACTTCTTCTGCAGATGTGCTGAGAAATCCCTGAAAAAAAACCCATTTCAGAAATATTTTGCTGATGGTATTACATTTGTGCTTTTTAAATGCCTACCTATTTGCAGGTAACGACAGTCTTTCATGTATGAAAGATCTTTCAGAGCATAAGAACATAAGAAATGCCATGATCAGTCAGATCAATGGTCCATCAAGCTCAGCATCATGTCCCAAATAATAGCCAATCAGGGACACTTGGCATGTCTTCAGTGGAAGATCCCTTCCCTGCTGCCCATTCCTAGATCAGATGATGATTCATATGCCTGTCTAACTAATAATTATGAGTTGATCTTTTCTCCAAATCTTTTTTATAAATTCAGCTATATTATTAACCTTGAACATGTCTGTTGATAAAAAATCAGCAAAATCACAAAACTCAGTGAAAGAAACCAAAATTTTAAATATTTTTGTCGGAATAGCCAGCCAAGTGGAAAGGGAAATCACCTTCCACCACCGTGGCCCGTCATTTTTAATCACTTTAGAAACATTTAAAAGCAGCACTTATTCAAAAAATGGCTGAAACTTAGCTTTGGCAACATAGGCTATGAACAGCAGGTCAGATACACGACGTGCCACGTTTCGGGGGTATATCCATAAGCCCCCTGCTTCAGGTCAAACTGCTGTTGACAAGGATATTAGCCTTGATATTAGGGTGAAGGTTTTCTGGTTACTTTTCGTGTTGGTAAAAAATTGCACAGCTTCTTTACAGTACAGAATTATTCACAAATGTAAAAAAGGAAGAGGTTGTTTGAAGAAGCTTTGGTTTCAAAAGACTTATTCAGGCAGGCAATCCACTAAGAATATAGCAATAATTAGGGGTTGTGTGTTAAAGAGTATCTCCTTTATCTACCAGGGAAGTGTCATTTTGAAATAACATGAAAACATAAATGATATTTGATATTATTTTGCAATTTCATATCCAAAAGGTCACAAAAATTAATGAAATATTTATGCTATTTACAGTATGTCTTTTTAGCATGTGCTAAAGAATTTGTGGAGGCTATTAGTAAAATAAAATTTAGCAAAATTGCATGTGTATTGCAAAAACTGTATAAGTGTTGTATAATTATAACACTTGCAAAAATGAAATGAACGATACACATGGAAAATTAAATAGTATATTCTTCTGCCTCTCCTCCCCCACTCCTCTTCCCCCATTATGCTTTCCTCCTCCTAACATTCTCTTTTTTTTTTTTTTTTGGCACACATCAGGGCCGGGGAGGAGTTATAGCATTCTGGACCACCATTGCTCTGACATCTTCTGAGGAGTTCTATGTATTCATTTATGTCAGGCTGGGGAGGGGTGCTTGTGGCACAGTAAGCCAACAGAGTTTTGAGGTCCTCGCAAGGGAGGTCTGGGGATGGGATTTATTTATTTTATTTTATTTATTTTATTTAACAATTCTTTTATACCGCGCTATTAAAATCAGTGCGGTGTACATAGAACAAGAACATACTACAATGCATACAAGTAACATTGAGTTTTACATTGAACAGGGAACTTCAACAATAGGACAATCGGGGGAACTATGTACAGATTAACTTAATGGTATATACAGTAATATAAAAACTCGTTTGGATGTTGCAATGTGGTTCACTAATAGGACTAGAGAGAAGGTTGACCAACTAGCCCTTTTCAGGTTGTATTGAGGTGGTAGTTTTGTTAATGTCTAGGTTGACTTCTGGGTAGCATTTTGTGAACAAGTGGTATTTCAGTGCTTTTCTGAATAGGATTAGGTTTTTGATAGCACGGATTTCGTGAGGTAGCGCATTCCAGTTTAGAGGTGCAAATAAGGAGAAGGCCCTGTTGGAGGTGGCCTTAGTGCACTTCGTTATTATTTTTGGGACAATTAAGGTGTTCATTGATGTGGTTCTCCTTTTTCTGTTTTTCAGGGTGCCATGGATAAGCTTGCTGATTGGCGTAGGGGGGCAGTTATTTAGTGCCTTGAAAGTAAGGACTAAAGACTTATACTGGATTCTGGCATGTAATGGTAACCAATGCAGTTCTTTCATGATGGGTGTTATATGGTCAGATCTTGATGAGCCGGAGAGGACTCTGGCGGCTGTATTCATGGCTAGGCGGAGCGGATTTAAAGTTGATTGAGGGAGGCCATGAAGGATGATGTTGGCAAAGTCCAGGTGTGGGAGGACTAATGCCTGGAAGGTTGTTCGGGATGTCTTTTTATATTCATTTATGCCTCATATTGAGGCCTGGGAGAAGGGCTTGCAAGAGCTACCCGCAGACCAGGGATTGAAAGCTCCTGGAGTGTGGCATTCTAGTGGATTTCCGCAACACTACTTGAATGGGTTATTTTTTATAAGACTTTTGTATATTGTTTGTGAAATTTATGTATGGTATGCAGATGAGGCAGGAGCTCATTTGCTTCCTTTTCACAAAATGGGTATTTACCTGTGGATATTTTTGTGCGCTAGTACATCAAGCCTTTATCAGATACACAAGATAAAAGTCACAATCACATAGAAGACTATGTTATAATTGACAGTGATACTCAGATGGTGTCTGAGAATATCTTCAGGTGAATCTGAAGTCTTTTCATATACTGTGTCTTTGCAAGGAAATGTTTGATCTTGGGGACATGAGCAAGGTGGTTTGAATTTATCTAGTTTTACAACATTAGTTAAGTGAGTATAGTATGCAATACAACATAACGCATGACATTTGCTTGTATGATGAAAAAAATGTAAATGGTCCATAAACAATAAATCAATGCTTCATTACATATACTGACTATCAAACATGTCTTCAGATGTATTTATTTGATTTAAAGCATTCCTAAACCATCCCCCAAAGAGATACCCATAGTGGTTTACTTTGGCAGGAGGAACACAACGCTTTTCAAATGCCCCTCAGTTATACAGACACTTCAGTTGCCATTCTTTATTTCCAACCCTTTTTAATTGGCATTGGTTATAAAGCTCTGGCCACTTCGGTGATTGATTCCTCATGAATCAACAAGTTTATCTGCACTCTGCATTGCTGGCTGCGAGCACCCCGGCCTACATAGACTCCCAGTGTGTTCTGCTTTTGCAGATCTGATTAGAATCTTCCACTTGTTTCACATATTGTGTGATCTGAATCCTTGTGACTGTGCCATGGCCAGCTTGAGCTGCGCCTTCTACCATATTGTCTGGTCTGGAATATACTTCCACCATCTGTGCTGTTTTGGAGACTTTCCTGATATACTTCTCCAGGCTCTTCGTTTAAAGCAGCAACGCTAGCAAAAATATATTTTTTTAAATAGTTCTGATGACAGTTGAAATGAGCAAAATTATTCATTCCAATTTTCATTACTTTCCCGACACTATGACCGCTTGAACTTTTGGAACTCTAAATAAATTGAAGGACGCTGCTGTACTGCCCTGAAATCTCTGGAACATGATATACAGTTTAATCCACTTAGGCAATTTATTGGAGGGTTCTTTTTTTTTAAAATTCTTTATTTTCGTTTTATAACAACAAAGGAAAAGGAAGACATACAGCTAAAAGACAGATACATAAAGTGTAATACATACACCAAAGTAAACCCCTGCCACCCCCCTCCCCCCTGCTTCTTCTCTAGAAAACTAATCATTCCTGAAGCGGGCGTGTACTTACATTATTTTGTTACAAAACCTAAGGGTGATCTAAAAACATGATGAGTGCACATTATACAGGCATGTAGGAGCAATAAGCAGATTGTACTTGATCATTAAGCATCTGCCATTTAGACAAGCAAGAGTAAGTTTGGGCATGGGGAATAGCTCTCCGAGGTATCTGCTCATATTTACTATATAAGCAGACGGGGTTCCACCATTCATTGACAGTAAGTCGAGAGCTATCCTTCCAATTCCTCGTGATTAAGCATATGACTATACCCAGCATGAAATCAAGGAGAAAGCGACCCTTCTTAGGAAGAGAGGGGACCTCCGCCACTGAGCGGAGTCCCACGGTCTTCCAAGAGAGAGGTTCGTGAAGGTGTAAGATAAATTGAATACAACCCCAGACCCGCCCCCAATAAACCTGTAGTTGAGGACATTCATAAATAACATGAGCGAAGGTTCCCACAGCAGTATGGCAAGACCAACACTGGACCCTAGCAGTTGTGTTCCTTTTGGCTATTTTTTCTGGGGTATAAAAGCATCTGTGTGCAAATAGCAGAATGATCTGAAATATGTTGGGAGTGAATCTTTGCAGGGTCCACCTGAGGAAACTAACAGTTTTGATATTAGAAAGAAGTCTATGCGAGACTGGGATTTGTGAAGGGAAGAGAAGAAGGTGAAGTCAAGCTCATAGGGTGTAGTAGCCTCCATAGATCAACTAAAGCAAGATCTTTGATCAGGGAGGTAAGCGTGGTGTGACTCTTGGGGGGACCACTTGTCCTAGGCGGCTGTTTGTCAATCAGGCGGTCAAGGACTAGATTGAAATCCCCCCCAATTATCAATGAAGTATTAGCAGAGGCCTGCGCAACCTGAGCGATGGTAGCAAAAAGGCAGGGTCATCCACAGTAGGAGCGTAAAGGCATATACATGTAACTTCAAGGCTACCTATCTTGAGGTGAACTCTGAGCCATCTACCTTCTGTATCTGAGCTAGTCGCAATAATAGTAGCATGCAAAGATTTCCTAACCAGTATGGCAACCCCACATTTCTTGGAAACGGCTGGGGAATAGGCGGCCACCATGTAAGGTTTAATATTGAGTTTAAGAGTTTCCTTCGAATTTAAATGCGTTTCTTGGAGAAAATCAGATCCGCAGTTGCCTGACTTAGGTAGCTTAGGATTTTCTTCCGTTTTATCGGATTATTGATTCCTTTTACGTTCAATGAGAAAATCTTACATGGTGCCATCAATCGGTAATAGACATTTTAGGTAAGGGCGCTTGAAAACATACAACATAATCAGAATCTGTGCAACAATGACATAATCACCGAGTATGCTGGCTAATACACCCCATATTGAAAAGTATGTACCAAAGTATCTTAGAGAAGAAGCAAAACCCCCAAAGAATATGGCGACCGGATGTCTGCGGGAGGAGGCCCTAGAGAGGAAAAGAAAGACATGAAAAAAAAAAGAAAAGAAACACCAGAGTCCGTAATTAACACTGTCTCTGATACTCATCGAGGCTACTGTGGGTAGATGGAGTCGGGTCACAGATATCATCAAAAGTAAGGCAACAAACTGCCCTCGCCAGACTATTTGCTGGGCTGAGGCAGATCCAATATGGCAGGTACAGCGGATATGAGAATACTTGCAGGAATATTCTGGAAGTCAGCGCATCAAGTCGGCTTCTTTGGAATCCAAAAACTCCGCTAGTAGATCAGGGTCCGCAAATGTTCTTGTCTGATTGTGAAGCGTGACTCGGAGCTTGGCCGGGTACATCAGGCCATAGCGTGCTTGTAGTTGTTGAAGCCTCGGCCGGAATTCCAGAAAGCGCTTTCGGCGGTCGACCGTGGGTTTAGCCAAGTCAGGATAGAAGGAGAACTTGTGGCTCTCAAACTCCATATGGCCCTTGCCCGAGAGGCCCTTAGAATTTGCTCCACGTGTTGATATCTCAAAAGTCGAAAAATGATAGGCCGCGGGGTCTTCCTGTTGAGCGTTATGCTTGTGGGTACACGATGAGCGCGATCGATCTCCAAATCTTTGGTAAAGGTGAGTTGGAGCAGGGAAGGGAGGATTTTGCATAAAAACTCTTTCATGTCTCCCGATTCCGCTCCCTCCGGTATGCCCACGAGTCGTATGTTGTTGCGACGCGCTCTATTATTGCCATCTTCCACTTCTTTCTGCAAGGCCCGCACCTGACGTTCAACTTTGTCGAGTTTGGACAACCGGGCCGCATGGGAGTCCAATATGCTCTCCATTTTGTCCTGACGCGAAGAAAGCCCTTCAAGCTTGCTTTGCAGCACACCAAGATCTTCCCGCAGCGCTCGGAGTGCTTCACCGTTTGACTGCACGAGGTTTTTGACCCCTCTAATCTCTGCGAGGATTTCCTGCTGCATTTCGGGGCCCTCGCGCAAGGCCAGCCCCTTCTGCGGGGACGGGGGTTCAGTTTTTGGAACGTTTGCCGTGAGAAGCCGCTGGAGATCCAAATTCCAGGCGCGTGGGTTTGGTCCCCGCCATCTCACCAATGTGCCCCGGCAAGATCAGAGTAGAAGTTCCAAGTATGTATGGTGTTAATTCAGGATTCTGAGTAGGCCTCTCGGGAGCCTCAGCGTTATGCGACCATCCCGCTGGACATCAGGCTCCGCCCCCTTATTGGAGGGTTCTGACTGCTATCATGATCGCCGCTACCAGGTTGTGTAGATCACAGAATTCATCTCCCTGAGTATCAGTATATGCAGAACATTTTTTCCATCAAATTTCATAACAAAAAAGAGTGACAACCAAGATAATAAAAATGAACATTAATATCATCATGCTTGGACGTTTCTCCAGGGCCATGTGTCCATGAGGGGAGGGTTAGGACAGCTGTTATAGTTGGTGATTCACTCATTAGGCATGTAGATAGCTGGGTGGCTGGTGGACGTGAGGATCACCTGATAACATGCCTGCCTGGTGCGAAGGTAGCGGACCTCACGCACCGCCTAGATAGGATCTTAGATAGTGCTGGGGAGGAGTCTGCTGTCTTGTTACATGTTGGTACCAATGACATAGGAAAATGTGGTAGGGAGGTTCTGGAGGCTAAATTTAAGCTTTTAGGTATGAAGTTGAAATCCAGAACTTCCAGGGTAGCGTTCTCCGAAATGCTTCCTGTTCCATGTGCAGGACCCAAAAGGCAGGCAGAGCTCCAGAGTCTTAATGCGTGGATGAGACGATGGTGCAAGGATGAGGGTTTTGGATTTGTTAGGAACTGGGGAACATTCTGGGGAAAGGAGGGGCTCTTCCGAAGGGATGGGCTTCACCTTAACCAGGATGGAACCAGACTGCTGGTATTAACCTTTAAAAAGGAGTTAGAGAAGCTTTTAAACTAGAAAATAGGGGAAAGCCGACAGTCACCCAAGAGCGCATGGTTCGGAAGATGGTATCCTTGAAGGATACTACCAAAAGCAGTGAGGTTCCAAAAAAGAGTAAAGTAGCTCAAATGCCCTTGAGTATGGTGCAGACAGAGCGTAAAGATTCCAAATTACCCATGCCTACCAATAGCCAGATTAATATTAATAAAATACAGTCTCTAAAATGCTTATATGCAAAAGCTAGAAGTCTAAACAATAAGATGGGAGAGTTAGAATATATAGCACTAAATGAGAAGTTAGATATGATTGCAATCTCAGAGACATGGTGGAAGGAGGATAACCAGTGGGACACTGTGATACCTGGATACAAACTATATCGTAATGATAGAACTGATCAAATTGGTGGAGGGGTCGCTCTATGTTAGAGAGGGCATTGAGTTAGAAAGGATTAAAGTTTTGCAGGAAACAAAATTTGCTGTAGAATCTCTATGGATTGAAATTCCATGTATGAAGGGGAAGGTGATGGCAGTAGGGGTGTACTATCGACCGCCTGGCCAGAATGAACAAATGGATGATGAAATGCTCAAAGAAATCAAGGAAGCTAACAAAAGTCACAGCAGAGTAGTAATAATGGGTAATTTCAATTACCCCAGTATTGACTGGGTCAGTGTCATGGCAGGACATGCTAGGGAGATAAAGTTTCTAGATGAAATAAATGACTGCTTCCTGGAGCAGCTGGTTCATGAACCGACCAGAGGGGAAGCCGTACTGGACCTAGTCCTTAGTGGATCTGGTGCAAGAGATAAGGGTGTTGGGACCACTTGGCAATAGTGATCATAGCATGATCATGTTTGATTTAATTAGTGGAGGAGGGATAGTAAAGAAATCCACAGTACTACCTTTTAACTTTCGAAAGGGAGACTATGATAAAATGAGGAATATAGTTAAGAAAAAACTAAAAGGAGCGGTTGCAAAGGTTAAAGACTTACATCAAGCTTGGGTGTTGTTTAAAAATACTATCCTGGAAGCCCAGACCAGCTATATTCCACACATTAAGAAAGGTGGAAGAAAGTCCAAAAAACTGCCAGCATGGTTTAAAGGTGAGGTCAGAGAGGCTGTTGTTGCCAAAAAAGCATCTTTCAGGAAATGGAAAAAAGAGCCAAACGACGAAAACTGGAAACAGCACAAGCACTGGCAAGTTAAATGCAAAGCATTGATAAGGCAGGCAAAGTGAGAATTTGAGAAGGAACTTGCTACGGAAGCAAAAACACGAAATAAAGACTTTTTCAAGTACATTCATTGCAAAAGGCCTGTGAGAGAGTCAATTGGACCATTAGATGATAGAGGGGTAAAAGGGGCAGTAAGAGGAGACAAGGCAATAGCGGAGAGACTGAATGAATTCTTTGCTTCGGTCTTTACTGAGGAAGATGTAGGGATGTTACCCAAGACTGAAGTGGTATTTAAAGGTGATACTGCAGAGGAATTCAGAGAAATATCGCTACAGCGGGAAGATGTATTACAACTATTTGATAAACTGAATAGTAGCAAATCACCTGGACCGGATGGTGTACATCCAAGAGTGTTGAAAGAACTGAAATATGAGATTGCAGACCTGCTATTAGTGATCTGTGAACTTTCATTAAAATCATCTGTAATACCTGAAGATTGGAGGGTCGCCAATGTAACGCCAATTTTTAAAAAGGGTTCCAGGGGTGATCCGGGAAATTACAGACCGGTGAGCCTGATGTCAGTACCAGGGAAGATGGTAGAAACCATCATAAAGAACAAAATTACACAGCATGTAGATAGTCATGGCCTAATGGGTGACAGCCAACATGGCTTTAGACAAGGAAGATCTTGTCTTACTAATCTGATATGTTTTTTTGAAGGTGTGAATAAACAGGTGGACAAAGGTGAGTCGGTTGATATAGTATATCTGGACTTTCAGAAAGCCTTTGACATGGTCCCTCATCAGAGACGTTTGGCAAAACTAAAAAGTCATGGGATAGGAGGCAATGTACTATTGTGGATCGGGAACTGGTTAAAAGATAGAAAGCAGAGGGTAGGGCTAAATGGCCAATTTTCCCAATGGAAAAAGGTGAATAGTGGAGTACCCCATGGATCTGTACTGGGTCCGCTACTTTTTGACATATTCATAAATTACCTGGAAAAGGGAATAACTAGTGAGGTTATCAAATTTGCAGATGACACAAAACTGTTTAAAGTTGTTAAAACCCAAGAGGACTGTAGAAAACTGCAGGAGGATCTGGATAAATTGGAAGACTGGGCATCCAAATGGCAGATGAAATTTTATGTGGACAAGTGCAAAGTTATGCACCTAGGAAAGAACAACCCACACTATGGTTACACGATGCAAGGTTCCACATTGGGAACCACCACCCAGGAAAAGGATTTAGGCATCATCGTGGATAACATGTTAAAACCCTCTGCCCAGTGTGCAGTGGCGGCCAAGAAAGCAAATAGAATGCTAGGTATCATAAGGAAAGGAATGGAAAATAAAATAAAGGATATTATAATGCCTCTGTATCGTTCCATGGTACGACCGCACCTTGAATATTGTGTGCAATTCTGGTCGCCGTATCTTAAAAAGGATATAGCGTTATTAGAAAAGGTACAGAGAAGAGCCACCAAAATGGTAAAGGGGATGGAAGGCTATTCCTATGAAGAGAGGCTACAAAGGTTAGGGCTCTTTAACCTGGAAAAGTGACGGCCGAGGGGAGATATGATAGAGGTCTATAAATTAATGAATGGAGTGGAACGGGTAAACGTAGATCAATTGTTTACGCTATCAGAATATAGAAAGACTAGGGGACATGTAATGAAGCTACAGGGTAAACTATTTAAGACAAATAAGAGAAAATATTTTTTCACTCAACGTGTAATCAAACTCTGGAATTTGTTACCGGAGGATGTAGTAAGAGCTGTTAGTGTAGCTGGGTTTAAAAAAGGTTTGGACAAGTTCCTGGAGGAAAGGTCCATATACCATTATTAAAAAGGGACCCAGGATATCAATGCTTGACCCAATACAAACATTGTGGAACCTGTGTCTTTTGGGGATACTGCTAGGTACGTATGACCTAGATTGGCCACTGTTGGAAACAGGATACTGGGCTTGATGGACCTTGGTCTGACCCAGTATGGCATATCTTATGTTCTTATGGATTATTGTGATGTCATTTATACAGCTTAATATTGTTCATACGGGTAGGTATGAAAAGCTTTCAACAGGTACAAAGCACTATAGTATGGACTGAGGGAGAGCTAATGATGAGGGACTGTATATCATTAGTTTTAGAACAGATACACTGGGGGCGGAGCCTGATGTCCAGCGGGTTAGACGCTTCGCGCTGAAGCTCCCAAGAGGCCTACTCAGAATCCTGACTTAATACCTACCTAAACTTAATATTTTGCTCCGAACTTACCGGGGTACCTCGGGGGGATGGCGGCCCACAAACCAGCGCGCTTAGACTTCGGGTCTCCCTCTTCTTCACACGGAAAACGCTCCAAAACAGAGTTGTCTTCCCCACAAAAGATAGTTCCACTTCGGGAAAACCCCGAAATGCAACAGGAGATCTTGGAGGAAATACGCGGTGTGAAGGAACTGGTACAGTCCAACGGAGATGCGCTCCGAGCCATGCGAGAAGACTTCGGTATGCTTCAGGACCGGCTTGAAGGTCTTTCACTACGGCAGGACAACATGGCGGGGGTCCTCGACTCGCACGCGGTGCGCTTGGTGAAACTGGACAAGGCTGAACGTCAGATACAGAATCTTCAAAAAGAATTAGAGGATAGCAATAATCGAGCCCGTCGCAACAATGTAAGGCTCATTGGAGTACCGGAGGGGGCCGAAGCAGGAGATATAAGAGAATTCCTGGTCAAAACTCTTCCCTCCTTGCTGAAGATCACTTTTCACAGAGATCTGGAAATTGACCGAGCACATCGTGTTCCTACCAACATGGCGCTCAATCGGACGACCCCCCGGCCTATCATCTTTCGATTACTGAGATATCAGCAAGTTGAGCAAATTCTAAATGCTGCCCGGGCGAATCATCATCTGGAGTTTGAAAGTCATAAAGTCTCCTTCTTCCCTGACTTGGCAAAGCCCACAGTTGACCGTCGGAAGAGACTCCTTGCTTTTCGCCCTAGACTTCAACAGCTACAGGCTCGCTTTGGCCTATTGTATCCAGCGAAGCTCAGAGTGACTCTCCATAACCAAACTAGAACATTCGAAGATCCTGATCTACTAGCAACATTTTTAGATTCCAAAGAAGCAGACCAGATGCGCTAATCCAACAACTTGGATCTGTAATCCGCCGGATCTGCCCGCCATTTTGAATGGCCCGACGTGGTGATCACAGCCTGGAACAGAGACTGCCTGGACTTTTCTTTCTGTCTATATATAAATTTCTTGGTCTCCTATCCCTCCATGATGTGCACCTCGGTTGGATTCGGAACACGCACAGCTATACAGGTTCTATGTTTCAATTTAGGCCTTCTCTGGGGTTTCTCCCCGCAGACATATGGTCGCCAGTAATTTCTGGAGTTCTGCTTCTTCTCTAATGCACTTCGGTGCTTATTTTTTCATAAGGGGCGCTTCATTGTTTTTCATTAGCTTATTTTCTATCATGTCATGTGTACAGCCATATACAGTTAATATGAGGGACATTGTGAAATTATGTGCGTTATTATGTTCTTTCTCAGAATTTTTAACTTTTCTGAATGGCCTTATGTAAGATCTTATCACTGAACGTAAAAGGCATCAATAGTCCAATCAAAAGAAAGAAAATCCTTAGCTATCTTAATCATGAGCATGCTGATTTAGTGTTTCTTCAGGAAACGCATTTAAACTCCGCTGAATCACTGAAACTTAATGCTAAGCCTTACATGGTGGCTGCCTACTCTCCCGCCGTTTCCAAACGGTGTGGGGTAGCCATCTTGGTTAAGAAGTCTTTGCAAGCTACTGTAATGGATACTAGCTCTGATAAGGAGGGTAGATGGGCCCGTGCACACCTTAAGGTTGGAGATAGTGAATTCACGTGTATTTGTATTTATGCTCCGAATGTGGATAACCCTGCTTACTATGCAAGTATTGCGCAGTTGGCACAGGCCTCTGCCAATACACCATTAATACTTGGCGGCGATTTCAACCAAGTACTTGATCCTTTGATAGATAGACAGCCGCCTAGAACGAGTGGTCCACCCAAGAGTCTTGATACCCTTACAGCTCTGATGAAAGATCTTGCGTTAGTAGATATATGGAGGCTGCTTCACCCCTCCGACTTAGAGTTCACCTTTTTCTCAGCCCCCCATCACTCACAATCTAGAATAGATTTTTTTCTTATCTCCAAAGCACTGATACCCCAAGTGGACACGGCTAGGATCCATCCTCTCCATATTTCAGATCATGCTGCCATATCTTTCTCATTACATGTCACTACGCAAGGTGAACATCCCCGTGCTTGGTATTTTGATAGATCCCTACTAGACCAAAAAGATTTTCAGGTTGACATAAAGGCCGCTATCCAAGACTACTTTCATTTTAATTCACCCCATGACACTGCGAGCTGGGCTTGGTGGGAGGGTTTCAAGGCGTCTATCCGTGCAACTATAACTAGCTATCAAATCCGACAGGGGAAACAAAGAAAGCAACATTTACTGATTCTAAAACAACAGATACAAGCTGGAGAGCGTCTCCTCACGTCCCGTACTGACCCATGTATTTTACTTCGCTTACAATGCCTTCGTTTTCAATACAATCAGCTTTTATATACCGCTGCTGCTAAAAATATTGAATCACAACAAGGGATGTACTATCGGGAAAATAACCGTGCTGGCAAATTGTTAGCCAATGCCCTGAAAGGTCAAAAAGAAGCCAAGCGTGTTACCGCTCTCCGCAATCCGTCGGGGGGGAGATTGGTCACTAAAGATACAGAAATATTAGAACTCTTTCGTGATTTTTATACTCGGCTTTATCAATCTGAATGTGACTTCGAGCCAGAAGCATTTGAACGATTACTATCAGGGGTACAACGGCCGACCCTATCTGACGAAGATAGAGAGGCCATGGACAAACCATTCACTTTATCAGAAATTCAATCGGCACTCAAGAGATGTGCCACAGGTCGAGCCGCAGGCCCGGACGGTCTCCCAGTCGAATTCTACAAAACTTTTAACGCTGACTTAGCTCCGTTTTTGAAACTTTATTTTTCTGCTCTGGCCGAGGGGGGATCTCCTTCTGGATCCTTCTCAATGGCAAATGTAGTAGTTTTTGAGAAAGAGGGGAGAGATCCGCAACTAACAGCTAATTATCGTCCCATTTCCCTACTAAACGCAGACTATAAAATATTTGCCACCATTCTCTCCACCCGGCTCTCTGACAAGATGTCTACTTTAATACACCCAGATCAATGCGGTTTCATTCCCGGTAGATCAACCGCTGATAATGCTAGGACCCTATGTCATGTACTGACTGCCGCAGTTAATCTTGATCGACCATTGGTTGGCCTCTCACTTGATGCTGAGAAGGCCTTCGACCGCTTAGAATGGCCCTTCTTGTTTGCAACTCTCCGCTGGTACGGATTCGGAGAAGGCTTTCTCCGATGTCTCCAAACCATGTATGCACAGCCTACAGCTAGTATCTGTGCTAATGCTTTAAAGTCTCAGCCATTTCCCCTGCAACGCGGTACTCGCCAGGGATGCCCACTGTCTCCACTTCTTTTCGATCTCGCACTCGAACCCTTAGCTTTACTAATCCGGCAATCCAAGGATATTCATGGAGTCCCTTTCTCTCATAGGGAAATCAAAATTTCAGCATATGCTGATGACCTTATGCTCTTTGTCTCCCTAGACTCAGTGCCGGCTGTCCTAGAGCAAATTGGTAAATATTCACAACTCTCGGGCTATAAGATAAATTGGACCAAATCGGTAGCCTTTCCACTAAATCCTCTGATCCATCAGGCAGATATGCAGTCCTTTCCCTTTTTATGGCAGCCTCGCATGGTCAAATACCTGGGGGTGCACTACTGCTCTCCTTTAGAAGACACCATCACCTTCAATGCTAAAGATTTAACCTCTAAGGTCCAGGCGCTTACTCAACGCTGGACCCCTTTAACACTTACTTGGTGGGGCCGCCTAGAAACCATTAAAATGATGATTGTTCCCAAAGTGAACTACATTTTAGAAATGTTGCCATGTCTCCTACCTCGACGTACATATAAAGATTTAGAGGGTCTTCTGACTAGATACTTATGGGAAAACAAGACACCTAGGATAGCGAAACAAAAGTTACAAGCAGATAAAGAAAATGGTGGTGTCAGATTTCCTGATTTCCTGAAATACCACCACTCTTTTCTTCTCAAACAAGGCGCTCGTTGGCTGGAAGACCTAACACCGAGTAGACCAGTGTGGCTAGATATAGAGGAGGACCTTTGCAAACCAATTCCTCTTACTTATCTCCCTGGTATGACTCTCCCATCAGACTCCCACTATCCACCAATGCTCTTAGACACTTTAGGTGCCTTTAATACCCTTGCGCAATCTCTAGACTCCCGACTTTGTCCGCTAGATAGACTCCCGCTTTGGCACAATGCTCGATTTCAAATACAAAATAAACCGATGGCGTGGAGCCCCTGGTACACTAGGGGCATTTGGATCCCTAACCAGCTGTTCTCCGATGGTCGCTGGAAAACTTTTAGCGAATTACAAATTGAATTTGGTCTCCCCGCGAAACACTACTTTCAGTTGGTGCAACTTCAGCATTGTCTTCGGAGTGCTAAGGTGCTCCCGCCATCGGAAACCCATACCCAAGGATTGTCGGAGATTATCCGATCTATCGGGAGCTTATCGGGTGTAGCATCTAACTTTTACAAAACTTTATGTAATACTGTTAATAGAGGCACTCCTACAGCACAGAAATCCTGGGAGCGGGAAATGCATGTAACTTTGACCCCGGAGCAATGGAGCCTAGTCTGGAGCAAGGTGACACGGGTCTCTCGATCCGCCTCACTCACTCAGACACTTTTCTTTCTAGCCCACCGATGTTTCTATACTCCTGACAGGTTAGCCAAATGGAACGCCACCCAGAGCAATAGATGCTGGACATGCCATGCGGCCATTGGTTCACTCACTCATGTTATGTATGAATGCCCCGCATTACAGTATTACTGGAATCGGGTCTGGGGTCGTATTCAATCTATTTTGCACTTTCAAGAGCCCCTCTCTTGGAAGATAGTGGGACTCCGCTCAGCTGCGGGGATCCCCTCTCTTTCCAAATCGGCTTACTTCCTTTTAGACTTTATGCTGGGCATAGCTATATCCCTAATTACGAAATACTGGAAAAATAGCTCCCATTTGAGCCCCAATGAATGGTGGAATCATGTCTGTCTCTACAGTAAATATGAGCAAATACCTCGTATGTTAGCTTCTTCCGCTCAGACCCCTCACCACTTGTCTAAATGGAAGATGCTCAACGACTATGTTCAAACTGCTAAATGCTCTCATCTGACTGTTTAAATCTGTGTAAATCTCTGTCACATGATCATTCTGTATCGCAGATACTATTTCTGTTTGTGTTGATGTACAATTACTGTTGTTTGTAAGCGCTTATATGATGATACTTATCAGTTTAGAGAAGAAGCATAGGGGTGGGGGGTAACTGGGGTTGCTTTTTTCTTATTGTATGTTTGTATTTGTTTCCTTTGGTGTGTTGTTTCTTTTTGCTTGTTGTAAAATGAAAATAAAAGTTTAAAAAAAAAAGAACAGATACACTGTCTCCTGGAGCCTCTATGTACCCGATATTCAAAGGCATTTAAACAGTTTACAGCCCAGCAAACCATGTAATGCCTTTAATCGGGATATTTAGCAGCACTTACATACTCAATATCAGGCCTTATAGGATTATATTCAGAGTGCTCGATATTCAGAGGGGTTTATCGGGTTAGCAGGAACTGAGAGGGATATTCAGCAGCACTAACCAGACAGGGCTACTGAATATCCCCTCTAACCGCTGTGGCACTTTACAGACAGTGTCGGGACAGTCTATAAATGGAGTGAGGACAGTCCCAGCACTTATCCAGTTAGCAACGATTTTCAGTCTGCTAACCAGATAACTTAAATGTACAGTATAGAGGCATTTAAGTCAGTAGCTCCTTAACATTATGGGTATGTTTACTAAACTGTCTTAACGTTTGCACAATGCTGGCGTAGGTTTGGGAGTGTGTGTCTGTCTATCCAGTATGTTGTGGCTGCCTACACCTTACTCAGCCCACACTGCTTGCACTGTTTCCAGTGTTAGCCTGCCAAATTGCATAATGAGGAGCAAGGTACTGTGGGTATAGCCCAGACAGGGTGGCCTGGGCAGGATGCATCTGCACAGGGCATAGGGCAATGGCTGTGCCATTGTAGTGCCCGGCCACCACCTGCACAGACAGGGTGGCCACAGCATGTCCTGCTGTGAGGTCACTCTCACCCTGACTGAGCAGTGACCACGGCATGGCTAGGTTCCCCCATAGTGCTATACAGTCTTTTTTTCAAGTGATATTTATGGGTTCTCTTTTCTGGGGCCCAATCACTGACTTACCTGCTTGGTGTGTGTGTGCGCTCACATCCCATTTTTGGGTGCACTCAGTTCCTCCAGGAACATGCACTATGTACAAACTAGGAGACTGTCTGCAGTTAGTATGTGTATGGCTAAAATACCTTGCAGGGTGCAGTGGCTGGAGACTCACTGTGCTTGCTGCTGGAGAATGTCAAATAGTGGTGGGGGGCAACTGAGCATTTCCAGGCCTACTGTCTGTCTGCTATTGCCATATGGATGCGTACAGATCTGCATTGACTGCCCTGTAGGGTGCCTGTTCCCCAGCAGGACTGGGGTTGATGGTCCCCTCTACTGCCACCATTGCAGGGATGTAGAATGTGGATCTGTTGGTGGGAGATCCTGTCCCCCACCCTGAGCCCCAGAGGGCGGGTTGGGTGGTGCTACATATTCCGCTTATGGGTCCAAACACCCCCCTTCATTTAAATCATGTGACCATGGCACCCACACAGGATATGCACTATTCTGGGTGCATCATAGTCCACAAGGGCTAGACGTGACTGAGAAATACAGATGGACACAGGTGTATCCTAGTTGTGTCTGCAAGGACTACCTATCACACACTCGCACTGATTGGGACTTGCAGCATAGCCTATCTCAGCTAAGCCAGGTGCTGCGGACGTGGTACTGGGCGTCCAACCTCACCCTTCAGGGTGAGCACATACCCGCACAATGTGACGGTCTGTAGCTACTCTGTGCCAGTAACACACACGGTCAGTTCCCCCTACCAGGCCGAGGTGCTGTGGGGGTGCATACCCCATCTTGTGATCATCTGTAGACTGCTGATCTGCATGTGCAGTGCATCGTGGGTACGGGTCTGTTAACCCTATCCTGGTAACCACAGCAGACAGTTTGTGTGGTGACCTGCAGTCCTTCTGTAGCCAGCCAGGGGTTATTTGATGGGGCTGTCTGAGGCATTTCCTTTTTTAATTTAAATTAGTGCTGCCTGCCCTATAAAGCGCCCTATAAAGCACCCTATAGGGAACATTATAAGGTGCCTTGGCGGACAGTGCACTTTATAATGTGCCCTCTGGAGTGCCTTATAGGGCGCCTTATGCGGCATCTTAGGTTACGGCTCTGTGAGGGTGTGTTTGCTGGCAGCACTAATTTAAATTAAAAAAGAAAATGCCTCAGACAGCACTGATTTAAAGTAAAGGGTAATGCCTCAGACAGCCATACTCATTAAGCCCACTGAGGGATCAAACTCATGACCCCTGTTTCAGCAGTCATTGTATTAACCAGTGTGCTACACCTCTATTGCTGTGATTGCAGGTCAGCACATGAAGTTAAGGTTAACGCGCGGTAACTTGCGCGGCTCCCTCTATCGTGCGATAATGGACACAGCGCACTTTATCACGCGATAACCTGCGATTGCTACCTTAAGACCGGAACGCCCACTCCTTATATGGCATCCTTCACATTATTGCTGCAACTAGCACCGGGAACATTAAGACAGTTTAGTAAACATACCCCTATGTGTTTCAGCTGCTATGAAAGCATAGCCACAAAAGATGTGTCTTTTTTATAGGAATGCATGAAAATATAAAGCAACATATTGAGAGACAAAAGAAAGGAGTCAAAATAGTAGCAGCAAAATAAGTAACAACAGTTAAGAAACATTAAAGTTGTTATTTTAAAGAATCTAGTGAATATTCTTTCTTTAAACAGAAAGGTTGATGCCTCGTAATGATCCTATTGCCACAGATGATTATTTATTCAAGCAGGGGTTTTTTGAACTAAAGGTGACCTTATTGTATATTTTTCTAACAAGAAAAAAGCCTGACTATGGAGTTTACTTTTCTCTGTAATTAATTTCATCCCAACCACATCTGTAGATAGATCAGATTACCAAATCTCTGTGAATTCCGTTGCATGTTTCTGTCATTGACAGGAGCCCAATACCTACAGCAAGCTAAAATCAAGACTAGGTCAGCCCATAGGCAAAAAAAGAAAAAAATATCAGTTGCCCATATTAGTTTGATTTACTGGGTATATTGTAAGTCCTGCTTTTAGCCACAGTATCATTTCTGGACTTGATAATGTTTGAATTCTGTCCAAGATGAAAGTGTTCTGTGCAGAATTGCAAGTTTGCCATTAATATGATTTGTAAGGGTGCTGGCAAGATGCTAATGGTAAGTAACTGTTTCCAATATTTGGGGGCCCTTTTATGAAAGCCCAATAAAATCTACTCTAAATGTGCAAAGTGTTAAGTGCCAAGTCTCCTCATTAACCGTCATGGGCATGTTCTTAGCAGCTAACATGTGACTGAGTACATTAACCTGCGGCACAATTAATGCAGATGCACTAAACAATACCTATAGAGGTATTGTTAGGTGCACCCATGCTAATTGCCATATTTCTGGAGCTTGTACGCTAATGTGTTCGCCACGCCCATAATCTGCCTCTAACCTGCTCAGTCCACATTAGTGTGTGTGTGCTAGTTAATGTGTGTTTTGGCAGTTGGTAGTTGGCATGGCCATGCATTACAGTTCACCAGGGCTAGTTACCGCACACTATAGCATGGTAACCTGCTAGCGTCGCTTATTAAAAGAGCCTCATGATTATGTACAATATGCTCTTATTCATGGAGTCATCCATTTCATTGATGCATAAATTGTTAGCCCTAGCTATAGTGGAATCTAATATTTCTTTATTCATAGTATAGAGCTAACATGCCCTTTTCTGTCAATACATAGTTGGCAAGCTACCTTCTTTTCTAAGACACCTCAGAAAAAAAGAGCAGGACTGGATCTCTAAATCATAGTTCCCCTAAATAAAATTAATTAGCTGTATCACAGCTGACAGCCCCACTGCTCATTTTAAGGAGTAAGATCCATGTGGAAAAGCTGAATGTCTACATAATAATTCACACTTGGATTCATCCTGTGAGTGTTCTTTTTATAATGAGGGTCATATTGCCATGCTTCTTTTCTTAAACTTAGTCTGGCCGGGTAAAGGATGTTGCTAAGTCAGTGTTCACAGTATCTGGGGTTAGTGAGCTCCTGCTGTTGTACATCAGTGACACCTAATGGTCAGAAACAGGGTGCACATGTGCCAGTTCCAGAAGGAGCCACATTCTGTGGCATTTGAGTGAGGACTTTCACTGCCATGGCTGGGTTAGATGGGAGAACTGGAAAGAGTTAAACATGGGGGAAACCCCAAGATAATTGAGAAGTTGTGCATTTTATCTTCAATAGACACTGGAAATACTTTCAGATCAATATTTTTTTCTCCATAATTTCAAGTTGCTCCTGTATTTATTTAGAAAGAAAAACTGTACATCTTCATTATCTTAGCTGCACTATTGAAGAATGGCGTATGATGTTGTGAACCTGACAAAAACATTCCATTTTGAAAACAACATGAAACAACATAGGAAATGTTGCTAACATATCCTACGTTACATAAGAACATAAGATATGGCATACTGATGCTGGCAAATAATACTACAAAGAAATGCTTGCCTTTCTCTCAAGGGAACATGGATCATTTGAGCCTTGTAATAACCAAACAGGTCATGAGAATCCTTATCTAAATGTTATCATTTTTTACTTTAGAACTGGGGTGCTAGTTCCTTTGCAATATATGATGATTGTAGTATAAGTTATTTCAGAGCCAAAATGAAGGCACTCAATTCCTGCATGTAGTTTCAGAGTTTGAGACGGACACATCCTTGCATTACCGCTCTAAAGCTTTATCATTTTGCTTTTCATTATCGTTCATCTCCAAAAATAAATAAACCTTGAGCAAACGTCCTTTTCTCTCTTCCTGAGAATGCTTGGATATCCGTGCAGTATGCTTAAAGCATTGCCAAATTCCTGGTAATGGTGGACTGACTTCCCTGTAATGCCATTCATTATTTTATTTGTCTTTACTGGTGTTTTCAGTTTGATAAATTTAAGATTAATGAGGCATTCATTTTTGAGTAAGGAACGATTTAAGGAGACACACTTAGTTCCAGTGAAATGTGCAGCTGCCTTAATTGATTTGGCCTTTTTTCCTTTATAAAATGATATATGGTTGTTTTTTTGTTGTGATGGTTTTATGTGAGCTGTGTTCTACAGTTATTGTTAATCTACAGTAACCTGGAAATGATTTCACTATAATAAAGCATGCAACTTGTACTTCAAATGCACTGTCAATATGGGACACCAGCTAATGTAACACTTTTTTGATGCCCCCTCTGGTTTAGAAATGAGTCAGTCTTTTCCAGAGTGCTGCTTGCAGTGGATGTACAGTAGAGTTGAAAGTAACACTGGGAGCATTCTGAAGTAAAGAGGTCTTTTAAAATTCCGCAAATCTTTAAGTGCATCCCCAGTGTTAGTACATTAATTAAAACTAATGCCTGTAGGCTATATATGTGTGGAGCTGCTCTTGTAACCTCCTGGACATACAATATCAATTCAGACTGCAGGTTATCATATTTTATTTATGTGTTTTGTTTTACAGAGACTGTTATTGCACACAATAAAGGATGCAAATTGAAGGAAGTTCTCCTGCATAGCCATTATCATTACAAAATAAGATCAAGACGTTTTTTTACCCAATAACCTTAACGGCACAGTTTTACAAGAGGGATGCTTTAGCCTGGGAAAGGAAGTTCTGAGTATCCCTGAGTTTAAAAAAACCCACAAACAAACAAACAAACAACTAAGCTCATTTTAAAGAGAATGCCTTAGGGACTTTTGCTTTGTAAATATAGGCAGCAAACGCAATGCTGCATTGAAACAGGAGCAAAATATTTTATGTGAAAATGCAAACTGCATGAATTTTTCCTCTTCAACCTAACCCTTCCTCCTCCACCCATTTGTTTAGGATGCTGTCAAACAGCACACATAATTTTACTCACATGGGAGGGCAGAATTCTTATAAAGTATTTTAACACTGTTAAACACACATTTACCCATATAAAAACCATTGCATGTTGTCTCTCTTTGTGTAAGGATATATTGATCAGCTTGGAAGCAGGGAAAATATAATAATAAAGTGTAAAAAGGATGAGGTGGGAAGCAGGGCATTAAAATGTAAGAATACAGGAAGGTCTGAATGCAATAACCATGGACAAATAGTTCTTTATAATCCCGGCCTTGTTACAATCCAAAACAATAATAGGTTAGATTGCTGTGACTTTGAGCAACAGAACATAAAAAAAACCCCAAACAATTATTTGATGGATCAAAGCCAGTTAAATTATTTGCTTCCACAATACTGGCAATTATTCATATAGAACATTTAAATAATATTCAGTTGAAAGGACTTTCATTTCTACAGGTACTCCTCAGATATTTTCCCTAGTTCTTCCAGCGATGGGTTGTCCTCTTTAGGTTCTGGGTATTAGGGATATGCACTCTTAGCACACATTCAGTTTGTTAGTGAATCTTAGAGGTATGTTTACTAAGCAGTGGTAGCGGCTTCCATGCAATATTGGAGCCGCAGCCCCACTGATTTTGTGTTAGTGTGCCTTAAAAAACTTAGGGTATGTTATTAGGGATGTGCAGCCCAAACATTTTTGTTTCATTTCTTTGTTTATTGGGTTCTCATATTCTTATTGTGCAACAGTTTACACTCTCTCAAAAGAGTGTGCATTATTGATGTGAACCAGGAAATGATGACAGTGTCGTTGCCTGCTTTGTGGTGCTCCCAGTTTACATTTGAAACTAAAGCATATCCCTAATGGAGGGCCAGCACCGATATGGTCCAGGCCCTATTACGGACTACAGGGAGCGGAGAGACTAGAGGAGGAATCTGATTGGCAGGAGGAGGTGGGGGGCTGGGAGTCATGCAGAGATAAGGGGAAGGGGCAGAGGGCCCCCCTACCCTTATTCCAGACTGCAGCAAAGTGGGCGAGCACAGCCATCACTGGGAAGGTGCAGGCAGCGAAGAAAGCAAAACAGACCTTTGATTGAATGAAGATGGTGAATGGAGTTAAGTGTGGCAACCTATCAACTAGCACTATGAAGACTGGCAGAACGATGCAACGACAGGGCAGAGAGCAGGGCAGGGAATCTCCGCCTCAGGGGGAGCTGCGCAGGATGGAGCCGAATACACCAGTGGCTAGCGATCTGTCCCCACTTGGTGGCAGCAATGGGCAGGACCTACCAGCCATGCGTGACCTCATGAACCAAGATAGAGCCATAGCTGCAGTCCACGGAGTGGGACACATTCAGGCTCTGCTAAGTTCACTTGATGGAGCATGAGACATGGACATATCATCCCCAAAGCAGCGGGTGTGAGCTGGGCAGCCGCACCAGGTGGAGCAGCACAGAGCAGTGAGTTTGAATTTCTTTCTTCTACTTTGCATGTTGGGTAGGGTTTAGAGGGGATGGTAGGGGGCAGCAGCCAATAAGCATGAGTGAGGGCATTGGGGCATGGCAGGCAGGGGAGTTGATAGGGGGCTGGGGGGGAACAGGATGGGCCCAGGGTTCTTCCCCAGAGGTGGGAGTAGAGGCACAAATCACGACGGCTGCGGCGGCATCCCAAGTCTGGGGTCAGGGAGGAGCAGCGGGAAACGACAAGCAGGGCAAGCCAGGGTTGCTGCAGACATTGCTGCGGCTCCCTGTCCCCTTGTCTTCCATGCACTCGGGGACAGGGTGGTTGTCCAGAACCGAATCAACCATTGCTAGCCACCCTAAATCCCTTCCACCAGAACCGAGCTTGCCGTGTGTGTTGTTGCTGATTACGCGGGGAGTATGCTGTCACAGACATGGGGCAGGGAGGGCGATCTGGTTTGGGAATGGAGACAGGCAGAGTATGTGGGCATTATGAGTGCACTGGATAGCCACATTCCCTCGGCACTGAAAGAAAAAATTTGGAAGGGGGAATACGTTGATGTATTCACCTTCCTCATTTGGCAGAGTGACGTACAATGCGATTGCCCCAGGTGCCGCAGCAAGTGCAAACTGTCTTCTAGGAAGGCAGACGTGGTCTCACACATGATTGCAAATTGGTGCACAGTTTTTCGGGTGTTAGTCAGCGTGGTGGGGGAAAAACACCCAGAGCAATGCAGAGGGCTCTTGAAGTACCAAGATTGCATTTGCAAAGCCTATAGGGTTTATGTGGGGGAATATGGCAGGATCCCTAGACCTATTTTTAATAATCCTTAAAAACTTTTTATGGCAATGTCCGAAACTTTTTATGGCAATGTCTGGGTTTTATTTTTATTTTTAACAATCCTGATAAATGGAGCTTTATAGATCCTTATAAGCTCTGATGTAATAACTAATGGTAGTTAAAATAAGAACAAGAGATATTTTGAGTCTTCTATTTTATGCCTTTATGAGTTTTATCGTTTTTATAATATTATGTTTAATCATTATTTATTTGTTTTCGTTTTATATACTTTTTATCATTTTTAGTGGTCTTTTTGTACACTACAAGACACTAAAGGTATTGTTACAAACCTTTTGACATTATTTTCTGCTGTGTTCTCCTCGTCTCCTTTCTCTATTTTATTTCCTTTATCTGTACTTTCGAGTATAGTAAGTAACATTTTATGGTTTGGAATTTATCTAACTGTACATTTTACTTGAGTTTTCAACATTTTATTAGTATCATTTTTTTTATTTACAGCATCTACAATATTTGTTTTATGTTATTACTTTATTTTACTATATATGGTTCTTTTATTCTTTACTACATTTTATACGTATAGGAACACTCTTATTCATTATTTTTTAAGTTATATGATTAATATCAAATTTATTGTAATTTGTATGTTTTTATGATTTTATAACACATTGGTTTTTAAATGTTGTTTTATAGTTATCCTTATATTTAATATTTATTGCTGTTATTCTTTTTTGAGGTTTGCTCCCTCTAAAGACCCTCTGAAGAAAGCTTTTAAGCCGAAATGCGTAGGGGCCAATAAAAAGGGTTTAACCTGAATTGAATATTCGCCAGTCTCCTTTTGTACCCGCTTGTTTGGTCTTCTTTGATAGTGTTCAGGTACCTACTGCTCTCCTTGGTTGTTTAGGTTCCCTAGGCCGACATGGGATAGGAAGGATATAAAGTTATGGATATGGTTGATGACAAGAGGACAGTGGTCCAACTGAAGCAGTGGGATGGCGGCAGGGGGGGTTGGCCCGCAAAGTCTACAGGATCACAGATAATGCCTTTTCGGGGGGGACAGTAGACTCAGTAGCGGGGATGGCAGACTCCCCCCAGGTACCTTAATGCCCATCATGAGTTGGAGAGTCTGCCAGCTTTTCAACGGCAGGGCATGATGCTTCAATAATACCTGTGAGTACCAGAATGCCTGCGCTACATGCAGGGAGGGACAAAGAGGCATGCCTCAGCTCAAATGTGGGAAAAGACAAGGAGGGACCAAGAATACGTGTGGTGAGACCGGCCCCCTCAGGCTGGCTTGGACACCCATTAACGTCGAAGCGCTGCAATGGAATTTGGGGGGTTATAATTGGTGAAAAGTGCAATGGTTGGTTAGCAGTTTTTCACATGGTTATAAGATCCCATACAATGGCCCACCAGGCCCGCAGTCCGCAGGGAATTTATGGTCAGTACTGGAGTGAAGGAGGTGGTACAGCGTAAGATTGATAAGGAATTGAAGCTACGCAGGGTGGCAGGCCCTTTAGGTGTAGTCCCAACCCCAATCTGATTGTTTCCCCATTAGGCCTTGTCCCGAAGAAGGAGCCGGGGGAACACCGGCTCATACATCATTTGTCCTACACTTATCAGGATCAGTGAATGACCACCTGGATCCGGCGGCATGTTCGGTGAAGTACACTACCATAGACCGGGTCCTAGAGTTGCTCTGGAGCCCATTGCCATAGCACTGTGGTTCCACTCAGGAGCCATGATCCCCGGCCACAGAAACAAAACCTCTTTCCCTGCAGGCCTCCTAAGGTCAGGGTTGGGTTGTAGGGATCCCCCTGAACCCTCTTAACTCTTGTCATTGCCTGGCGCCGTGGTCCCCCGATGTCCAGGGGAACTTATTCCACCTCTGAGGTGGAATACGTCCCCAGTCTCCATGGCTGACCCCAGACGCACAAGGCTGACCTCAGAATTGGCCCTGTACGTCTGGGGTCACTCTCCACCCACCACCTGCCCTCGCTTCACCTCTTTCCCACCCCTTCCCTCCCACAAACAGAGCTCCCCATATAAACCGCCTATTCATATGGGGAGTTCTATCCCCAGCAGAGTCCCTGGTCTTTCGCTGGTCTGGTCTTCCGGATTGAAAGTCTAGACCCGCTAAACAGAGTTCAGAATGACCCCTAAATGAGGGTAATTTTATAAATTTACACATCCACACAATTAATACACATTGCCATTCTGCATGTATGTGGTGCCTCTTCTATAAAGTAAAGTATTAGCGTACTTTAAGCTATAGAATAGGAGTGTACTGAAATGCCTGAGTCTAGTCATGCAGTTGTGCCTGCTCTGGAGCACGTGTAAATACTCTTATCTAGATTTGGAGAAAACACACATACATTATAATGCTCAATAAATTACATGTGTAAATTTAGGTCCTGCCTATGCCCAAGCTTAGCCCCTATGCATGGGATTTATGTGTGCACTTACAGAACAGCAACTGCCTAAAGCATGCACATAAGTGTCCATTCACGTGCATGACTCCTTTAGAATAGGGTCTTCCGTGTGACCTTTATCAAATTACCATTAATGACTCCAAGGTCCTTTTCCTGGCTAGGGACTCCAAATACAGAATCCAGCACTGTATACTTATAGTTAGGATTATTTTTCCATATTTGCATCACTTTGCAGTTGCTTATATCTATGATTTTGAATCTAGATGCCCACAGTTTGGAAAGGAGCTTGCAAGGGCATGACCAAGGGAAATATATGGTTACCTTGGCTCAGAAGGATTTTGAAGTATGTTTGTGTCTGTTTACGACAGACCTTTGGGGTAGGAAGCACAACAGCTACAGCACAAAGTCTGCTACTGCCTCAAAACTTACAGATATGTTCTGCATGCAAGCCAAAACAATTTGTCAGCTCAAAAACGCTTTTGAGGCTCAGTCTGCTCTTTGCCTCAAGCTTTGGCATGCCTACAGTGTATTTTGTTACACTGCAAATGTCAGTGACATCAAAGAGAACCTATTGCTAGGAAATATGTTTCAGCGGCAGTAGAAGCTGCAAGTTTTGAAAACTAGCCACAAATAGGAAGAATATGGTCTCTGCTGGTGACTATATGGATAGCAGCAATACTCAGCTGCTATAAATATAGCTAAGTGAAACATAGAAACATGATAGCAAATGAAGACCATACGACCTATCCATTCTGCCCTTCCATACCAACGACTAAGTTCTACAGTTCCTTTTTTTTCTTTAGAGATCTTCTGTGTTTGTCCCATGATTTCTTGAATTCAGATACAATCTTTGACTCTGCTACCTCTACTGGGAGACTATTCCATGAGTCTACCCCTCTTTCTGTAAAGAAATGTTTCTGCAAATTACTCCTGAGTCTATCTCATTTCTAGGGTTGCCAACCTGCCGGTTTTCAGCCGGCCTGGCCGGTTTTTCCATTGCCAGGCTGGCTGCCGGCACAGATGTAAAACTGGCCATTGAAAAGCTGTTTTTTTGCTCTGGCCGCAAGATCGGGAGCGGCCAGAGCAAAAAAAGGCTTTTCTCCCGACTCCTGAAGTCCGCGGCGCGAATGCGATTCCCCATGGCAGTGCAGCCGCTGCTTCTGCTTTGTACAGAGCAGCGCCTGCAATACACTTACTTTGAAAAGTAAAGACAACCTGAGAGGAGCCCTCCAATCATCGCAGCGCCCGAGGAAGTGATGTCATAGGGGCAAGCTCCTCACAGGTTGTCTTTCCTTTTCAAATTAACTTTAGCTGCAATAAAGTTAATTTGAATAGTCAACTTGTGAGGCGCCCGCCCCCAATGACATCACTTCCTTGTGCGCTGCGATAACCGGAGGGCTCCTCACAGGTTGTCTTTACTTTTCAAAGTAAGTGTATTGCAGCCGCTGCTCTGTACAAAGCAGAAGCAGCGGCTTGGGCAGGGGAGGGGATGGTGGTGTGAGTGAACCAGCAGGGGATGGGGGGGTTGGTGAGAGTGACCCAGCAGGGGAGGGGGGGTGAGTGAGTGATCCAGCAGGATGGGGTGAGTGATAGACAGGTGGGATGGTGAGTGAACCAGCAGGGAGGGGAGGGGGGTGAGTGAGTGAACCAGCAGGGGAGGGGGGGTGAGTGAGTGAACCAGCAGAGGAGGGGGGGCGAGTGAACCAGCAGGGAGGGGGGGTGGGGTGGGTGAACCAGCGCTGAGAGGGGTGGTGGGCAAGTGAACCAGCAGGGAGGGGGGCGAGTGAGTGAACCAGCACTGAGGGGGGGGGTGAGTGAACCAGCACTAAGAGGGGGGGTGTGAGTGAATCCTTGGTAAATTTTGTGGGTGGGGTGGGGCAGGAGTGGGACTGGGGGCGGAGAATGGGTGGAGCATGGCGAGCCACAGGTATTGGGTTTTTCTCTGTGAAAAAGTTGGCAACCCTACTCATTTCACCTGCATCCTAAGCCCCCTTGTTGCAAAGCTTTGTTTCGGTTGAAAGAGTTCTCCTCCTGTGCATTTATGCCACAGAGGTATTTAAACATCTCTATCAATAACTCCCCTCTCCTGCTTTCCTCCAAAGTATATTTTGAGATCTTTAAGTCTGTCCCCATGTGCCTTATGATGAAGCCCACTGACCATTTTGGTAGCCACCCTCTGCAATAACTCCATCCTGTTTGTATCATTTTGGTCTGACCAAAGACTTATAGAGAGGCACTATCACCTCTTCCTTCCTTCTGGCCATTCATTTAGGTCTGTTTTGTTGCAGGCCTAAATTAAAGCACTTAGGTCCTAATTCTAAAACGTGGGCTGCAGGGCTGTACTGGTACATGCAGCCCGCAATCCGCACTAACCCTATTCCACCACTGGCTCTCCCTAAACGTCCTGTGCTTAAGGACGGGGACAGTTGGGAGGGAGCAGAGCAGAGGCGGGCTGCCCAGCAGCACATACAGGGCTGATTCTGGTCAGGGGCGGCCCAAGGGGGGTGCGGGGCCATGTGCGGAGACTCGGTGCGGGGCCTCATTTGCATAAGTGGTCTTATTTGCATAAATATTTGCATAATGTTACCATTCACTAACTTTTAGTAAACATGTCTCTTAATGAGTGTATGGATAAAGAAAGACTAAAAGATTTCTACATTACTATAATCCAGTGCCAACCGCCAGGCACATTAGGAACTACTACAAACGCTGCCCATTTAGAACCCATAGCAAACCCGCTGTATCCTGACAGCATTACCAGGACTCACAAAGCACCAGACCCTACCTATCAAAAGGAAACACTGCAAATATTAAACCAGTACATTTCAGAGAATACTGGGGAAAGAGAACAAGTGGCAATGTCAAATAGGAATTACATAAACAGAATACCTCAGCTCAGTTACACATGCAGAACATAGACCATCACCAAACAAGGAATCGCAATTTAGAAACAGGAAGGCAATAATTAAACTGGGAACCCCAAAAGCCAAACTTGGAATGTACAACAACACTGTAGAAATAAAACTATAAATCAATTTCCTCTTGTACCAAACAAAGCGCAGACGTTAATGATGCACATTTCCCAGAGCTTTCATATTCCAGTTAATAAATTCAAAATAAAGAGATATCTTTCTACCTTTTGTGCATTTTTTTTCAGTTGCAATTGCTCCAGCCACTTTCTTCTGGTTTCTTCATGTTTTCTGCTAACTCTCCATCGTCTGCTGTCCATTTGTCCTTTCTTCTCTCTTCTAGTTTTCTTTCCATCCTCTCTCTCTACATCTGCTTTAACATACTAATCTTTCTCCTTTTGCTCTTTCCTCATTCTTATTTCATCCACACAAATTTTACCCCTCCATCCTCAATCCCCACTTACTCTCCCAATACCCGGCCAATTGTAGATTTTTCATCCCTCCCACACAAAATATTTTTCCCCTCTCCATTTTACTCTCCCAGCCCCATCCCATTCTAATCCTCCCCCAACATCAGCTCCCTTCTAGTTCCAGTCTCACCCAGCATCCATTCCCTTCTAGTCCCTGCATCAGCCCATTTCCAGTCCTAGCCCCCCATCAACCCATTTCCAGTCCTAGCTCCCCCATCCATTTTCAGTCTGAGTCCCTTCATCAGCTCATTTCCAATCCTAGCCCCCCATCAGCCCATTTCTAGTCATTTCCTAGCCCCACCATCAGCCCATGTCAAATCCTAGCTCCCCTCCACTCAGCCCAATTCCAGTCCAAGCCCCCCCATGAGCCTACTTCCAGTTCTAGCCCCTCCATGAGTCCATTTCAATTCAAGCCCCCACCACAGCCCATTTCCAATCTTAGCTCCCCCCCAACAGCCCATTTCCAGTCCTATCCTAGCTGCTCCATCAGCCCATTTTCAGTCCTAGCTCCCTTCCCTCACAGCCCATTTCCATTCCAAGCTCCCTCCCCATCAGCTATTTGCAGTTCAAGCCTCCCCGTCCACTCAGTCCATTTCCAGTCATAGCAATCCCCAACCCATTACCAGTCCTAGCCCCCCATCAACCCATTTTCAGTTTAAGCCCCCCCTATAACCCATTACCAGTTCTAACTCCCCCATCAGCCCACTTCCAGTCTTAACCCCATCAGCCCATTTCCAGTCCTCCCCCCAAAGCCCATTGCCAGTCCTAAACCCCCATCAGCCCACAGCCCATTACCAGTCCTAACCACAGCAGCCCACCTCAAGGCCTAACCCCGCCCCATCAGCCCATTTCCTGTCCTAGCGCCCCCATAGCCCATTAGCAGTCCTAACCCCCCATAGCCCATTAGCAATCCTAACCCCCCATCACCCTATTTCCAGACAGCCCCCATCAGCCCACAGCCCATTACCAGTCTTAACCACCCCCCCCAGCCCATTTCCAGTCCTAACCCCCCATCACCCCATTTCCAGTCAGCCTCCATCAACCCCCAGCCCATTACCAGTCTTAACCCCCCCTAGCCCATTTCCAGTCCTAACCCCCCCACACCCCATTTCCAGTCAGCCTCCATCAGCCCCAGCCCATTAGCAGTCTTAACCCCCCCCCAGCCCATTTCCAGTCCTAACCACCCCCCTAGCCCATTTCCAGTCCTAACCCCCCCCTCACCCCATTTCCAGTCAGCCTCCATCAGCCCCAGCCCATTAGCAGTCCTAACCCCCCATCACCCCATTTCCAGTCCTAAACCCCCCCAGCACATTTCCAGTCCTAACCCCCCAAGCACATTTCCAGTCCTAACCCCCCCCCCCCAGCACATTTCCAGCCCTAACCCCCCATCACCCCATTTCCAGACAGCCTCCATCAGCCCCCCAGCCCATTACCAGTCTTAACCCCCTCCCCCCCCCCTTCCCTTCCCTTCCCTTCCCTTCTGGCAAATTTAAAAAAAAAAAAACCTGGCTCTAGCTGCTGCCGCTGCCGCGTCCGTCGCAGCAGCGGCAGAATGGAGTGTCCCGCGGGGCCCCCTCTCCTCGTTGAGCCCTCTGCAAGGGCTTTCAGATTCGCGAAGGGAGAGTGCTCCCTCGCGTCTCTGTAAAGCCCGCAGGGGCTAATGGGAAATTTCCCATCTGCCCCTTTAGACGCGAGGGGCTGATGGGAAATTTCCCATTAGCCCTGCGGGCTTTACAGAGACGCGAGGGAGCACTCTCCCTTCGCGAATCTGAAAGCCCTTGCAGAGGGCTCAACGAGGAGAAGGGGCCCCGCGGGACACTCCATTCTGCCGCTGCTGCGACGGACGCGGCAGCGGCAGCAGCCAGAGACAGGTTTTTTTTTAAAAATGTAATTTAGAAAAAAAAAAAAGCAGAATGTTCTTTGCGCGGGGCCCCCTGAAACGCGGGGCCCTGTGCAAAAAACATTCTTGCTCAATGGACGGGCCGGCCCTGATTCTGGTCACGGCCCTGTATGTGCTGCCAGGCCTGCCAGGATGTGCAGTTTAAACCACCTCAGAGGTGGTTTAAACTGCACCTTTTCCCTGATCAGGTCAGGTGCGGGGGGTCCTTGCTGCCAGATCCAGGCTGCGGGAGGCCAGCTGTGGGTTGGGTAGCGGGGATCTTGGGGGCCGGAGCTGCAATTCTATGGGACTTCCCTACAGGCAGACGGGGCATACCGGGATGTCATTGGGCCTGATTCTGGCTCCCACGGGCAGGTTTTGTTCCCGATGTTCCTGCGGACCAGAATCGGGTTTTAGCAGCCCTGTCTTCAGCAGGGACGTCCGGACAGCTCGGATGTCCCGCTTCTGGAATTGGGCTCTTAGCTATGCTCTGCGCTAACTCTGGTCTGGCACTTAGAGCGATTTTTACTGGCACTATCTTTAATAGTGCTATTGAAAATCCACAGATGACATTAGTGTGTTTTAGTGACGGCTGTTAAACATAACCTAAATGCCTTTTAGATTGTATAGTTCGAGCAATACTGGAAACATTTGTGGTATGTCAATGTTTATCTAAAAAAACGCTATTTGTTGTGTAAATATGTGTAAGAATTTGTGCAAGAAATGTATGCTAGCTGGGCCCGATATTCAAAGTGATTAATGCCATTAGCAGAGCGACATAGTTAGTAAATATCCATGGCTTATGATCACCGCCTAACACCTGTACCCCCCCCCCCATCAATAAGCCCTAGTCATATCTACAGTAAATTCACAGAAATACACACAAACAGTAAACTGTAAATAGTTACTAGTCGTCAGTTCAGACAACTATATTAAAGCATTTGCTTCATGTTAAATGTACCTATGCTCTATGTAAATAGTTCAACCTCTGTTCTTTATAATATGTTGTGTTAAATGTAAAGCACCCCTGATATCTGGAAGGGACAGTATAAATAAATGGCTGCTGGCTCTATGTGTCCTTGGGAGGAGCGGAAGCAACCCCACTCACTAACCGAGCAGTGGCAACATTGAGGTACTGCCCAATCAGCAATATGCCGGTGAAGGCCAGGTGCAGGGAACATTGGTCCAATTTTCACCGCATATTGCTAAGTGAGCAATGGCTCAATATCACTGCTGCCCAATTAGCGAGCGGCCTGTGCACTAACACTGGATAGTCAATGCCAGGGCTCTTTGTTTCTAGCTATGTTTATAGTTTATTTTATTTTGGACGTCCAGACCTGCTAAATGCTGTGGTGGCGATCCTGCAGACAGAGCTCCCTGCACGTACAGGCACAATGTGCGGGGAGCTTTGATTGAGGGTAGAAGGGGGTTGGTCTGGGGAGAAGCCAGGGTGGGGAGTGGGCAGGAACCTGACCCTGGATGTACAGCCCTGATTCCGAGGTCGGTCCTGTACATCTGGGGTCAGCCATTTGGAAGGGGCACTTATTCCACCTTGGAGGTGGAATCAGTCTCCCTAAATGTTACAGAAGGTGGACACTGGGGCCACAAAGCAAAGTGAAGAGGTGCAGGGGGTTCCTCGCAGCCTGACCCTGGCCATAGAAGACCCAATTGGGGTTCGGGCTGTGGGGAAGGAAACTTTTCAGGGTCTTCCGGAGATCATGGCTCCTGCTTGGCAACAGGATACCACAGCACCATGGATCCATGCAGGAGCCTGGCTTGGCTATCCAGGAAATTTGTTGGATGTCTGGGTGCCCAGATTTGGAGCACGTTCAGGCCCTATGCCACGATTCAAATCCCACAGGCATGTCTGGCTCCTACGGGATCAGAATCGGAGGCAATCGGGGCATGTCCAGATTCTGTGCACCCGGACAGGCCTCCACATGTTTTAAGTTTATTTTATTTAATATTGTGTATATTATTGAGTTTTCTGTTTTCTGTTTAATTATGTATGTTTTTTATACTCTGCCTAGGTTGTTGTGCGGAATGCAAATTTTTGAAATAGCTAATTGATCTCTTTCTTGAGCTTGTTCAGCTTAGCATGCTCACATTATCTAGCTTGTTCTTCCTAATGATAAGCTAATAAGTTAACATGTTCCTAGCAGGGATGTGCTTTTGTTTCCATTTAGTAGTGTGCCCTATTGTACAAGAGCGTGCACTATTGCACTCTTTTTTAACATCTTTCTCCAACTGATATGTAAAATCTTCCAGGATTACAAGATCCAATACCAACTCTATTAAGACAACATTATATTCTTCACCCCCTTCAACATTGTAGTGCCCAATTTCACTAGTATCAACAAATGCTTTACTAAGATCAGACTCTGGCTCCACCAACACAATCTCTTCATTAACCAAGCCAAAACATGAGGCTCTTCACTTCTTCTCTGATCCATCTTACTCCCCCCCCCCCCCCAAGTATTATATCTTGGTATAATACTTGATCAGAACCTCAGCTTCCATGAACAAATAAGAAGAACAACCAAATCCATATGCAACAAGATCAGAACTCTAAAAAACCTCCACCCCTTATTAAGCCTAGACTCTTTCCGAACCGTCTGCCAAACCTTAACTACCCCCACTATCGACTATTGTAACCTCATATACCATGGTCACACACTCCAACTTGCCCAGAACACCACAGCACATTTACTCAACAGAACATCTAGGCTTGCCCACATTACCCCTGTCCTCCAACATCTCCACTGGCACCCTGTCCTGGCCAGAATAAAATTTAAAGCTCTTGCACTGATTCACAAAGTCTTAAACAATGAATCTGCACCTTGTCTTTTCTCCCTCCTCTCCAGGCCAAATATCAACACACTACATAGGCCCAGCTCTGTAAACCTCCTCAATATCCCAGCCCAAAAGATAAAAAGCAAACAATCGACCTGCAACCGTGCATTCTGCCTCTTCACCCCTACACAATGGATTGCCCTGCCCCTTGACTTACGAGGCTGCTCTGATCACTCAGAGTTCCGAAAAAAGCTCAAAACCTTCCTCTTTCAGGAATACCTTAGCACTAGCCTCCATTGATCTAGTGTAACCTAGTCCCCTCAACTTTTATTCTCATCAGGTGCTTCTGTCCCTTCCATTACAATTTTTTCAAATCCTTAAGTGATCCTCTGCCCCCACCCAACAACTCACTCTGTGCCTTGTCCCCCCTCCTTTTCTTGTACATAGTTGCCATCCCTGGCATTATTCTATACTTGTTAAATTAAAATGCTGATTGTTTAACGTTCCAACATACCAAATTTTGATCTCTGTACTACAGTTGTACTCACACTGTTGCAAATTTAGTTTTTTGTAAACCATCTTGAATAGACAGTATCTAAAACAATTTAAATAAATAAATAAATAAAATAAATAGCAGGCACTATTCATGCATGCACGAATTGCACTTGCTATTGCATAATACTACATGCTATTACACAATAGGGTGCACTATTGAATGGAAATGATACGATACGAAAATAAACAAAAATAAAAAATGAAATGAAAAAAGCATCTTGGACTTGCACACCCACATTTCTTAGCAGTTGGAAATAAATAACAGATATACAAGTGAATATGACATGCTTATGCAATATTTTTCTCTTCCCTTCTCCTCCCTCACCTAAATATACTGCCAGCAATGTGTCCTCGGAGCTTGAATTTGTGGAAGCCCATGCATGCTTTTACGTAGATTAAGGAGGACAGTTTTTTCCTAACCATTTAATCTGGCCACATAGCTATTTCACATATCTCTAACAGTTGAAATGGCTTTAAACTGTGTCTTCCAAAAGGATAAGTAAAACTAAAGTACTCTTGCATGTACTTCCTAAAATAGTGCATCTTTAGCTCAAGGCTTTAACCCCTTCAATTAATACACAACACATTGTGTGCTTGAAATATTTTGTCCTATATTTTTGCCCTACTTTTGGGTGGTCGTTAAGTCCTGCCCATAGCTTTACCCTCACTGAGGTAAGTGGACGTTAAAGCTGTTGCAAAACTTTGTCTCCCATGAATCATAAGATTGTGCCTTACAGGATAAAAGCCATATCCTACTGCCCACAATTATGTATATTCATGTGTATTGGTTATACAGTGCAGACCCTTAAAGCATTGTCGGTTTTAGTGGGCTATCAACAAACACATTTAACAAAGGGCTCAATGAGTAAACTTCCTACATTAGTGCAGGCTCCACGGGTACGTTTTACCACTGGAGTTTTCATACATAATCATAACCAAAACACTTCTGCTTTGATTAATGCAGCAAGAAGACCCTCCACAGAGATTGGTGCCTTCTTCCACTGTGGATACTTCCCTATGTAAAACAAAAGCAATGGGGCTAGGATTCCACTGATTAACTTCAAGCGATAAGTGGGTAAATCTTTTCCTCTCAAAATTTGAAGTGAATGTCGGGATAACTTTTAGCTGGAAAGAGGAAGGCCAGGAAGTATTCTTGGAGACATGCCTAAAAACTGCATAGATGATTAAGATGGACTGCATGAATAGCTGTTCTAAAGTTAACTGCATAACTTATCTTTTTAACTTTAAGACAGCATATATAGTGGCCAACTTAACTAGATATGTCAGCTGAATAGCTGGTTAACTTCAGCTGAATACTGACCTCCATATGCTTAGTTTAGAAAATAAAAATGTAACTGTGTTGTTGTCTCCTATGATTTAATCTCACTACCACTACTGGAAATGCCTCCAAATTATGCTGAGCAATGCACTTAATATTGCTACATTCAAGGTGAGCACTTCTCATGTGAAAACTGCTGTTTTATGCCTGAAAATGGCTGTATCGCCTTCTCTGTAACATAATAAGTCATAGAAGATTGCATAGTTTCAATTCTTTCAGGCCCATATACAACTCAACATCATGGCCTTATATAGTCACCTGGTATCTTTTATTTCACCTGACCTTCTGGCATTTTACTCACTACTGCCGTCTATATGAGCTACCACTGAAAACAAAAAAAAATGAATAAAGAAATATCTTCTTCCACACATAAATAAACACAGTCATATACTCCATAATAAACTCTACTGCTTGGCATGGAAGTGTCTGCAGATTAACACCGATTTCACCAGCTCTCTCTGCTGTGCTATAATTGAGTATTTCCAGAGCTACTGAACTACTCTGATCTGATCAGCACAGCGGAAGACAGTGTGAGGAAGAACATTCTAACTCTGTTTTATCATTTGATGTTGCTTCTCTGGTGAGCCAGATTGGCTTCATTTTATAAACACACAGTGATCTATTTAACAGCACTTTACACACTGGCTACCCATAATAGCAGTCATATGTGCCGAGTACAGCTTAGAGACATTAAAGAAACCATCAAACTGCTGAGGAACAGAATTTTCCAGCTGTTCTCTTGGAACTTGCGTTGCACTGGAATGTGCATGAATTGATGTGAGAGTACCAAATACATTTCTGAATATGCAAAGAACTTTGGTGTTCAAATAACTGATAATAAGCAGACTGTGGATTGACTTATCTTGAGCAATAATGTGCACTATTGATGACACTGTTCTTGACATTATTTATTTGTTTATTTAACTGTATTTATATACCACCTTTAGCCAGGTCAAGGCGGTTTACATGAAACAGAAATAGTACATTGGAACAATTAACTTTAAACAGCATGCATTGGTACATCAGAAATAATTAAACTATATACAACGTGCATTGGATATGGCTATATACAAATAGATACATTCTATATATAGGTTTTGGGAGGGGTGACTCTATTTGGGGGGAGGAGTTATGCTGGGGGTTGCAGTGTTCTGACAATAGGTACATCTTCAGATGTTTTCTGAAGGTAGAGAGGTCTGGGATGTTCCTGAGTTTGTCTGGTAGAGTGTTCCAAATTGAAGGTGCATATAGCTGGAAGGCTGTTGTATGGACGGTGATTTCTAGGGGGAGGAGCGTGGATTGAGAGAGGCCCTGGTAGATGGTCTCCCTCCCATAAATGACCTGTGAATCTGAATAAAGTGAACATTTTTGGCCTGCACATGCCTACTGTTCATACGCATTATAATCTATTAAGTTACTACCAAATGATGTTACTTTATCTCTGTGTGATCAGTAGAGCAGACCAATTAACCATTGCCAAGTCAGCAGTAGTACATGAGGCCAACAAGTGTTGAGCAGTGACAACGTCATAATGGGAACTGACATCACGGAAAGCCTTCTGTCTAGCATGGACTGAGTTTACCATAGGGAGGTCATTGAACAGTTTACAAGCAATGTCAATGATGTTGAACCATTATGGTAAAGTGGAAACTGACAGCCAGATCAGACAAATGTGAGCTTTACTGCAGTAAAATAGCATTCTATACCATGGGGAGGTTTCCTGACAGTTTATTAAGCATGCCCATTCATTACTTCATATTCATTTCATTAGATCACCTTAAAAATTTAGGGGCCTGCTATCTAAAGTTTGGTAAATGCATCCAATTCCCACATCATAGGTGCAAAACATGAATGCATGGTTAGTGCAAAGCCTGTAAGGTAATTGCTGGAGGCATGGCCAAGCATCTGCCTTGCAGTAACCACACAGGATAGACATTTACTGCACATCAGTTACCACAAGTTGCTGCTGTAAAAAGTTCCCTAGATCAGCAGCCATAATCCCCCTGATCAGTATCCATAATCCTCCACTCTCATGATCAGAATTCCCATTCCACCTCCTGATTTCACCAGCTACTTACTAGTGGGGGGGGGGGGGGGGGGGTTCTGGTTAGCAGGGACAATCCCTGAATGTTCCTGCCCCCATCCCTGGCCTGAATTAAGAATTATGGCCCTGTCTTAGTAGTAGTCTCATGGTACTACTTGCTAGGCATCAATCTGTCAAATAAGAGTATGAGGGGATATCAATGAGATTTTCTTTTTATTTTTAAGGGGTGGGGGTTGAATGGCAATTATTATTAATTTGGCAACCCCTTTAACTTGATACACAAGAGCATTGCCTCATATTTTAGTGGATCAATGATCCAGGAGAAAGTTAATACCATCTTTTGCAGTGCCATTAGCTTTAACTGAATAGCATAGCTTGTGAAGTTTAGCACAAGGAGCTTTGTTCATTTTGCATAATAATGAGTGGCTTTGCATGTATTTTCATATTTCGTATTTTTAACGTACACAGATCATTACTTTTTTAACATGTGTTTATAGTAAAATATCATGTATAAGGCTGCACTGTTGGTCGCAGACTCTTCCCACAATTCAAAAACACTCTTCAGAATCACTACCCATCTTTCATAGAAACATAGAAACATGATGACAGAAAAAGACCACATGGCCTATCTAGTCTGTCCTTCCATATCAACAACTACAACAGTCCACTTTTTACCTTTAGAGATCGTCTGTGTTGGTCCCATGCTTTTTTGAATTCAGTTACTGTCTTCATCTCTACTATCTCCACTGGGAGACTATTCCACGGATCCACTACTCTTTCCGTAAAGAAATATTTCCGCATATCACTCCTGAATCTATCTCCCTTCACCCTCATCCCATGTCCCCTCGTAGCAGAACTTGCTTTCAATTGAAAGAGGCTCTCTCCTGGGGGGCGGAGCCTGATGTCCAGCGGGTAAGACGCTTCGCGCTGAAGCTCCCGAGAGGCCTACTTAGAATCCTGACTTAATACCTATACAAACTTACTATTTCGCTCCGGGCTGACCGGGGTACCTCGGGGGGGATGGCGGCCCATAAACCAGCGCGCTTGGACTTCGGGTCTCCTTCTTCTTCTCACGGAAAACGCTCCAAAATAGAGGTGTCCTCCCCACAGAAGATGGTTCCATTTCGGGAAAACCCCGAAATGCACCTGGAGATTTTAGAGGAAATACGCGGGCGTGAAGGGAACTGGTGCAGTCCAATGGAGAAGCGCTTCGAGCCATGCGAGAAGACTTTGGAGTGCTCCAGGACCGACTTGAAAGTCTCTCATTACGGCAGGACAATATGGCGGGGGTCCTCGACTCGCACGCGGTGCGCTTGGGCACACTGGACAAGGCTGAGCGCCAGATACAGAATCTTCAAAAGGAGTTAGAAGATAGCAATAATCGAGCCCGTCGCAACAATGTGAGGCTCATTGGAATACCGGAGGGGGTGGAAGCGGGAGATATGAGAGAATTCCTGCTCAAAACTCTTCCCTCCTTGCTGAAGATCACTTTTCATAGAGAACTGGAAATCGATCGTGCACACCGTGTTCCTACCCACATGGCGCTCAACCGAAACGACCCCCCGGCCTATTATCTTTCGCTTGCTACGATATCAACAAGTGGAACAAATTTTAAATGCTGCCCGGGCGAACCATCATTTGGAATTTGAAGGTCACAAAGTCTCCTTCTTTCCCTGATTTGGCAAAGCCTACCGTTGACCGTCGGAAGAAACTCCTTGCTTTTCGCCCTCGACTTCAACAGCTACAGGCTCGCTTTGGCCTGTTGTATCCAGCGAAGCTCCGAGTGACTCTCCACAACCAAACCAGGACATTTGAAGATCCTGATCTACTATCAACATTTTTAGACTCCAAAGAAGCAGAGCAGATGCGCTAATCCAAAGACTTGGACTTTTATTTGCCGGCTCTGACCGCCATTTTTGAAGGGCCCGATGCGGCGGTCATAGTCAAGCACAGAGACTACCTGGACTTTCTTTCTTTCTTTCTATGACTTTTGTTTTTTGGTCTCCTATCCCTCCATGATGTGTGCCTCGGTCGGATTCGGAGCACGCACAGTCCTACAGGTTATGTGTTTTTTTCAATTTCGGCCTTCTCTGGGGCTTCTCCCCGCAGACACATGGTCGCCAGTAATTTTTGGGGTTTTGCTTCTTCTCTACCGCGCAGCGGTTTTTCTTTTTTAATGTGGGGCGCTTCATTGTATTATCTAAGCTTATTTTCTTTTATGCCATATGTACAGCCAGCTACAGTCAATATGAGGGACATTGTGAAATTATGTGCGCTATCATGCTCAGAATTTTTAACTTTTTCTGAATGGCCTTATGTAAAATCTTATCACTCAACGTAAAAGGCATTAATAGTCCAATCAAAAGAAAGAAAATCCTTAGCTATCTTAGCCATGAGCATGCTGATTTAGCGTTTCTTCAGGAGACGCACTTAAATTCTGCTGAAACACTGAAACTCAATGCTAAGCCTTACATGGTGGCTGCCTATTCTCCCGCCGTTTCCAAACGGTGCGGGGTAGCCATTCTGGTTAAGAAATCTTTGCAAGCTACTGTAATTGATACTAGTGCTGACAAGGAGGGTAGATGGGCCCGTGTGCACCTTAAGGTTGGAGATAGTGAATTCACGTGTATTTGCATTTATGCCCCGAATGTGGACAACCCTGCTTACTATGCAAGTATTGCGCAGTTGGCACAGGCCTCTGCCAATATTCCATTAATACTTGGTGGTGATTTTTAATCAAGTGTTAGATCCTCTGATAGATAGACAGCCGCCTAGAACGAGTAGTCCACCCAAGAGTCTTGCTACCCTTACAGCTCTGATGCAAGATCTTGCGCTGGTAGATATATGGAGGCTGCTTCACCCCTCCGACTTAGAGTTTACTTTCTTTTCTGCCCCCCATCACTCCCAATCTAGAATAGATTTCTTTCTCATTTCCAAAGCACTGATTTCTCAAGTGGACACGGCTAGGACTCATCCTCTCCATATTTCAGATCATGCTGCCATATCTTTATCATTACATGTCACTTGCGCGGGATGATTTCTCCCGAGCTTGGTTCTTTGATAGATCCCTACTGGGTCAAAAAGATTTTCAGGTTGATATAAAGGCCGCTATCCAAGATTATTTTCATTTTAACTCACCCCATGACACAGCGAGCTGGGCTTGGTGGGAGGGTTTTAAAGCATCTATCCGCGCAACTATAACTAGCTATCAAATTCCGGCAGGGGAAACAAAGAAAGCAGCATTTGCTGATTCTAGAGCAGCAGATACAAGCTGGGGAGCGTCTCCTCACGTCCCGTACTGACCCATGTATTTTACTCCGTTTACAACGCTTGCGTTTTCAATACAATCAGCTTTTGTACACTGCTGCTGTTAAAAATATTGAATCACAACAAGGGCTATATTATCGGGAAAATAACCGTGCTGGCAAATTATTAGCAAATGCCCTAAAAGGTCAAAAAGAAGCCAAGCGTGTTACCGCCCTCCGTAATCCGTCGGGGGGGGGCTTGGTCACTAAAGATACCGAAATCTTAGAACTCTTTCGTGATTTTTATACTCGGCTTTATCAATCTGAATGTGATTTAGAGCCAGAAGTATTTGAACGCTTACTTTCAGGGGTACAAAGACCGACCCTATCTGACGAAGATAGAGTGGCCTTGGACACACCATTTACTGTCTCAGAAATTCATTCTGCTATCAAGAAATGTGCCTCAGGTCGAGCCGCAGGCCCAGACGGTCTCCCTGCTGAATTCTACAAAACCTTTCACGCTGACTTAGCTCCAGTTTTGAAACTTTATTTTTCTGCTCTGGCCGAGGAGGGTTCTCCTTCTGGGTCCTTTTCAATGGCAAATGTAGTAGTTTTTGAGAAAGAGGGGAGAGACCCGCAACTAACAGCTAATTATCGTCCAATTTCCCTCCTAAACGCGGACTATAAAATATTTGCCACCATTCTCTCCACCCGGCTCTCTGATAGGATGTCTACCTTAATACACCCAGATCAATGCGGTTTCATTCCTGGTAGATCAACTGCTGACAATGCTCGGACTCTATGCCATGTACTGACTACCGCAGTTAATCTTGATCGCCCATTTGTTGGCCTCTCACTTGATGCCGAGAAGGCCTTTGATCGTTTAGAGTGGCCCTTCCTGTTTGCAGTCCTCCGCTGGTACGGATTCGGGGAAGGTTTTCTCCGTTGTCTTCGCACCATGTACGCACAGCCTACAGCCAGTATATGTGCCAATGCTTTAAAGTCTCAGCCTTTTCCCCTTCAACGCGGCACTCGCCAGGGATGCCCACTGTCTCCACTTCTCTTCGATCTTGCACTTGAACCCTTGGCTTTACTAATCCGGCAATCGGAGGAGATTCATGGAGTCCCCTTCACCCATAGGGAAATCAAAATTTCAGCGTATGCTGATGACCTTATGCTTTTTGTCTCTATAGACTCAGTACCGGCTGTCCTAGAGCAAATTGGTAAATACTCACAACTGTCCGGTTATAAGATAAATTGGACCAAGTCGGTAGCCTTTCCATTAAATCCTTTGCTTCATCAGGCCGATATGCAACCCTTCCCCTTTTTATGGCAACCTCGCATGGTCAAATACCTAGGGGTTCACTATTGTTCTCCTTTGGAAGACACTATCTCCTTCAATGCCAAGGACTTAACCTCTAAAGTCCGGGCGCTTACTCACCGTTGGACTCCTTTAACACTTACCTGGTGGGGTCGATTAGAAACTATAAAAATGATGATTGTTCCGAAAGTGAATTATATTTTAGAAATGTTGCCCTGTCTCTTACCTCGACGTACATATAAAGATATAGAGGGCCTTCTGACTAGATACTTGTGGCAAAACAAGACACCTAGGATAGCGAAACATAAGCTGCAAGCAGATAAGGAAAATGGGGGTGTCAGATTCCCTGATTTCCTGAAGTATCATCAATCTTTTCTTCTCAAACAAGGCGCTCGTTGGCTGGAAGATCCAGTTACCGAGTAGACCTGTGTGGCTAGACATAGAAGAGGACCTTTGCAAACCGATTCCTCTTACTTTTCTCCCTGGTATGACTCTCCCATCAGACTCCCACTATCCACCAATGCTTTTAGACACCTTAGGTGCCTTTAATACTCTTATGCAATCTTTAGACTCCCGACTCTGTCCGTTAGACAAGCTCCCACTTTGGTACAATACTCGATTTCGAATACAAAATAAGCCGATGGCGTGGAGCCCCTGGTACACTAGGGGCATTTGGATTCCTAGTCAGTTGTTCCATGAAGGTCGCTGGAAAACTTTTAGTGAATTGCAAATTGAATTTGGTCTCCCAGCGAAACACTACTTTCAGTTGGTGCAACTTCAGCATTGCCTTCGGAGTGCTAAGGTGCTCCCGCCATCGGCCTCCCCTACACAAGGTTGGTCGGAGACTATCCGATATCTATCGGTTGTTCACCGGGTGTAGCATCCAATTTTTACAAAACCTTATGTAATGCTATAACTAGAGATACCCCTATAGCGCAGAAAGCATGGGAGAGAGAATTGCATGTGACTTTGACCCCGGAGCAATGGAGCCTTGTCTGGAGTAGAGTGACACGGGTCTCCCGATCCGCCTCACTCACTCAGACACTCTTCTTTCTAGCACAACGGTTTTTTTACACTCATGATATATTAGAAAAATGGAACACTACTCAGGTCAATAGTTTTTGGACATGTCATGCGGCCATTGGTTCACTACCTCATGTTATGTATGAATGTCCCGCACTACAGTATTACTGGCGTCGGGTCTGGGGCCGTATCCAGTCTATTTTGCACTTTCAAGAGCCCCTTTCTTGGAGGATAGTGGGACTTCGCTCAGCTGCAGGGATTCCCTCTCTTCCAAAAACGGCTTACTTCCTTTTGGACTTTATGCTTGGCATTGCTATTTCCCTAATTACGAAATACTGGAAAAATAGCTCCCATCTGAGCCCCAATGAATGGTGGAATCATGTCTGTCTCTACAGTAAATATGAACAAATACCTCGTATGTTTGCTTCCCCCATTCAGACTCCTCATCATCGGTCTAAATGGAAGATGCTCAATGACTATGTACATTCTGCTAAATGCTCTCATCTGACTGTCTAAATTTGTATACATCTCTGTCCCATGATTATTCTGTATCGTAGATACTCTTTTGATTGTTTTGATGTATAATCACTGTTGTTTGGAAGCGCTCACATGCTGACATAATCAGCTAGAGAAGAAGCGTGGGGGTGGGGGGTAATTGGGTTTACTTTTCCTTATTGTATACTTGTTTTGTCTCCTTTGGTGTGTTGTTTCTTTTGTTTGTTGTAAAATGAAAATAAAAGTTTAAAAAAAAAGAAAGAGGCTCTCTCCCTGAACATTTATGCCATGGAGGTATTTAAACATCTCAATCATATCACCTCTATCCCGCCTTTCCTCTAAGGTGTACATATTAAGATCCTTAAGTCTGTCCTCAGATGCTTTATAATGAAGCCCACAAATCATTTTAGTAGCCACCATCTGCACCGACTCCATCCTGTTCACATCCTTTTGAAGGTGCGGTCTCCAGAATTGCACACTATACTCCAAATGAGATCGCACCAAAGACTTATACAGAGGCATTATCACCTCCTTTTTCTGCTAGCCATTCCTCTCCGTATGCACCCAAGCATCCTTCTAGCTTTTGCCATCACCTTTTCTACCTGTTTAGCTACTTTAAGATCATCAGACACAACCATGCCTAGGTCCCGCTCTTCTTTAGTGGACAAAAGTACTTCACCTCCTATACTGTATTGCTCCCTTGGATTGCTGCAGCCCAAATGCATGACCTTACATTTTTTAACATTAAATCACAGCTGCCAAATTCTAGACCATTCTTCAAGCTTAGCTGGATCCCTCCTCATGTTATCTACACCTTCCTGGGTGTCTACTCTATTGCAGATTTTGGTATCATCTGCAAAGAGGCAAACCTTACCTGACAGCCCTTCCGCTATATCACTAACAAAGATGTTAAAAAGAATCGGACCAAGGACAGATCCCTGGGGCACACCACTGGTAACATCCTTCTCCTCAGAGTGAGCTCCATTTACTTGTAACTCTTTGTCGCCTCCCACCCAAACCATTTCTAACCCAAGCAGTAACTTTAGGGTCCATCCCTAGGGTGCTCAGTTTGTTTATAAGTTGCCTGTGAGAAACAGTATCAAAGGCTTTACTGAAATCTAAATACACCACATCTAGAGCTCTCCCTCGGTCCAACTCCCTGGTCACCCCTGTTCATCTTTGTGCTCACCTTCCCCCTTCCTGCCCCCTCACCAGATGCCTTGGCTGATGCTTTTATTGCCAAAATTGGCTCTGCCCATTCTTGGCTACCATTCCATGATCCCTTTCTTCCACCTGCATCCCCTGTTTCACTTGCTGCCACTTCGTCAGCCAGCAACCCGATCGACGTCGAGGAAGGGAGCGGGCAGGTAAGCTCCTCCCTGCTCCCCACCACGAGGCCAATCAGGCCGAAGAACACCGCTGGAACACATTTTAAAATCTTCAGCGCTCCAAAGAGTGCCCGCGTCTAGCGGGCCCGTGCCTTTGGCATGGTCCTTAGGCGTGGGCCCGGGGCGTGAGCTCCGTAGCTGCCAGGGTTGAGCAGGCTCGATCACTCCTTCACACATCGCCTCCAGACCAAACCATCTCACGAGCTCCACCCTGGTACCTTCAAGTAACTCTCCTTTGTCTTGCTTCCCACTGCTGGCATTGTTCTTCCTCCCATTACCCGCCAGAACTTGCTACCCACTGCCTGTACTGTACTGCTACCCACTGTTAGCATTGAACTACTACCCACTGCCTGCATAGCACCACTACCCACTGCTTGCTTAGCTTTGCTCCCATTGCCCGCATCATACTGCTACCCATTGCTGGGCTTAGAACTGCTACCCATCGCTGCATAGAACTGTTATCTATTGCTTATCCATTGCTTGCATTGTACTGCTACCCATTGTTTGCATACTGTTGCCACCCATTGTTGCATAGTACTGCTACCCATTGTTTGCATACTATTGCCACCCATTGTTGCTTAGTACTGCTTCCCATTGTTTGCATACTGTTGCCACCCATTGTTGCATAGTACTGCTACCCATTGTTTGCATACTATTGCCACCCATTGTTGCTTAGTACTGCTTCCCATTGTTTGCATACTGTTGCCACCCATTGTTGCATAGTACTGCTACCCACTGTTGCATTGAACTGTTATCCATTACCTATCCATTATTTGCATTGCTTGCATAGTACTGCTACCCACTGTTGCATAGAACTGTTATCCATTGTCTGCATACTGTTGCCACCCATTGTTGCATAGTACTGCTACCCATTGTCTGCATACTGTTGCCACCCATTGTTGCATAGTACTGCTACCCCAGACGCATTCTTTGAAGCCATGCATCAGCTCGGCTACACACAAATCATACAAGAACCCACACATAACAAAGGTAACACCCTTGATATGGTGTTCTTATCACACAACATCCAAAAATACACCAAAACTCGAGTAACCCCAGTCCATGGTCCGACCATTTCCTAGTCAAAATTGAAATCCACCTACCTCCACAAAAGGTAAAGCCTCAAGCCGACCCAAAAACACATCAACAGAGGAAATTCCAAAAATTCAATAGCGAAGCTTTGGTAACTTCTATATCTACACATTTTGAGTACACCACAACAGACCTAGACAAGCTGGTAGACCAATGGAACTCAGGGATCGAAGCAGCTGCAAGTCCAACATGGAAGAACACAAACGCTGTAACAAAGACTGGAACCGAACCATGGTACTATTACACGCTATCTAAAATGAAGAGAGAGAACTACGCAAACTCGAAAGGAAATGGAGGAAAAAGCAAACCGAAGAAGGCAAGCAACTATACCTAACACTCCTCGCAAGATACAAGAATGAGGTAAACCTCGCTAAAAAGACACACCACACTAATCTACTCAACAAAGCGCTCAACAGACCCAGAGAACTTTTTGAACTCGTAAAATCTCTGACCAAATCTTCACAAAACTCCATCTCTGCAGACGATATAAAGGCCCAGACGCTTGCCGACCACTATGCCAAAAAGCTAAATCCGAAACTTCCCACAAGCATGACCAAAGGCATGCCACTAGCTCTCACCACTCGAGAAACCACAACTGCCCCTCAAGCAGAGCCAGAAACAGAATGGAACACCTTCCAGCAATTAGGTGAGCAACAAATCTTAAACATCTTAACCAACTTAAACACCACTACCTCCCCCCTCGACCCATGCCCAGCCGCTTGGATGAAAGCAACCAAGAAAGACAACGCAAAACCCATCGCGCACATTGTCAATCAGTCTCTGAAACAAGGAATCATGCCGTCTCATCTCAAGAAATCAATTATTAGACCCATATTAAAAAACAAGTCGCTCAACAAAAGTGACCCTGCATCATATCGCCCAATCTCAAGCATAGCTTTCCTAGCAAAGATGATTGAAAAAGCGGTCCAGCACCAACTCCAGGACCACATGGACGAGATAAAAGCCCTAGATGAACATCAATACGGATTCCGTCAGAATCACGGAGTGGAAACACTACTACTGGCACTCCTTGACAATCTACTTAGGGGCCTCGAGAACAAAAACTCCATGTTCATACTCATATTCATCGATATCTCAGCGGCATTCGATACAGTACATCACACCACCCTTTTGGACCGCCTGGCCTCGCTAGGTATAACAGGGACCCCCCTGAAATGGTTCACATCATACATATCCAAAGGATGCAACAAGTGCAATTCAACAACGACAGAGCTGATGCTTTCCCCCAAACCCAAGGGATCCCTCAAGGGTCTGCCCTCTCATCCCTACTGTTCAATTTGTATATAAAGCCGGTATGCCGTATTTTCCAGAAATACAACATAAATTACCACATATATGCCGACGATGTGATGTTATACACACAGCTCGACATAACACAGCCTAACTTCAGTCCACTAGAAGAGTGCCTTGACATGCTCCAATCATGGCTTCAGCAAAACAACATGTCAATAAATCACAAAAAAACAGAGGTCATGTTCATGTCCCAGAAAGCCAATTTCATCCCGCCCACCACAGTCACACTAAACAAAAACATATACGATACAAAGCCTGTAATAAAGTATCTAGGAGTCCTACTTGACAGCAACCTCAAGATGGACAAACACCTCAGAACAGTTAACCGAGCCATCTTTTACAAACTCAAAATCCTTCAACCACTCCTCAATATCCTCGAGAAATCCGACTGTAGGTCTGTTGCTCAAGCACTAATCATTCCCCCCCTGGATTACAGCAATGCCATTCTACAAGGGCTTCCAAAGAGCACACTAAGCATCCTGCAAATGGCTCAGAACGTGGCTGCAAGAGTCATCATGGAAAAGAAAGTCACCGACCACATAACCCCAGTTCTAATGGATCTGCACTGGCTCCCAGTGGCCGCCTGCATCATCTACAAACTACTCATCACAACATTTAAACTCATCAATGGCATCGCACCATCCTACCTCAATAACCTAATCACTATTCAACCTAGCAACAGGAGCAGGAGAACTATGAATCTCAACACCCTATGTATCCCGACCAGCATAAGATCTGTCAAGGCCGAAACAAGCAATAGGGCGTTCACATACTCAGTGCCAATCCAATGGAACCAACTACCGCATGAATTAAGGCTCACAAACAACCTGAACGAATTTAGACGAAAACTGAAAACCTATCTGTTTCAAACCCACTACAACTTGATCTAACTGCGATACCCTACCTCAACCAGATCTCCTCTGCCGCACTCGGCAGCATATAATCTAATAGTATATAGTCATGTATAACTTGTACACCTTGGCAACTAATTCCGTACAAATTGTATATAACCATGTATAGTCTGTACACCTTGGCAACTAATTCTGTACAAATTGTATATATGGGGCCCTCCCCCAATCTACTGAAATCAAATGTATACCTTGATCTGTGTGCTTTAATCAAATATGTATCGTATCCAAATGCTTGTCCCGTGTTACGTAATCATTGACTAATCAAAAAGTAAAACTGAAATCTCAATGTACCGTACAATACATTATGATTCTGTAAAGTAAACCACTGCTGATCTTAGGAAGCAGCGGTATACAAGTGTTTACTAAATAAAAAAATAAAATAAATAAATACCCATTGTCTGCATACTGTTGCCACCCATTGTTGCATAGTACTGCTGCCCACTGCTTATCCACTGCTTGCTACCCATTACTTGCATTGATCCCACTGCCTACTTGTTTACCTATCATTTACTACCCGTTGTTTGCCTAGAACTTGCTACCTATTGCTTGCTCAGACCTTTCTTCCCACTACCATGGCCCCACATCTCATTGTCCTCCTCATCCTTATCCTCCCCAACTGTCTCCCCTCCTACCAACAACATCCCTCCTATTCTCCCTATCCTTCCCCTACCTTCCTCACCTCTCCCTCCATTCTTCCCCCTAGCCTAGCATCTGCTCTTGAGCTTCTTCACACCATCCCCCGCATTCAACCAGCCCCCCTCTCTTTAAGGCAACCTCACCCTCGCTTCTGCCGTACTATCTCCACTTTACCTCGCTCTCTAATACTCCTTCTCCTCCTCTCATCAGGAAATATCAACCCCAATCCTGCCCCCCCCCCAATTTCTTTCTCACACTAAAAAAAGCTCCTCACGTACCCTATCTAATCTCATCCACATCCTGCTACTCCCTCCTTCCACCCTCCCTCATTCATCCCACAATCACTCATCCTTAGATATCCGTTCTCTAGAGGCTAGAGTAGCAGACCTGGAAGACATAAGAAAGACAGAGAAGTACATGGACAAGACCTACAGGGATATAGTCCTGAAGTCCCACCTCCAGTCTTGCAGCATCCCTGTTGCCATGGAGGAGAGAGGTCACATGACAGGAGAGCATCACCCTGGTGTGGCAGGACGTGATCCTGTAACTAGGACCTGTCCTCCAGGTGATGTAAAACCCTCTTGCACCGAGGACGTTTCTCCAGGGCCATGTGCCCATGAGGGGAGGGTCAGGACAGCTGTTATAGTTGGTGATTCAATCATTAGGCATGTAGATAGCTGGGTGGCTGGTGGACGTGAAGATCACCTGGTAACATGCCTGCCTGGTGCAAAGGTAGCGGACCTCACGCACCGCCTAGATAGGATCATAGATAGTGCTGGGGAGGAGTCTGCTGTCTTGGTACATGTCAGTACCAATGACATAGGAAAATGTGATAGGGAAGTTCTGGAGGATAAATTTAAGCTTTTAGGTAGGAAGTTGAAATCCAGAACTTCCAGGATAGCATTCTCCGAAATGCTTCCTGTTCCACGTGCAGGACCCAAAAGGCAGGCAGAGCTCCAGAGTCTCAATGCGTGGATGAGACGATGGTGCAAGGATGAGGGTTTTGGATTTGTTAGGAACTGCGGAACATTCTGGGGAAAGGAGGGGCTCTTCCGAAGGGATGCGCTTCACATTAATCAGGATGGAACCAGACTGCTGGCATTAACCTTTAAAAAGGAGATAGAGAAGCTTTTAAACTAGAAAATAGGAGAAAGCCGACAGTCGCCCAAGAGCGGATGGTTCGGAAGAAGGTATCCTTGAAGGATACTACCAAAAGCAATGAGGTTCCAAAAAAGAGTATAGTAGCCCAAATGACCTTGAGTACGGTGCAGATAGAGCGTAAGGATTCCAAATTATCCATGCCTACCAATAGCCAGATTAATATTAATAAAATACAGTCTCTAAAATGCTTGTATGCAAATGCTAGAAGTCTAAACAATAAGATGGGAGAGTTAGAATATATAGCACTAAATGAGAGGTTAGATATGATTGCAATCTCAGAGACATGGTGGAAGGAGGATAACCAGTGTGACACTGTGATACCTGGATACAAACTATATCGTAATGATAGAACTGATCAAATTGGTGGAGGTGTTGCGCTCTATGTTAGAGAGGGCATTGGGTCAGAAAGGATTAAAGTTTTGCAGGAAACAAAAATTTGCTGTAGAATATCTATGGATTGAAATTCCATGTATGAAGGGGAAAGTGATGCCAGTGGGGGTGTACTATCGACCGCCTGGCCAGAATGAACAAATGGATGATGAAATGCTCAAAGAAATCAAGGAAGCTAACAAACGTCACAGCAGAGTAGTAATAATGGGTGATTTCAATTACCCCGGTATCAACTGGGTCAGTGTCACGGCAGGACATGGCTAGGGAGATAAAGTTTCTAGATGAAATAAATGACTGCTTCTTGGAGCAGCTGGTTCATGAACCGACCAGAGGGGAAGCCATACTGGACCTAGTCCTTAATGGAACACCAGATCTGGTGCAAGAAATAAGGGTGTTGGGACCACTTGGCAATAGTGATCATAGCATGATCGTGTTTGATTTAATTAGTGGAGAGGGATAGTAAAGAAATCCACAGTACTACCTTTTAACTTTCGAAAGGGAGACTATGATAAAATGAGGAATATAGTTAAGAAAAAACTAAAAGGAGCAGTTGCAAAGGTTAAAGACTTACATCAAGCTTGGGTGTTATTTAAAAATACTATCCTGGAAGCCCAGACCAGCTGTATTCCACGCATTAAGAAAAGTGGAAAAAAGTCCAAAAAACTGCCAGCATGGTTTAAAGGTGAGGTCATAGAGGCTGTTGCTGCCAAAAAAGCATCTTTTAGGAAATGGAAAAAAGAGCCAAACGACGAAAACTGGAAACAGCACAAGCACTGGCAAGTTAAATACAAAGAATTGATAAGGCAGGCAAAGCGAGAATTTGAGAAGGAACTTTCTACGGAAGCAAAAACACGAAATAAAAACTTTTTCAAGTACTTTCGTACCAAAAGGCCTGTGAGAGAGTCAATTGGACCGTTAGATGATAGAGGAGTAAAAGGGGCAGTAAGAGGAGACAAGGCTATAGCGGAGAGACTGAATGAATTCTTTGCTTTGGTCTTTACTGAGGAAGATGTAGGGATGTTACCCAAGACTGAAGAGGAATTGAGAGAGATATCGCTACACCGTGAAGATGTATTACAACTATTTGATAAACTGAATAGTAGCAAATCACCTGGACCAGATGGTATACATCCAAGAGTGTTGAAAGAACTGAAATATGAGATTTCAGACCTGCTATTAGTAATCTGTTAATTTTCATTAAAATCATCTGTAATACCTGAAGATTGGAGGGTCGCCAAGGTAACGCCAATTTTTAAAAGGAGTTCCAGAGGTGACCCGGGAAATTACAGACCGGTGAGCCTGATGTCAGTACCAGGGAAAATGGTAGAAACCATCATAAAGAACAAAATTACAGAGCATGTAGATAGTCATGGCCTAATGGGAGACAGCCAACATGGCTTTAGACAAGGAAGATCTTGTCTTACTAATCTGATATGTTTTTTTGAAGGTGTGAATAAACAGGTAGACAAAGGTGAGTCCGTTGATATAGTGTATCTGGACTTTCAGAAAGCCTTTGACAAGGTCCCTCATCAGAGACTTTTGGCAAAACTAAAAGTCATGGGATAGGAGGCAGTGTACTATTGTGGATCGGGAACTGGTTAAAAGATTTAAAACAGAGGGTAGGGTTAAATGGTCAATATTCCCAATGGAAAAAGGTGAATTGTGGAGTAGCCCAGGGATCTGTTCTGGGTCCGCTACTTTTTGACATATTCATAAATGACCTAGAAAAGGGAGTAACTAGTGAGGTTATCAAATTTGCAGACGATACAAAACTGTTTAAAGTTGTTAAAACTCAAGAGGACTGTGGAAAACTGCAGGAGGATCTGGATAAATTGGAAGACTGGGCATCCAAATGGCAGATGAAATTTAATGTGGACAAGTGCAAAGTTATGCACCTAGGAAAGAACAACCCACACTATGGTTACACGATGTAAGGTTCCACATTGGGAACCACCACCCAGGAAAAAGATTTAGGAGTCATCGTGGATAACATGTTAAAACCCTCCACCCAGTGTGCAGCGGCGGCCAAGAAAGCAAATAGAATGCTAGGTATCATAAGGAAAGGAATGGAGAACAAAACAAAGGATATTATAATTCCTCTGTATCGTTCCATGGTAAGACCGCACCTTGAATATTGTGTGCAATTCTGGTCGCCGTATCTTAAAAAGGATATAGCGTTATTAGAAAAAATACAGAGAAGAGCCACCAAAATGGTAAAGGGGATGGAAGGCTACTCCTATGAAGAGAGGCTACAAAGGTTAGGGCTCTTCTACCTGGAAAAGATACAGCTGAGAGGAGATATGATAGAAGTCTATAAATTAATGAATGGAGTGGAACGGGTAAACGTAGATCGATTGTTTACTCTATCAGAATATAGAAAGACTAGGGGACATGTAATGAAGCTACAGGGTAAACTATTTAAGACAAATAAGAGAAAATATTTTTTAATTCAACGTGTAATCAAACTTTGGAATTTGTTACCGGAGGATGTAGTAAGAGCTGTTAGTGTAGCTGGGTTTAAAAAAGGTTTGGACATGTTCCTGGAGGAAAGGTCCATAAACCATTATTAAAAAGGGACCCAGGATAATCAATGCTTGACCCAGTACAAGCATTGTGGAACCTGTGTCTTTTGGGGATACTGCTAGGTACGTATGACCTAGATTGGCCACTGTTGGAAACAGGATACTGGGCTTGATGGACCTCGGTCTGACCCAGTATGGCAAATCTTATGTTCTTATGTTCTTATCAACTCCAACCCTACCCCCAAAAATTATCCCTCACATAACCTACCCAATACCATCAATTTACCCCTCATTTCCCCTCCCTCATGTCCCTCTTCGAGAGCACACTCACCCAGACACACCCACCCACGCCCTGCTCCCTCTAAATCTCGGCCTTACCCTAGAAATAGACCCCCACGCTATTCTGATAAGAAATCTACACATAACTTATCCAAGTTTATCCATATCCCTCTCCTCCCCCCCTCCACTCTCCCATTTTCATGCGCCCTATGGAACCCCTTTTATTCATGATCTTTTTATCTCTAATGCTCTACACCTTCTTGCCTTGACCGAGATCTAGCTCCCCCCAGATGACACCACATCCATTGCCTCTCTCTGCTATGGGGGCTACCAGTTCTTCCATACATCTCGATCTACTGGTCGCGGTGGTGGCGTTGGCCTCCTACTCTCTCCCTCCTGCCAATTCCAACCCCTCCTGCCACCCCAATCACACTCTCCCCTCTCCTTCGAAGCCTACTCCATTCTCCTCCTCTCACCACTTCCCCTCCGAATAGCTGTTATTTATCGCCCACCCGACAAATACAAATCAACCTTCCTCACCGACTTCGACTCCTGGCTTTTTGCCTTTATGGATTCCTCCTCCCCCACTCTTATTCTTGGTGATTTCAACATTCACATCGACAACCCCTCCGACCCCCATGCCTCAAAGTTCCTCGCTCTTACCTCCTCGTTCGACCTCCAACTTTGCTCCACTGCCCCCACACATCTACACGGCCACTGCCTTGACCTAATGCTCTTCTCTCCTTCAAACTTCCGCAAATCAATCCTTCCTTCATCTGACCATCACCTCTTAACATTTACTCTTCAGCTTACACTGTCCCAACCTCATCCTGTCTCCTCCGACCTATTTAGAAACCTTCATAATATTGATCCCCTGACTCTGTCCTCCACCATCTCTCCATCTCTTTCCTCCATTTTATCCTCCAAGTACGTCGACGAGGCATTATCTTCATACAATGCTACACTATCCTCAGCCCTTGACACTCTTGCCCCTCCCACCCCACCTCCTGTCAAACGATCTACTCACCAACCCTTGGCTTTCACTTGCAATCTGTTACCTACGCATCTGTGCCCGTTCTGCTGAATGAGCCTGGTCCAATTCCCGCTCCCCAGAAGGTCTAATACACTTTAAATTCATGCTTGGCTCCTTCCAGTCAGCCTTAGCACTTGCCAAACAAGATTACTACATCCATCTGACCAACTCCCTTGCCTCTGATCCTCGCCGTCTCTTTAATACCCTCAATTCTCTCCTCAAGGTCCCCCCGCCCCCGATCCTGCCCTCCCTTTCTGCCCAAACCCTAGCCGACTACTTCCATGACAAAATCTACAAGATTACCCTCCAAGTCCCTACCCCCCCATCTACCTCCCCTCCTCCCCAATTCTCCTCCCCCATCCATAATCCCCCTTTCATCCTGTTCCTTCCCCCGATCTCCGAGGCAGAAACCACACTCCTTCTGTCCTCCTCCAAACCCACCACCTGTTCTTCAGACCCTATCCCCATCTCCTATGTTCCATCCCCCTCACCATTATCCCCCCATCACTCATATCCTCAACCTTTCACTCTCCACTGCAACTGTCCTCGTTGACTTCAAACATGCTGTTGTCACACCCTTCCTCAAGAAACCCTCACTTGATCCCACATGCCCTTCTAACTATCGACCCATCTCCCTCCTTCCCTTCTTATCCAAACTATTAGAATGAGCAGTCCACCGTTGCTGCCTCGACTTACTCACCTCCCAGGCCCTCCTGGACCCACTACAATCTGGCTTCCATCCCCTACATGTCACTGAAACGGCACTCACAAAAGTCACAAATGACCTGTTCCTGGCTAAATCCAAGGGCCTCTATTCTATCCTCATCCTTCTTGACCTTTCTGCTGCCTTTGACACCGTTGACCACGAACTTCTCCTCATCACCCTCTCCTTGCTTGGCTTCAAGGACTCCGTACTATCCTTGTTTATTTATTTATTTATTTAACACTTCTTCTATACCGCGCTATTAAAATCAGCGCGGTGTACATCAAACAAAAGTACCGCAATGCATACAAGCAACATTGAGTTTACAAAGAACAGGGGATTGAACATGGGATCGAAACCGGGGAAACTATATACATATAAACTTGAAAATATGTACAAAAATATAATTTAAGTGGGTGTTGCATTGAATTTGTGGAGAAGAAGATTATATTTTGTTTGGGCTTGAGTGGGGACTACCTATTGTCTGTGGTGTTGACGTGCAGGGGCGACTGGGGTATGAGGGAAGCTTGCTGGTTGCGCTTCTATCACCAGAAGTTTCTGGGTAGCATTTTGTGAACAGGTGGAGTTTTAAAGCTTTTCGGAATAGGATGAGGCTTTTAATTCCACGGATTTCATGGGGGAGTGCATTCCAGTTTAAAGGGACAAATATGGAGAAGGCTCTGTTAGAGGTAGCCTTTGTGCATGTAGTCATTAGCTTGGGGACTACTAATGTGTTCAATGCAGTAGACCTTCTGTTTCTATTTTCCAGGGTACTATGGACTAGCTTGCTGATTGGCGTAGGGGGGTAGTTATTTAGGGCTTTGAAGGTGAGGACCAATGACTTATATTGGAGCCTGGCATGTAAAGGTAGCCAATGCAAATCCTTCATGATGGGCGTTATGTGATCGGATCTTGACGATCCGGAGAGGACTCTTGCGGCTGCATTCAAAGCTAAGCGGAGCGGGTTTAAGGTTGATTGTGGGAGGCCATGGAGGATGATGTTTGCGAAATCAAAATGTGGAAGGACTAATGCCTGGAAGGTTGTTCGGTAGTCTGTGAAGTCCAGTAGATGTCTGAGGTGCCGTAGAGTTCTGATTTTATGGTATATTGCCTTTGTGGTGTTTTTCACATGCGTTGTCATATCCAGGTGCTGGTCCAGGGTGATGCCGAGGTAACGGATTGTGGATTTGGACTTCAACTCTACATTGTTGACAAGTAGTGATGAGGGAGGTGTGAATTTGTGGTTCCTCGTGACAAATAGGACATCTGTCTTGCCGTGATTGATCCGTAGGTTTTGTGACAGCAGCCAGTCGGCTACTGCTTCGAAGCAACTAATTATTGGGGAGAGCACTGGTTGGTCTGTCAAGAACGGCATGTAAAGAAGGATGTCATCAGCGTAAGCAAGGCATTTTACGTTGAAGGATCGGATTAAGTCACATATCGGCTGCATATAAATGTTGAACATTAGTGATGATAAGGACGATCCTTGGGGAACACCCTGTGTTTGCAGAAATAGTTCGGAGGATGAATGGCCGGCCTTGACTTGCTGCCACCTATTGGATAGGTAGGATTCACACCATTTTAGAGCTGTGCTTTGGATCCCCTTTTCTCTCAAGCGTTGTAGAAATATGTCATGACTCACCGAATCGAAGGCAGCAGAGATTTCCAGGAAAATAAGGACAAAGCCTTGTTTGATACTGTTGATTCCTGTGACCAGATCATTGAACAGGGTTGTAAGGACAGTGTCGACTCCATGTGCTTCTCTGAATCCATGTTGGGCGGGATCCAATGGTGCTTCGGTGTCGATATGTTGCTGGATTTGTTGTTGAGCAGCTTTTTCGATGATCTTGGCAAGCTGGGGGATGCTCGAGATTGGTCTGAAGGATTCTACTTTAGATGGGTCTAGTCTGCTGTTTTTTAGTAAGGGCTTAATAGAGGTGTGTTTGAGGCTTTGCGGGAATGATCCTGTGATAAAGGACTGGTTCAGTATTTTGCACAGAATGTGGCTTATGTGATGTCGCAGTTCTTTGATCCAGCTGGCTGGGCAGGGATCGTTGGGTGCCGTGCTGGAGTTAACAGAAGCAATGATGTCTTCAACCTCTTTATTGGATACTGTGGTGAAATTGCATAGAGGAGTTGCTTGAAACGCTTTAGGCGATGTGGAGGGGTTATTAATGTCTATGTTTGCGTTGGTCTTGACCATCTTCGATTGTAAGTAGTCTGTGTAATCCTGTGGTTGAGGCATTGGATGGTGGACTGAGACTGGCTCTCCTGTTATGGACTTTACTATGTTGAACAAGGCATGTGGTTTGTTGATGGAGCGTTTTAATATATCGGTGTGGTAGAGTTTCCTATTCTGCGTTATCTTCGCACGGTGGGTCAGTAAGTATGAGTTGTAAGCAGTGTGGGCTTCAGAGGAGTGGGTTCGGCGCCACTGTCTCTCGAGTTTGCGTAGATGGTGTAGAGATGTTCGTAGGTCCGTGGAGAACCAGGGTGCATGTTCTCTTTGTTTTGTAGACTTTTCAGTGTATGATGGACAGGAGGCAGCTCTAAGGTTTTCATCCCATTTAGATATAAGGTCATCTAGGCTGAGGGATATGTTGGTCATAAGAGGTTGGAGGTTCTCCAGGACTTCGCTCTTGTTGAGCGGACAGAAGCGGGGTGCTGGAGTTCTGGATGTATTTGGCATTGTCTGACTGTTACTGGTGGTACTTATGGGTATATGGAAGCTGAGGAGATAGTGTTTGGACCAAGGCACTGGTGTCACGGACAGTGCGAGGTCTTGGGATGTCATGGCGTTGGAGTGAGGAGTGAAGATGAGATCTAGCCTGCCTCCCTTATTGTGTGTGGAAGAGTCAACACATTGTTTGTATCCTAGATCCTCTAGGGCCTCAAGGAAAGCTACTGCGTGGCTATCTTGAAGAAATGGGAGGTTGAAGTCGCCGATTAACCAATTTGGAGAGTGTGGGGTGGAAGTGGTACATGCGAGCTCAATTATAGTCGAAAGGTCATCTGGTGATGGAGTGGGTGTCCGGTATATGAGGTTGATTGCGCAGAGCTCATTTGATATGGTGAGAGCGTCGAGGTGAGTTGAGCTGGAGGTGTTGCACAACTTAAAGTGAAGGTCGGCTTTGGCGAGGATGAGTGTCCCGCCTCCTTTCTGAGTGGATCTGTGGCATGTATATAAGGAAAATCCTGGGGGTAGCATCTGGTTCAAGAGAACATTGTCGCAAGCGGACAACCATGTCTCGGTGATCATCAAAATGTCAAGATTGTATAGGGGTATCAGGTCGATGGCTGCAGGCCATTTTGAACGTACTGATCTGGCATTTATCAATGCACACTTCAGTAGGCATTGCTGGGGTTGTTTCTTGGCTCGCACCTTTTTGAAGAATTGAAGGGGGATGTTAAGTAGGTGGGAGTGGGGTGTGTGGTTGCTTTTCATTGTGGTGTGGTGTGGGAATTCAGGCCGTCTCCTTCCGTGGTGTAGGATTGGAATGTGGTTAGTGCCCTGGTTGAAAGCATTTGAGATGTTGGGGAGCCCAAAGGTAAGGAGGGAGATGAATAATATCAAGAGTTTGTACATTCTTGTTTGGCAACAGAACAGATAATAATGTGTACAATGATGGTAATAATGAAGGTAGCTATAACTGGTGATGATAATGTTAAGTGTAGAAAGATTAACAGTGCAAGAATATACTGACTACTGGCGCTCAGGATATTAAGTGCACTGGTGGATGGCAGTTGAAGGTAATAGTAATAATAGTACTGTGCTGGATAATTTTAGAATGCTAGCAGTAAAAGGTGAACTGCAAAGATCTGAACAACCGTACAGTGAGTGCACTTGGTATCGGACAAGACAGCAGTGTGTTTATTCAGGTAACAGTGTGCTTATACAGGTAACAACAAGACAGCTGTGAGCTTATACAGGTAACAGCATATGGCTTCAAGAGTCTAATGGGTGAAGGACTTGCCTTTTTCTGAGACGGATGGCTGGCTCTGTTCTGGGTGAGAGTTCTGGCTTTATTCGTAGAGTTGCTGAGGTGCCACTGCCTAAGGGCCACGCCAAAGGGCCCTCTGGCGAGGCCCTCAGGCGCGGGCCCGACAGGCGCGGGCCCGACAGGCGCGGGCCCGCCTGACGGCGGCTTCTTTTTGTCAGCTGGGCTCCGCCTCCCACAGCCCCGATTGGGCCGGAGGCTCCTGAGCGGGCAAGATGGCTGCACCCCGCTCAGGTGTGCTCTACCCCGATCGGGGAGCACGGAGCAGAGGAGGAAGGTGGAGAGAGGCTTGCTCCCGATGGCAGCTTCTTTTTGTCGGCTGGGCTCCGCCTCCCACAGCCCCGATTGGGCCAGAGGCTCCTGAGCGGGGAAGATGGCTGCACCCCACTCAGGTGTGCTCTACCCCGATCGGGGAGCACGGAGCCAGAGGAGGAAGGTGGAGAGAGGCTTGCTCCTGACGGCGGCTTCATTTTGTCGGCTGGGCTCTGCCTCCCACAGCCCCGATTGGGCAGGAGGCTCCTGAGCGGGGAAGATGGCTGCACCCCGCTCAGGTGTGCTCTACCCCGATCGGGGAGCACGGAGCCAGAGGAGGAATGTGGAGAGAGGCTTGCTCCCGATGGCGGCTTCTTTTTGTCGGCTGGGCTCCGCCTCCCACAGCCCCGATTGGGCCGGAGGCTCCTGAGCGGGGAAGATGGCTGCACCCCGCTCAGGTGTGCTCTACCCCAATCGGGGAGCACGGAGCCAGAGGAGGAAGGTGGAGAGAGGCTTGCTCCCGACGGCGGCTTCTTTTTGTTGGCTGGGCTACACCTCCCACAGCCCCGACTGGGCCGGAGGCTCCTGAGCAGGGAAGATGGCTGCACCCCGCTCAGGTGTGCTCTACCCCGATCGGGGAGCACGGAGCCAGAGGAGGAAGGTGGAGAGAGGCTTGCTCCCAACGGCGGCTTCTTTTTGTCAGCTGGGCTCCGCCTCCCACAGCCCCGATTGGGCCAGAGGCTCCTGAGCATGGAAGATGGCTGCACCCCGCTCAGGTGTGCTCTACCCCGATCGGGGAGCATGGAGCCAGAGGAGGAAGGTGGAGAGAGGCTTGCTCCCGACGGCTGCTTCTTTTTGTCGGCTGGGCTCCGCCTCCCACAGCCCCGATTGGGCCGGAGGCTCCTGAGCGGGGAAGATGGCTGCACCCCGCTCAGGTGTGCTCTACCCCGATCGGGGAGCACGGATCCTCCTATCTCTCCCATCGCTCATTCAGTGTATGCTCTGGTGGCTCCTCCTCCTCCTCTACCCCGCTCCATGTAGGTGTACCCCAGGGAACTGTCTTGGGCCCCCTCCTCTTCTCTCTCTATACCCAAGGCCTTGGTGCGCTTATCTCCTCTCATGGCTTTCTGTACCATCTCTATGCCAATGACTCCCAAATCTGCCTCTCTACACCTAATATTTCTCCAGCAACCCAGTCCAAGATCTCTGCCTGTCTTTCGGACATCGCTGCCTGGATGTCTCATCGCCAATTGAAATTGAACATGGCCAAGACTGAACTCCTTGTTTTTCCACCTAACTCCTCCCCCCCACTTCCCCCTCTCTCAATCCATGTGGATGGATCTACTATCCTTCCTGTTCCCTCGGCCCGCAATCTAGGGGTTATCTTTGACACCTCTCTCTCCTTCTCCGCTCATATCCAGCTTGTAGCTAAGACCTGCCACTTCTTTCTCTACAACATCAGCAAAATCCACCCCTTCCTCTCTGAACACACTACCAAAACGCTTATCCACTCCTTATTCTCCTCTCGCCTCAATTACTGCAACCTACTCCTCGCTGGTCTTCTTGTGAGCCACCTCCTTCCCCTTCAGTCTATACAAAATCATGCTGCTCGACTAATCTTCTGCCAGCCTCGCCATGCCCACATTACTCCTCTTCTCAAGTCGCTTCACTGGCTCCCTGTCCAATTCCACATCCAATTCAAACTTCTCCTACTGACTTATAAATGCATTCAGTCTATGGCCCCTCAATACCTCTTATCTCTTATCTCGCCCTACGTCCCCTCTCGAAATTTGCGCTACGCTAATAAATTACTTCTATCAATGCCTTTTACCCGCACCGCAAACTCCCGACTGCGCTCCTTTCACCTTGCTGCACCTTATGCCTGGAACAGCCTACCTGCGTCTCTGCACCAGGCATCCTCCCTGGCCCTCTTCAAATCCAGGTTGAAGACCCACCTCTTCACCATTGCATTCAGATTCTGACTCCTTCCTCATCTTACCCTAACCCCCGTCAACGTTATGACCAACTATAGACCATACTGTACCAAACCGTACCTTGCGCAGAACTGACTAATGCTCTGTACTGTTCTTACTAATGTACTGTTCTAATTAGATTGCAAGCTCCGATGAGCATGACTCTGATGAGCAGGGACTGTTTCATGTATGTTGGCTACCTCTTGTAGTTTAGCTGTGCAGCACTGTATGCATGGCGCTTTATAAGTGCTGATTAGTAGTAGTAGTAGTAGTAGTTCCATGTTTGGCAAAGTTTCTCCCCTGTTGACACCTCAGAGGTTTTCAGGCTTCTCTCCATTCAAGGTTCACCCTCTTGCCCCCTTGACTCCATTCCCCCTAACTAGCTAGCTGACTCTTTCTTAGACTTTATCCCCTTCATTTGTGCCATGCTTCTTTGGTGGTTCGCTTCCTTCCTTGTGGAAGAAAACTCTGGTTTGATCCCTCCTTAAAAGCCCCAAATTAGATCCCAACAATCCTTCCCACTATCATCCCATCTCTAATCTTCCTTTTCTGGCTAAATTGGTGAAACATATCATTCTCCCTCAACTTACCAATCACTTGGAACATGCCTTGGCTTTGCACCCCCAACAATTAGGATTGCGTGTCTTTCACAGTACTGAAATCATTTTCACCTTTGTCCTTCATGACATCCCCAATATTCTTGACCTAGATTTTATTGCACTTGCTATTTCTCTTGACTTCACTGCTGCTTTTGACCTCATTGACCACAGCTTCCTGCTCACTTACCTTCACAAGGTTGATCTTTGGGGCTCTGCTCACTCGTTGGTTTCCTCTTTCCTTCACGCTCATTCCTATCAAGTCCACTTTCACAGCTCTTCCTCTGCTCCCTTTTCGTGTTCCTCAAGGGTCCTCACTATCACCCCTTCTGTTCAACATTTTCCTCAGTTCCCTCGCTATCCTTATCAAATCCTTTGCATCACATTCTATATGTACATGGATGATATTATTATCCTGGCTCGTCTCGATAGTGTGTCGCCTGACTTCTCCGTCATTAATTCTGCCCTTGACTCTATCTCTGCCTGGTTGCATGATAATGCACTTAAACTCAACCCCTCTAAGACTACCGCTACCTGGATTACTGGATCCAAGTACGCCCTTTCTCTTGCTCTCTCCCTTGGCTCCACCTCATTACTTTGCTACCTTCCTTTAAATGCCTCAGGATACACCTTGACACTGAACTCTCCTTTTCTACTCACATTTCCCATCTTACCCGCTCTGCGTTCTCAGTCTTCCGCCTTCTGCCCACTCTTTGACCAGACCACTCTTACTACCCTTCTCCTCAGCACAGTGGTCACCCACCTCAACTACTCTAATGCCATTTTCACCGGACTTCCCTAACAGCAGTTGAAATATCTCCAAACCATCCAGAATACTGCTATCTGTGCTCTCACTCATGCCCACATTATACCCCTGCTCATACATCATCACTGGTTACCTTTCCCTCAGATGACCTAGTTTAAACCCCTCATCCTCACCTATAAGGTCCTTTATGGCTGTGTCCCTCCATATCTCTTCTTTGGTTATCCATTATATGCCCCAATGTCGTCTATGCTTCCTCTAAAAGAATTGTTTAGTCCTCCCATCCCTTTGATGAACTAAATGTGAATCTACTCATCGCTCTGCCTTTTTTTACATCGCCTCCCCCCCCCCCCTTACTCTGGAACTGTCTTCCCCCCCAGCTTTGCTTAGAACTTTCACTCCCTAAATTCAAGAAGCTCCTTAAAACTCACCTGTTCACTCAGGCTTTTGGAGTAGACGCCACCTGAGACATGCACACTAAACAACCAGCCCTCCCTTTATAATTGGATTTGTTATTGTCTACTTTCTTCCTATACTTTGCTATCAGCCTCTTCTTTCCTGTCTAATAATGGAGTTCCTTTCTTTTCCTATTTTATTCTCTGTACTATGTTTGGGTTGTTTTTTTTAATTATAAACTGCTCTTCTTGCTCTACCAAGGGTGGCCTATCAAATCCTAATAAATGATAAACTATTGGTAAATAATGCACATTTTTGCCTATGAATGTACACTACTGCTATAATGCAGTTTTGCAAATAGGGGTCTAAAATCCTTTCCCTCAAAAACTGTTGTGATGTACTTATTATAGCAGGTCACATTTTGCCTTACTTAATCTAACATGCAACCCCCCAGTCACCCAATTAGCCCAGTCCCATAAAGCAGTAGTCAAAACTTAATTTACTCAATCATCTTAATTAGAAAACAATTAAATAGATAATTTCATTTATAAAAGATGTTACGAAAGTGACAAATTTGGGAAAATAGGGTATATTTTATATTATTATTTAGCACTCATAACTTCAAAGTATAATGTGATGCATCGAGTTCTAACCCATAACAGGCTATCATTTTTCTTTGGCTTATTTTGTTATTTCTAATTCATAACCTTCATCTTAAATGAAAAACACAATCAACATTGAGCTGGACAAATCCCATTCCATGGCTCTCTGATCTCATCTGCCTTTATTCAGGGGAGTTTCTCTCAATATTAGTAGGAACATATATTTTCTCATTAGCTCCACTAGCACAGTGATATCACTCTTAATTTCTGTTGCACAGCAGGGAATTTTCTAGAAATGTAAGTAGCTACTTATGCTTTTCTTACACTTTCAAAGTAAAGACTTTGATAATGCCTGATTGCCTGCCAGTCTGTAGTTCAGAACTGTGCATGTTTTGAATTTACTGCCTTCATAAAACACACTGGAATCGTATTTGGCTGTCTACTGTCTAAATTGTGGTCTTGCACTGTTGCTATTTTAATATGCATACAGATAGCAATATGGCTTTATAGCAAATTTTACGAGAGGTTTGTATGGACAAAACTATTTTGTTTTATTTTCAGAATTTTTGGAATTTTACCCAGTTGTCAAACATTTTTTTTTCATTTGTTTCATACATTTGTTTTAATAAAAGATTTGTTAAGGATTAGAACTTTTTAATGCATTAAAATTGATTATATACACATGAATTCTTAGGTTAATGTGCATTAAATTGATTTTGCTTGCACTAAAATTAAGGTTCACTAACAAATCAAATATATACTTGCAAGTGCACATCCCTATTTTTTCTTCTCAGCCATGAGCACCTAATTAGTATAGTAATCTTTTATTCTAACAAATAGTCTAGAAACACACTAATTTGTTATGAAGAGAGTTTATTGTTTGTTGAATTTAAATGTAACCATGGAGTATGTTTACGGTTAACCCAGGCTATCTACAACTAAGGGGTATGTTTACTATACCGTCTTAACGTAGCAGCGGCAATGTTATCGCGCAACACGTAATGCTATTGCGTGATAATGTAACATTATCGTGCGATAACGTCAGCAGCAGCATTAAGGCACACTAACGCTGTGAAATCCGGGTCTGAAGGGTGGAGTAAGGCCTCCCAGAGGGCGGAGATAGGGGTCAATGGGCGGAGAGTGGGCGGGGAGTGGCTCTAGGCACACTAACACTGTGAAATCCGGGTCAGAACACTAACGCCAGTGAAACCCTCATGTTAGAGCCACATTTGCAGGAGAGAGAAACCATTCCAGTCAGCAATGTACAGCAAAGGCAGGGAAACCCAGAAGAGTGATAGTAGTGATACATGTGCAGGAACCAAAAAGGCAAATAAACATATAAAATGACCAGAACCACATTTGAAATCCCAATCACCAAGCTGGCCAATAGTGATATTAATGATAAACATAAAGCAACACTACTGACAAAGCGTAAAAAGGAAGATATCATGTTTGGAAGGGTCTATGCTCTGTCCCCCTACAAAGTGAATGATCCCACATTGAAATAGCGGTGATCAGGGTTTTTGTCATTTATATTGGGCAGGTTTGTTAGGACATGCACATGTGCAGCAACAGCAGAGTGGGCACGTAGGAAAGGGCAACTGTACTGATGCTTCAAATGGGATACAGGGGGCTGCAAGCGGCACATGCTGTGGTCCAGCTGGGGCACAGTGTGGACTAGGCAGATGTCTAGGTGGCACATAGGAATGCTGAAACTGTAAAGTGGCAAGACAGCAACTGATGAGGGACCAACATGGGCACGAGTGTGTGTCCCACAGTGCCACAGGGGATATTACCCAGCAGGTAACCCAAGGGCACATAACATTGGCAGGCGGTGCCGGAGGGAAGCGCGCAAGTCCATGGAGGCACCCCTACCCGAGAACCCTCACCATAGGCAGCTGTTAATCGGCACACTGGATGGCCTGGGACTGCGCAGCACCAGCACCACCAGCATAAGGGTATGTCAGCATGGTGGCGGAGGGGTGCTGGTGGCGGAGGGGGCAGTGGCATCTGCCCACAGCAGACCAAAGCCAAGCCCCGTTTAGGTGGGTGCCATGTACTGCAACAGATAAGGTCTGTCTGACGAACAGTCATGGTATCCCCAAGGAATGATCTGCCCCTGTGGTCACAGTGTGGTGCAGTACACACAGCCAGTGTGTTCAGGGGCAGAAGGTCACAAGTTCAAGTCCCAGCTGTGGCTCCTGGCAACCTTATCCCCATATTTTACCCAGTACTAAACCGTGGTAATAAAGACGGAACCTTTATTGCAGATATATTAAACATGCCTGAAACACCTATATTTTACCCTACAGAGCACAGACACCATAAACATGTGCAATCCCTAGAGCAGAGTTTCCCAACTGCAGTCCTGGAGGGCCAAACACCATTCAGGTTTCATGCTATCCCTAAAAATACGCCTGTGCTGCTTTTGTATGCATCACCACCACTGCATGCAAATGTATCTCATGCATATTCATTAGGGACAGCATGAAAACCTGAACAGTGTTTGGCCCACCAGGACCGGAGTTGTGAACCTCTGCCCTAGAGCAGCGGCCAGCAGGGGCACAAACACCCACACCCACAGGCTCCACTATCCAAAGCCTCATGGAGAGTCAGGCTGTTGGGCCCTCCCCGGAGCAGCATCTCCCAATACTGGCACCTGTATACCTTAGCAATGCCGTCCTAAACTTGGGAACATGTTCCATATATATCAAAAGGTTGCTATGATTAATGTCAGCTAACAAATCCATGTTAAAAATGATTTGTTGATAGAGATTCATCATAGCAACCTTTCTGATATCTGTGGAGTGTGTTTCAGTTATTGCTTCTGACAGTGTTTACCACCCCGGGCAGTGACCCCAACAGTATTGCATACCATAGCAATGCCCACACTGTGCTCAGGACTGGTGTGTCAACCAGGGCTGCCACAAACCTCCATATTTGCACAATGCTGGCATAGGTGTGGGAGGGTGTGTATGTCTATCCAGTGTGTTGTAGCTGCCTACACCTTACTGAGCCCACACTGCTCTCACTGTTTCCAGTTTTAACCTGCCAATGTGCATAATGAGGAGCAAGGTACCGTGGGTATGGCCCGGACAGGGTGGCCTGGGCAGGATGCATCTGCACAGGATATAGGGCAATGGCTGCGACATTGTAGTGCCCAACCACCACTTGCATGGACAGGGTGGCGGGGGGGGGGTCACTCTCACCCTGACTGAGCAGTGACCACGGCATGGCTAGGTTCCCCCATAGTGCTAGACAGCATTTCTCTCATGTGATATTTATGGGTTCTCTTTTCTGGGGCCCAATCACTGACATACCTGCTTGATGTTTGTGCTCACATCCCATTTTTGGATGCACACAGTTTCTCCAGGACCATGCACTATGTACTAGCTAGCAGACTGTCTGCAGTTAGCATGAATATGGCTGGAACACCTTGCAGTGTGGAGACTGACTGTGCCCTCTGCTGGTGAATGTCAGATAGTGGTGGGGGTGCAGCTGAGCTTCTCCAGTGTTCTGCCTGTCTGCCTTTTGTGATGTGTACAGATCTGCATCGACTGCCCTGTAGGGTGCTTGTTCCCCAGCAGAACTGTGGTTGATGGTCCTCTCTACTGCCACCATTGCAGAGATGTACAATGTGGATCTGTTGGAGGGAGAACCTGTCCCCCAACCCTAAGACACAGAGGGCAGGTTGGGTGGTGCTACATAATCCACCTTTGGGTCCAAACACCCCACTTCACCTATAACATGTGACCATGGCACCCACAACAGGATATGCACTATTCTGGGTGCTTCATAGTCCACAAGGGCTAGACATGACTGGGAAATAGAGATGAACACAGGTGTATCTGCAAGCACTACCTATCACACACTGGCACTGATAGGGACCTGCAGCATAGCCTATTTCAGCCAAGCCAGGTGCTGCGGACCTGGTGCTGGGTGCCCCACCTCACCCTCAGGGTGAGCACAGGACCCGCACAATGTGACGGTCTGTAGCTATTCTGTGCCAGTAACACACACGGTCAGTTCCCCCTACCAGGCCTAGGGGCTGTGGGGGTGCATACCCCATTAGGTGATCAGCTGTAGACTGCTGATCTGCATGTGCAGTGCATCATGGGTACGGGTGGGTTTACCCTATCCTGGTAACCACAGCAGACAGTTTGTGTGGTGACCTGCAGTCTCTCTGTAGCCAGCGAACAGTGTGGTAGCAGCTATAGAGATGTAGCCTACTGGTTACCTCAATGACTGTGGAGGCAAAGATCAGGGGTTTGATCCCACAGTGGTGTTATTTAGGAATGCTGTCTGAGGCTTTTCCTTTTCATTTCAATCAGTGCTGCCAGTAGAAACACCCTCACAGTGCTGTAGCCTAAGTTTCCTCATAGGCGCCCTATACAGTGCCCTATAGGGCACATTATAGGGTGCCTTGGCAGACAGGGCACTTTATAATGTGACCTATGGGGCGCCTTATAGGGAACCTTAGGTTACGGCACTGTGAGGGTGTTTTTGCTGGCAGCACTGATTTAAATTAAAAGAAAAAGCCTCAGACAGCCTTTTTAGATTACACCACTGAAGGATCAAACCCATGACCTCTGCTTCCACAGTCATTGCAGTAACCAGTGGGCTACATTGTCATAGCATCTAACGCTGCGCTGGCCTGTAATTAGGGTTAACGCGTGTTAACGTGCCATGGTGTCCACTGTTGCGCGATACAGATTCTTGCTACCTTAGGACTGGAACGCCCACTCCTTATATGGCGTTCTTCACATTATCGCTGCAACTAGCGCCGGTAACATTAAGACGGTTTAGTAAACATACTCCTAAGTCTCATTGAATAACATACCCGTTATCCCAGTTTAGTAAGCATACCCCTATTAATCTAATTTTTAAAAAATATGGGAATATAATTCAGCTTTATTATGACCAAGTGTCTTCGGTTACAGAAATCACCACCTCTAGGGTTTCTGCATCTGCACACAATGCAGAGGAAATGGGATGCGGAAGCAGTGGTGGCTCTAAAGCAAAGTAGAGGTGGAGAAGGAATTTTGTTGTATGGATAAGATATAAAAAATAGAGAGTAGAAGGTGTTTAAGGTGGGGGAGGATGCTGGGAGGAAGCATTAAAAACTGAAGTGAGAGAGGAATAAGACAGTAGGGGGTATGTTTGCTAAATGTTAACAGCCTAATGGGAGACAGCCAACATGGCTTTAGACAAGGAAGATCTTGTCTTACTAATCTGTAATGTTTTTTGAAGGTGTGAATAAACAGGTGGACAAAGGTGAGTCAGTTGATATGGTGTATCTTGACTTTCAGAAAGCCTTTGACAAGGTCCCTCATCAGAGGCTTTGGCAAAACTAAAAAGTCATGGGATAGGAGGTAATGTACTAGTGTGGACCAGGAACTGGTTAAAAGATAGAAAGCAGAGGGTAGGGCTAAATGGCCAATTTTCCCAATGGAGAAAGGTGAATAGTGGTGTACCCCAGGGATCTGTGCTGGGTCCACTGCTTTTTGACATATTCATAAAAGACCTGGAAAAGGTAATAACGAGTGAGGTTATCAAATTTGCAGATGACACAAAACTATTTAAAGTTGTTAAAACCCTAGAGGATTGTGGAAAATTGCAAGAGGATCTTGATAAATTGGAAGACTGGGTATCAAAATGGCAGATTAAATTTAATGTGGACAAGTGCAAAGTTATTCACCTAGGAAAGAACAACCCAAACTATGGTTACACAATGCAAGGTTCCACATTGGGAACCACCACCCAGGAAAAAGATTTGGGCATCATTGTGGACAACATGTTAAAACCCTCGGAACAGTGTGCAGCGGCAGCCAAGAGAGTAAATAGAATGCTAGGTATCATAAGGAAAGGAATGGAAAATAAAACAAAGGACATTATAATGCCTCTGTATCATTCCATGGTGCGACCAAACCTTGAATATTGCGTGCAATTCTGGTCGCCGTATTTTAAAAAGGATATAGCGTTATTAGAAAAGGTACAGAGAAGAGCCACCAAAATGGTAAAGGGGAAGGAAGGCTACTCCTATGAAGAGAGGCTACAAAGGTTAGGGCTCTTCAACCTGGAAAAGAGATTGCTAAGGGGAGATATGATAGAGGTCTATAAATTAACGAATGGAGTGGAACGGGTAAACGTAGATTGATTGTTTACATCATCAGAATATAAAAAGACTAGGGGACATGCAATAAAGCTACAGGGTAAACTATTTAAAACTAATAAGAGAAAATATTTTTTCACTCAATGTGTAATCAAACTCTGGAATTTGGTACCGAGGGATGTAGTAAAGGCTGTTAGTTTAGCTGGGTTTAAAAAATGTTTGGACAAATTCTTTGAGGAAAGGTCCATAAACCGTTATTAAAAGGGACTCGGGATATCACTGCTTGACCCAGTGCAAGCATTGAGGAACCTGTGTCTTTTGGGGAAACTGCTAGGGACTTGTGGCTGGATTGGCCACTGTTGGAAACAGGATACTGGGCTTGATGGACCTTGGTCTGACCAGTATGGCATATCTTATGTTCTTATGTTAGCATGCAGTAGGTGCCACCAAAAACATAGGAATAAATGTGTCATGGAGGCACTCAACACACGCTAACGATGCTTAGCACACTTTGCCTTTTAGTAAACATGCCCCTAAATGAGAAGAGGGAAACAGAAGGTGCAAACTGAAAGTGGAAGAGAAGAAGGAAGGGAACATGGGCAACAGATAACACTATACCAGAAAGAAAAGCACTGACTGAGATACTGGTGAGAAGTAATAGAAGTGGGGAGGTGATGAAAACAGAGAGAAAATGTGCCCCCCCCCCTCCAATTTTCATTGATTTGTTATTCATTTCATACATTTTTAACACATTAGAACTTTTTAATGAATAGAAATTGACAGTACATGTGTAAATTCATGGATTAATTCATGTTTAGCTGATTTTCAGCATACGTTTTTTTAGGTGGTTTAACATATCAAATGAACAGTCCTATAAAATTAAATCACAAATTTAACAAGCATCTCACAACATACGAACATACCTAAAACCATATCCTAACCCTCTGAAATTAACATCAATTAATGAACAAATAATCTACTACAGATGGAGGACAGAAAAGGCATAAGGAATGGGGACTGGATGGGGGAGAAAGGGTCTGTAGATAAATGGGGGATGTGAGGCTGCAAGGGGAGCAGAACTGCAGTTGAAAGAAGTAATACCTTTCTCTCTCCAATTCTGATCATCTTTCCTGGATCCTTATCTGAAATTTTACTTTTATTAAAATAAAATAATAACTAGAAATCTTGTCTGTATTGACATTCCAATATTTTGCAAGTGAAACGTGTTAAAGAAATATCAAAAGTTATGCATCCAGGGCCATTTCAAGGGTATCTGTTGGCCTAGATAAACTTTCAGTCATGTGCATCCCCCCTATAGTTAATCATCTCCCCTTCCCTCCCCCCACAGGTGTCTGGTATCTCTCTTCTTCCTTATTTCCCTATTATAGTCCACCCCAATCCCTCAAATCCTCCTTTCTTTTTTTAGTGTGGATATTTTCACAAATAGCAAGAAGGAAGGAACCATGTCAAGAAGGTTTGAGAGGGTGAACCAAGGGAGGTGGGCTGATATAGAAGAGAGAGAGGGACAGATTCTGGACCATATTTTTGGAGGGATGAGGTACTTCCTCTTGCAACATTTGGGAGAAGAATGTCCCCCGCAACTACCCCATGTCCATGCTGCTGGTTGGGCCCATGAAGAACACCACATCTCCCTAAAGGGACTATGGTCCCTCCTTGAAGCCACTGCATTGCAAGGCACCCTACCACCCCCAACATGCAATCATGGACACCACCCCCCCCCCTCAAAGACACATCCCACCTTCCATTGGCCATCCTCTGTTTTCCTGGTGCTCTAGCGGGCAGCAGGCAAGAACAATTCTGCAGTTGTTCCTGTCATTGTTGTGCTGTGTTCGAAATGGTACCCATGACCCCTAATGGTAGTCACTGTAGTAATGTTGGGTTCAAGCTGCAATATAAAGGCCATCTGCTCTTTTTTATTTCTAAGTCCAATATCATACAGTATGACAGAACACAGATGGAGACCAGACAAACTAAGTAAGAACTGAACACTTGCTGTATTAAGTAGAATAACACTATCAGTCAAATGACAGAGCAATCAATACTAATGCAAAAAAATAAGTTATCTGCTCTAATATTCACCACTTGAAACTTAAAGAAAAGAGTATGTTTTTAAGCCAATTGAATTGTACTAAGGTCTCAGTCAAAAACACGCAGCTATTTGTAAAGGGCTTTCAATTATCACCCTTACTGCTCGCTGCTGTTTACATCAACGACCTTTGCAATTTCGTACACAATACTTTTGTTTTTTCACTAAAAAGTGTATGCTGTACAGTCTCTTAATATGATTCTTCAATGCTTTTGATTTTTCAATAAAAAATAAGTGCTGTATAATCTTGAAAGAATCTGTACAGCTAACATGCCTCACTCAAAAATTGACTTCCTCACTCAAAAATTGACTTCCGTTGTTTGTCAAATAGTAATACTGCTAGTACTTAGCTTCCATCACAAGAACAATGTCTCTCTTCATGCAGGCAATTCCGATTTTTTTTATTTCAATCCTTATCCCAACGCTGTACTTCTAAGGCGCCCAAGCGTTTCACACTTCATGTTTCATCAGGGGATTGCGATTAAATATTTCAAACTAGATCAGAAAGGCCGCGGGCCTCGTGCCCGCTAGCTGCAGTTAACCGGGGGGGGGGGGGGCGGCGGGGGCGTGGTCCCGGACCCCACGAGGCGTAGGGAGGAGGTCCACGTCGGCGCGGCCTTGGCTGGACCCCATTGGCTCCCGAGTGTGAGTGGCGGCACGGGAGCCAATGGGGGATCGGCTAAGCCTGGGGGGGAGGTGGGGCCAAGGCCGAGCGAGCCGGCGGGAGCTTTAGTCACAGGCGAGCATTGGAAGGTGGCTGGCGTGGGTGCCTTCTCCGGCGGGGACCTTTTTCCTTTTTTATCCCTGGGCTGCAGGAGCAGCCGAAGGAAGGTGTCGTGTTGATCTTTAACGTTAAAAAAAAAAAAAAAAAAAATCCACTTGGGAGCTACTCCGATGACAACCCGGCAGCTGCAGTTTTTGAAGACTGACAGCGGAGGCTGCCGAGGCGGGCTGGCGGTGCCACATGCTCCCGCTACTGGCACTGCAGTTGACCTGCGTTCTCGTTTTTGTCCTGCCTGTGCCTGGACGTGAGCATGGGGAGCCGTGAGTGCCGCGAATGTCCCCGATTGTGGGGAGGGGCGGCTGTGTAGCCTCAGGGGGAGCTGTGAGTGCCGCAACTGTCCCCGATGCCAGCCTGCAGGCCCGCAGCTGTTCCCAATCATGGTGGGAGGCCGAGTCAGGAGGCTTTTGGGTCCAGGCGGCACAAAGAAAGGTACTGGGTTATGGGTAGTACCCATTATGGTCTAGGGACTGGAGGGGAGGAAGACTAGGGGAGGGGAAGCGGTGATTAGGGGACTTCAAGAGGGGGGGAGCGGTTCGTGACGGGCTCGGGTGCCCCTTAAAATGGTAAAAAAAAAAAAAATTGCTGCATCTGACAATTCAATGTGAACTAGTTCGGAGAGTTCCAGAGGTGGGAGGGATTTCAGGAGCCTCTAGTGATTATTTGAGGTGTCTGGAACCTACATTTCCTTTAAATGTCTGCTGTTTGTTATTGGGGGCGGAGCCTTGGCCCAGTTAATAAGGTAATATTTTCGAAAGTTTGGAAATTCTGTGCGGTCCCGCAGATGGGCTGAAGAGGCAGGGCACCTAGAACTGTAGTTTTATGTAGCGTTAATAGGTTATGTCATGCTTTTAGTGCTTTCTACTGCGTAATCAAAACAGTTACCAAGTGTTCCAAGTAGTCCAAACCTGTGCCACTGTGTTAAAGGGGTGAATTTGGAATAAAGTGGGTTACAAAAGTGATTTTTAGCATCAACATATACGTTTATTTAATGTAAAAGTACCAGTATGTAAGGGGAGGGGGTAGTGCTATATCTTGCGACACTACTGCTACAGGGTGCAGTTGATTTGAAGGATAGGCAGGGTTTAAGGGGCCAGCGGTGCTAGCCGTGGGGGCTTTTCTCCAGCCCTGAGGATCAGGGGTGGTGCAGGAGACAGGGATCTTCCGGGCTGGGTGGGCGGGAGGGTGCGCTCTCCTGGGGTTTTCGCTGCTCCCCTGCAGTGTGTTTCTGCTTTATCTTTACAGATGCTGCCTGGAGGATTGCTGGTGCGTCGCGGTTCGGTGAGTGCGTGGCGGATGGTGCAGGGAGTGGGCGGCTCTGGAGACAACGGGGATCCGGAGGACGTGTTGCTGTGGGACAGTGGGCAGGTGGATCTGGACGGTGGCGCGCGGGTGCCCAGGCCCCTGTCTGCTGGGGCAGGTGAGTCGACGGTTGGGGGGGGACTAAGGGGGTGGGGGGGTAAGGAAGCGCGACAGCGGCAGCACTCCTGTAGTCTGCGCCACGGGTCAGGGCCCTCATCGTCTGCATCTGGCGGGGCATCGTCATTGTCGCAGGGTGCGGAGAGGGGGGCGAGCGGAGGGTGGCTGTGGCTTACGCGAGCCATGTCGGGTGGGGTGGGGCCCACGCTTGCTTAGCTTTCTGAACTCTGTGGGGGGGTGCCGCGGAAGTTATGAAAAGGATACGGGGGAGGCGGGATGGGGCATTTTCGGATGCTGGAGGGTAGGAAGAGGTCCGACGATACTAATGGAAGAGAAAGGCGGGTGCTGAGATGGAAGGGCGGGTGCGTGAGCTGGATGGGTGTAAAAGGTTGCGCGTACCTGGACAAGGCCTTCCTGAAGTCCGCCGGGGTAGGTTGGCGCCCATCCTGGGGCAGTGTGGGCTGCGGGTCGCCTGAGCGGACCGGATGTTTGAGGGTGGGCATGGCTCAGCTAGGATGGGAAGTGTCGGGACAAGAGGGATGTGCATAGGTTATTCTCGTGGGGAATGCAGGATAGCAGCCTATGGCTGCCGCAGTTGGCAGACAGGGGGGGGCACAGAGGGTGGGGGGGGAACAGAACAGGGGAGTGGCGGTGCCAAGGAGTGCGGCTCGGCCCTTTAGGGGGAGGAAGAGAGCGGTTGGGGGGAGCTGGGGACTTATGCTGGCGGTTGACATGCCCCCTGCCCTTTTCCGGATTGTAAGTGTAGGCATGGCGGTTCCGTCTGTGGCGGGGGGCGTTTTATCACTCGAATGCTTTCATAAGGGGACTGCGGTTGTCCCCCTTCCCGCCCACGAGCGGTAAGGATCTATGGAACCTGGCTTCGACACCTCTTCGGATTGAGGAGCGTTGGCCCTGGACGGGATGGAGGGGGGCTGGAGGGGGGATGTCTGTACGAGCTCCCTTTTCGTTAAGGGGGGGGTTGGACAAGATGAGGGACGGAACTCGCTTTCGGTGTGGCGCTGCGCTCCGGTTGGAATGGCTAGCTGGCAGCGGCCGTGGCTTGGGGCAGGGCAGCGCGAGCGTGCCAAGGAGGGAGCCAGGGAAGTACCGACTGATCCACCACTGTATCGCTTGGGGGTGAAGCTAGACACAGTGAACATGGGGGAGAGCTAGCCTAGAGGGTGGGTGGTTCTGCGGCGGGTTCTGCTTGCCAACATGATTTGAGTTTTTACGCGAACGCTGCGGTACTTGTCCGCCCGGATGGGGCTTTTGGATAGTTGCGTGTCCGGTGCTTCCGCTGGGTGGGGGTTCTGGTTTTGGTTGTCGCAGTCGGCAGCGGCTGTCCTTTAGCCACATTAGGCTGTCGCAGGGTGTGGGGGCTGATTGGGGTGTTCGGGATCCGTTCCTAGGAGGTTTCAACGGGTTTCCGTTTTAATGGAGAAGAAAATCTACACGGGGGCTGTGCAGCTTCGCAGACACGATAGGCAGCTGGGGGTTGGGTTCGTACTTAGGGGCTCCGGGTGCGCGGGGTCCTGGCTGCAAGATTAGCGGGTGGCGATTATATTTGATATCATAACTGGGCTTGGGAAGTTCCCCATCCTGGTGGCGGTGCATCGGTGTCCCGATATGTGGGATACTCGCAGGTGTTCGGGTGGTGCGATAGCGCAGAGGTGGTTGGCGTGATTAACCACTTTTCCTAGCGGGATCGGGTTGGCTTTTGGCTCCAGGGGCAGATGCCGTGGGATTCCAGGTCCCTGAGCAATTGCGGCCGGCGGCTATGCGGACCTGCCGTGGGGTACAGTGTCGGCAGCGACATGGAGGGTGCATTGGCGGGACCGTGCCAGCGTAGTTGCATTGCTGGTCTCGTGGTAGTTGGCAGCGGGTTTTGTTTTGCCTTTTCTCGGGGGCAGGGGGCGGAAGCGGATGGTGCCTTGCTGTTTCAGCAGGTGCAGTTGCCTCTGGGGAGTGTGTATGGATCGGGCTGGATCCCAGACTGTTTCGAGGGGTAGGGGGGGGTAATTCGGAGGGCAGTATGGGCTTCCTCTCCATGCCAGGTTGCAGCCTGGGAGGCCTATCTGCGTGCCTGATCTGGGGTTCCTCTTGATGCAGGCAGATGCCTGAGCGCTAACGAGTGCTAACCCGGTTTCGTGGAGAACGCGTTGCCAGTTGGGGCTGGATCCAGTCCATTTTGCTCCTTCTGCAGGGTGGGCTGAGCGGGTGAGTCAGCAGATGGGCTGCTGGCGGTTGAGGGCCTTTCAGGGGTTTGTGTGCTTATGGGGGGTGGGGGGGGTGCTTAGCGGGTGCTAACTGTTCTTTTCTTTTAGTTGTCAGCCGGACTCCAGGTTGCTGCTGGATGATCGGCTCTTCGATTCCCGGGCAGCGCCGAGGCCATGGGGGTAGCACATGGGGTTGCCCGCCTCTGAGGTGCCCATTTCATGGCTGGGCAAGCATGGTCTCCGGAAGGGGCCGCTGCTGCCTTTGCTTCGGCACCAGGTACGCGAGACGGGTGTGCCTTGGTTGCTGTTGCTGAGGTCGGGAGGCAGCGATTGGGCGGCCAAGTCGGGTAAGTTGCTGATTGGGCAGCGAATGGTGGTTGGGCTGAGGCGCTGTTCAGGTGGGACATGGTGGTTGGGGTGGTCAGACATATTCCCAAGGTCTGCTTGCTGGGTCCACCAGTGGTGGTCTCCTGGATAGAGGAGGAGTGTGCCGGTATATGGTGGCAGGGTGGGGTGCGGCTATCCCCTGGGGGGGGCTTGGTTCCTACACGGCTGGCAAGCGGCTTTGGGGATATGTGATGCAGGGAAGGGTGACTGGTCACAGCTTGCCATGGGGGGTGGCTCAGGGTCGGTGGTCCCTGAGCCTGTGGCGGGATCCCAGAGGTGTCCGGGGTCCGAAGCCGGTGGCAAGATGCAGGGCGGGGGTGGGGTACCCCCGGCCCGGTGAAACCCTCGGGGCTTTTGCTAATAATATGGCGATGCCGGAAGAGGGGCAACGGAATGGCCTGTGGCCGGTTTACGGCAGAAGCGGGCGGAACTCACTTTGCTACCCACACGGCTGGTGAGGATTCTTTCCGCGGCCGGTATTTTGTTAATGAAGGTTTGCTGTTGGCTGTGGTTTATGGAAATGTTGTACAATTAATAAAGCTGCGACCAGTTTGATTCCCAATGAGTGTGTTGTGGTTATTCATAAGGGGGGGTGGGGGTGCAATGGGGGGGGCGGGGGGCGGGGACAGGAGCACACGGTCCGCCTTACCCGGTTACAGAAAGGCCGCGGGCCTCGTGCCCACTAGCCGCAGTTAACCGGGGGGGCGGTGGGTGCGTGGTCCCGGCCCCCACAAGGCGTAGGGAGGAGGTCCACGTCGGCGCGGCCTTGGCTGGACCCCATTGGCTCCCGAGTGTGAGTGGCGGCACGGGAGCCAATGGGGGATCGGCTAAGCCTGGGGGGGAGGTGGGGCCAAGGCCGAGCGAGCCGGCGGGAGCTTTAGTCACCGGAGAGCATGTGGAAGGTGGCTGGTGTCCCACCCTCCCATCCCTAAGGTTGGGCTTAATGGAAAAGGGGGTGTTGCAGCTGGAGGGGGGTTGGCGGGATCCCGGAGGTGTCCGGGGTCCGGAGCCGGTGGCAAGATGCAGGGCGGGGGTGGGGTACCCCCGGCCCGGTGAAATCCTCGGGGCTTTTGCTAATAATATGGTGAAGCCGGAAGAGGGGCGATGGAATGGTCTGTGGCCGGTTTACGGCGGAAGCGGGCGGAACTCACTTTGCTATCCACACGGCTGGTGAGGATTCGTTCCGCGGCCGGTATTTTGTTAATGAAGGTTTGCTGTTGGCTGTGGTTTATGGAAATGTTGTACGGTAAATAAAGCTGCGACCAGTTTGATTCCCAATGAGTGTGTTGTGGTTATTCATAAGGGGGGGGTGCAATGGGGGGGGCGTGGGGCGGGGACAGGAGCACACGGTCCGCCTTACCCGGTTAAGAAAAATACAACAGAAAACTTTTTTACTCTCTAGAATTCTACTTCATTTCATGCAAATACTTTATAAATGTCCTCCGGACGCGTGACACCAAACATACCTCCATTTCAATACCCCATATATCACTGTGAATTTGAGGGAAACTCCAACCACCAGGTTTCCCCCGCTGCTTCTTTGATCCAAAAAACGCCGCGCATGCGGTATGGAGGCTAATTTCAGTCCTTATAAGGACGTATTACAAAACTCCACCTCCCCCCCCCCGCTGTTTGAGGTCATTCAAGCCCTTCATACACATGCTGACCACTCAACTGAAGCATTCAGACCATGAGGTTTAACGGTGTTTAAAAGGAAAATCCATCGATGTTCTTCTCTGAGTAAGGTCTGCTCCTGAGTTCTGCGGCTGTGGGGAAAATCAACCCTATCTACTACAAAACATCTCAACTGGTCAAAAGTGTGTTTTTCAGTGATACAGTATTGTACCAAAGGTGCTTCCAGCACTCTGTTGATCACACGGCTACGATGCTCACCCATTCTTAATTTCAAAGAGCGGACAGTTTTCCCTATATACAACTTTGCACAAGGGCAACGAACCGCATATATTACATGAGTAGACAAGCACGTTGTCGCTTTGCGCAAACGATATCTGACATCGTGGTGCACAAAATATGTTATTTCCAATGTTACTGCACATATGCTTCAACTACCGCATTTCTTATGTCCCAATTCTTTCACCAACTCTGTAGAAGGATGCACTGGGCGTAAAACTGTCGGACTAAGCTGCTCCTTCAAATTCGTGCTTCTGCTCCATACACATCGGATATTCTTATTCCGAAGTCCCGAAATGGTCCCCAACACATTACTATGTTGTCTGATGATATTTTGAATCTCTCTACTCAAAGGAGAAAAACGGGTAACAAAATTAACCTTATCCAAATCTGCCCGTGTTTCACGTCTCCTAACTTGTCCTTGATGTGTCAACAAGAGCCAACGATCATTACACAAGGCTCGTGTGTATGCCCGTTTCACCACTGGGACCGGATAACCTCTCATTAAAAAGTTCTTCTTCAGCTGTTTAGATTTTATTCGAAAATCCCCAGAATCAGAGCAATTTCTCCTATATCTGAGAAACTGAGAGAAAGGCAACCCCTCTTTAAGCTGTCGCGGGTGTGCACTATCAAAATGCAAGAAAGTGTTGCGATCTGTTGATTTATTATAAATTGTGGTATTCCAGGTCGCCTGACTCCTAGTAATTTGCAAATCCAAATATATGATAACATCTCGATGGTATGTTGAAGTAAACTTGATGTTGGGGTCACACTGATTCAACCAATCAAAAAATGAAAGTAACTCCCCCTCTGTACCTCTCCAAAGCAAGAAGATGTCATCAATATAACGATGCCACATGACTATATTTCTTAGATATGGAGATGTCTCCAACCACGTCTTCTCAAATAATCCCATGTAGAGGTTTGCGATGGAAGGCGTGCATGTTGCGCCCATCACTACGCCCGAGATTTGCTGATACAAAGAATCTTGAAATTGAAAAAAACGTTTAAAGATCACTAAACGTGCCAATTTTAATAACAACGTAATAGTGCCCTCACTCAAGTTGCCTCGTTGATGCAAAGATTGTTCAACAGTTTGGTAAGCCGCTTTCTGAGGAATATTGGTATATAGGAAAATGACGTCCAAAGTCACTAGAAAGGTGTCACCACAATCAGCCCAAGATGATGAACCTGCCAAAATATTCAAAAAATGTGTGGTGTCCCGTATATATGACGGGATCGCAGGCAAAAGTGGACGCAAAAAGGAGTCCAAAAATGTCGAGACCGGTTCCAGTAGAGTCCCTTTGGTTGACATGATCGGTCGCCCTGGAGGGGCTTGCAAACCTTTATGAATTTTCGGCACCGTGTAAAACCGTGCTAGCGTAACGGACGTGCCATTCAGATAACGATATTCTTTTTGATCCAAAAAATGAAGGTGTAAAGCCTCCAAAGTAATCCTCTTAATATCTGATTGCAACTCCTTTGTGGGGTCCTCTAAAAGGACTTTATACGTTCTAGTATCATGAAGTTGACTCAAAGCTTCAGAAATATAATATTCCCTGTCCAATATCACGATGGCACCCCCCTTGTCGGCTCGTCTGATGACTATGTCTGTGCGATTCTGTAACTTCAAAAGGGGTTCCCATTCCAAAGGATAAAGTCGTCAATCGCTTTTTTCGATGATCTTCCAGCATCTTGACATCAGCCAGAACAAGTTCCTTAAAGACCACCAGAGCGGGGGGAAGGGGACCCGGCGGTGTCCATGATGACTTAAAGGGTAAAGGGACCCTTAAAACTCCCGTAACATCTGAAGAAGACTCCACCATAGCAGGTAATGTACACGTGGTTGCAAAAAAGTGTTTTAAATTAAGTTTCCTGATTAGATTCTCAAAATAAACTCTAAACTGGAATGGGTCATGGAACCCACAAAGGAGTTGCAATCAGATATTAAGAGGATTACTTTGGAGGCTTTACACCTTCATTTTTTGGATCGAAAAGAATATCGTTATCTGAATGGCACGTCCGTTACGCTAGCACGGTTTTACACGGTGCCGAAAATTCATAAATGTTTGCAAGCCCCTCTGGGGCGACCGATCGTGTCAACCAAAGGGACTCTACTGGAACCGGTCTCGACTTTTCTGGACTCCTTTTTGCGTCCACTTTTGCCTGCTATCCCGTCATATATACGGGACACCACACATTTTTTGAATATTTTGGCAGATTCATCGTCTTGGGCTGATTGTGGTGACACCTTTCTAGTGACTTTGGACGTCGTTTCCCTATATAACAATATTCCTCAGGAAGCGGCTTACCAAACTGTTGAACAATCTTTGCATCAACGAGGCAATTTGAGTGAGGGCACTATTACATTGTTATGAAAATTGGCACGTTTAGTGATCTTTAAAAGTTTTTTTCAATTTCAAAATTCTTTGTATCAGCAAATCTCGGGCGTAGCGATGGGCGCAACATACGTGCCTTCCATCGCAAACCTCTACATGGGATTATTTGAGAAGACGTGGTTGGAGACATCTCCATATCTAAGAAATATAGTCATGTGGCGTCGTTATATTGATGACATCTTCTTGCTTTGGAGAGGTACGGAGGGGGAGTTACTTTCATTTTTTGATTGGTTGAATCAGTGTGACCCCAACATCAAGTTTACTTCAACATACCATCGAGATGTTATCATATATTTGGATTTGCAAATTACTAGGAGTCAGGCGACCTGGAATACCACAATTTATAATAAATCAACAGATCGCAATACTTTCTTGCATTTTGATAGTGCTCACCCGCGACAGCTTAAAGAGGGGTTGCCTTTCTCTCAGTTTCTCAGATATAGGAGAAATTGCTCCGATTCCGGGGATTTTCGAATAAAATCTAAACAGCTGAAGAACAACTTTTTAATGAGAGGTTATCCGGTCCCGGTGGTGAAACGGGCATACACATGAGCCTTGTGTAATGATCGTTGGCTCTTGTTGACACATCAAGGACAAGTTAGGAGACGTGAAGCACGGGCAGATTTGGATAAGATTAATTTTGTTACCCGTTTTTCTCCTTTGAGTAGAGAGATTCAAAATATCATCAGACAACATAGTAATGTGTTGGGGACCATTTCGGGACTTCAGAATATATTAATATCCGATGTGTATGGAGCAGAAGCACGAATTTGAAGGAGCAGCTTAGTCCGACAGTTTTACGCCCAGTGCATCCTTCTACAGAGTTGGTGAAAGATTTGGGACATAAGAAATGCGGTAGTTGCAGCATATGCGCAGTAACGTTGGAAATAACATATTTTGTGCACCGCGATGTCACATATCGTTTGCGCAAAGCAACAACGTGCTTGTCTACTCATGTAATATATGCGGTTCGTTGCTATTGTACAAAGTTGTATATAGGGAAAACTGTCCGCTCTTTGAAATTAAGAATAGGTGAAAATCGTAGCCGTGTGAACAGAGTGCTGGAAGCACCTTTGGTGCAACACTGTATCACTGAAAAACACACTTTTGACCAGTTGAGATGTTTTGTAGTAGATAGGGTTGATTTTCCCCAAAGCGGCAGAACTCAGGAGCAGACCTTACTCAGAGAAGAACAGCGATGGATTTTCCTTTTAAACACTGTTAAACCTCATGGTCTGAACGCTTCAGTTGAGTGGTCAGCATGTGTATGAAGGGCTTGAATGACGTCAAACAGCGGGGGGGGGGGGGTGAGGTGGAGTTTTTTAATACATCCTTATAAGGACTGAAATTAGCCTCCACACCGCATGTGCGTCGTTTTTTGGATCAAAGAAGCAGCGGGGGAAACCTGGTGGTTGGAGTTTCCCTCAAATTCACAGTGATATATGGGGTATTGAAATGGAGGTATGTTTGATGTCACGCGTCCGGAGGACATTTATAAAGTATTTACATGAAACGAAGGAGAATTCTAGAGAGTAAAAAAGTTTTCTGTTGTATTTTTCTATCTAGTTTGAAATATTTAATCGCAATCCCCTGATGAAACACGAAGTGTGAAACACTTGGGCGCCTTAGAAGTACGGCGTTGGGATAAGGATTGAAATTTAAAAATTGGAATTGCCCGCATGAAGAGAGACATTGTTCTTGTGATGGAAGCTAAGTACTAGCAGTATTACTATTTGACAAACAATGGAAGTCAATTTTTGAGTGAGGAAGTCAATTTTTGAGTGAGGCATGTTAGCTGTACAGATTCTTTCAAGTTTATACAGCACTTATTTTTTACTGAAAAATCAAAAGTATTGAAGAATCATATTAAGAGACTGTACAGCATACACTTTTTATTGAAAAAACAAAAGTATTGTGTATGAAAATGCAAAGGTCGTTGATGTAAACAGCAGCGAGCAGTAAGTAAGGGTGATAATTGAAAGCCCTTTACAAATAGCTGCATGTTTTTGACTGAGACCTGAGTACAATTCAATTGGCTTAAAAACATACTATTTTCTTTAAGTTTCAAGTATTAAGTAGAATAGCTTGTGTATGAAAACAATAGTATGTATGATTCCAGATTTGTTCTGATAATAAAGGGTATGGAATGACTCTCATGAGGAAAGGCTAAAGAAGTCATGGCTCTTCAGCTTGGAGATGAGATAGCTGAGGGGAGCTATGAGGACCAGGAAAATACACTGCTTACCCTGGGATAAGCAACATGGAATCTGTGTACCTTTTTGGTAACTTGACAGGAATTTGTGATTTGGAAACAGGATACAGGGCTTGATGGACCTTGGTCTGAGTCAGTATGGCATATCTTATGTTCTTATGATAAAGATCTATAAAATCTTGAGTGGAGTGGAATGGGTAAATGTGAATCAATTGTTTACTCCTTCAAAAAGTCAAAATACTAGGGGACATGCAATGAAGCTACAATCTGAGAAACTATTTCTTCATTCAAACTCTGGAATTTGTTGCCAGAGGTTGTAGTAAAAGCTGCTAGTGTATCTGAGTTTAAAAGAGGTTTGGATAAGTTACCTGAGGAAAAGTCCATAAATCTTTATTAAAGTGGAAATGGGGAAATCCACTGCTTATCCCTTGGATAAGTAACATGGAATCTGTGTACCTTTGTGGGGACCTATGTGAAAGTGTAGCCTACTGGTTGGTGCAATGTCTCCAGGGTCAAAGGTTCAGGATTTGATTCCAACTTATTCATTTGAGTCTCGAAGGATTACAAAAGGGGACTGCTACTTCTGGAGAGAAATTTGCTATTGTAAGTATTTACTTATGGGAATTTTTCTAAATCTTGGGGAAAAAGGAATTCTTTAAATTAAAGCTGATTAATCTGTGAACCCAATATATTTCTTAAATCAGTCAAGGCCTAGTAGCAGCAAAGAGCTTTCAGTTTAAATGTAAAACACAGCAGAGAGCTTTCTGGTTAAATTTAGAACCCAAGACTCCCTCTATCCAAGCAAGGGCTGTGGGACTCCACCTGGAAATTGGTCACAGATTACCTTAGAAGCACAGGACAGGATACTGTGTAGCAGCCAGCTTTTAATAAGTCTTTTTCCCTCCCTCCCCAACACCCACCTCCTGAGATAATTGTCGCTTTATAAGTGCATAAACCTCTCAAAGGAAAGGAGGTGCTATATTCACTCTCAGGTGCTACTGTTTGTCCTCATCAGGCATACATTAAGAACCTGAGATTAATTAAGATTCAGGTGAACAAAGTACATTAAACATATTACAGTAGATGTAGTTTTGTTAGTATAAGTATCCCTACCAACCCTTAGTAGGTAAAGAACTTAAATACCAAAACACAACCTTAAAACTAAGATGCAGATAGCAGTCCAGTAGCAAGATGGGGGTTTTCCAGTCTTTTGCATTGAGTGTCACATGTATGAATTTCTCCCAGTTGGTGAGGGGTCTTACATGTGCACTAGGTGCAAGGAGCTCTTTGCTCTCAGGGAACAAGTCTGATCTCTGGAGTTTAGAGTAGCAGACTTGGAGGACATAAGGAAGACAGAGAGGTACATAGACGAGACCTACAGGGATATAGTACTGAAGTCCCACCTCCAGTCTGGCAGCATTCCTGTTGCCATGGAGGAGAGAGGTAACATGACAGGAGAGCATCACGCTGGTATGGCAGGGAGTGTCCTGTAGCTAGGACCTATCCTCCAGGTGATGTAAAACCCTCTCACACAGAGGAAGTTTCTCCAGGGCCATGTGCCCACGAGGGAAGGGTTAGGACAGCGTTAGAGTTGATGATTCAATCATTAGGCATGTAGATAGCTGGGTGGCTGGTGGATGTGAGGATAGCCTGGTAATATTCCTGCCCAGTGCGAAGGTAGCGGACCTCACACACCAACTAGACAAAGTCTTAGAATGTGCTGGGAAGGAATCTGCTGTCTTGGTACATGTCAGTACCAATGACATAGGAAAATGTGGTAGGGAGGTTCTGGAGGCTAAATTTAGGATTTTAGGTAGGAAGTTCAAATCCAGAGGTTCCAGGGTAGCATTCTCCAAAATGCTTCCTGTTCCACGCGCAGGACCCAAAAGGCAGGCAGAGCTCTGGAGTCTCAATATGTGGATGAGACGATGGAGCAAGGATGAGGGCTTTGGATTTGTTAGGAACTGGGGAACATTCTGAGGAAAGGAGGGGCTCTTCCGAAGGATAGGCTTCACCTTAACTGGGATCGAACCAGGCTGCTGGCATTAACCTTCAAAAAGGAGATAGAGCAGCTTTTAAACTAGATAATAAGGGGGAGTCGACAGTCGCCCAAGAGCGCATGGTTCGGAACAATGTATCCTTGAAGGATGCTACCAAAAAAATGAAGTTAGGGCACATCAGCAGAGAGGTTCTAATAAAGACAAAGGTAGCCCAAATGCCCTTGAGTACGGAGCAGAGAGAGCTTAAAGATTCCAAATTACCCCGCCCTACCAACAGCCAGATTAATACGAATAAAATAAAGTTTCTTAAATTCTTGTATGCAAATGCTAGAAGTCTAAAAAATAAGATGGGAGAGTTAAAATATACAGCACTAAATGAGAGGTTAGATATGATTGGTATCTCAGAGACATGGTGGAAGGAGGACAACCAGTGGAACACTGTGATACTTGGGTACAAACTATATCGTAATGATAGACTGATCAAATTGATGGAGGGGTTGCGCTCTATGTTAAAGAGGGCATTGAGTCACAAAGGATTAAAGATTTGTAGGAAACAAAATTTACTGTAGAATCTCTATGGATTGAAAATCCATGTAAAAAGGAGAAGACAATGGCAGTGGGAGTATTCTATTGACCGCCTGGCCAGAATAAACAAATGGATGATGAAATGCTCAAAGAAATCAGAGACACTAACAAAAGTTACAAAACAATAATAATTATTGGTGATTTCAATTAACCAGGTATTGACTGGGTCAGTGTCACGGCAGGATGTGCTAGGGAGATAGAAACATAGAAACATAACGACAGAAAAAGACCACATAGCCTATGTAGTCTGTCCTTCCATATCAACAACTACAACAGTCCCCTTTTTACCTTTAGAGATCCTCTGTGTTTGTCCCTAGATAAAGTTCTAGATGAAATAAATGACTGCTTCTTAGAACAGCTGGTTCATGAACTGACCAGAGGGAAATCCATTTTGGACCTAGTCCTTAGTGGAACACCAGATCTGATGCAAGTGATAAGGGTGTTGCAGCCATTTGACATAGTGATTCTAGCATGATTGCGTTTGATTTAATTAATGGAGGAGGGATGGTAAGGAAATCCACAGTACTATAACTTTTGAAAGGGAGACTATGATGAAATGAGGAAAATAGTTAAGAAAAAACTAAAAGGAGCAGTTGCAAAGTTTAAAGACTTACATCAAGCTTGGGTGTTGTTTAAAAATACTATCTTGGAAGCCCAGACCCGCTGTATTCCATGCTTTAAGAAAAGTGGAAGGAAGTCAAAAAAACTGCCAGCATGGTTTAAAGGTGAGGTCAGAGAGGTTGTTGTTGCCAAAAAGCATCTTGCAGGAAATGGATAAAGGAGCCAAATGATGAAAACTGGAAACAGCACAGGCACTGGCAAGTTAGATGCAAGGCATTGATAAGGCAGGCAAAGAGAGAATTTGAGACAAAGCTTGCTGAGGAAGCAAAAATGCATAATAAAGGGGTTTGTTTACAAATCTGCGGTAGCGGTTTCTGATCGTTATTGGAGCCACGGCTCTATTGAAATCAATGGGGCCGAGGCTCCGATAATGATCGGAAACTGCTACCGCAGCTTTGTAAACAAGCCCCAAAGACTTTTTCAAGTACATTTGTAGCAAAAAACCTGTGAGAGAATCAGTTGGACCATTAGATGATAGAGAGGTAAAAGGGACACTAAGAGGGGACAAGGCCACAGCGGAGAGACTGAATGAATTCTTTCCTTCAGTCTTTACTGAGGAAGATGTAGGGATGTTACCCATGACTGAAGTGATATTTAACACTAGAAGCCCCAAAGTGTGTCAATTGATGCAAATGCATCTTCGAAGTTGTATACCAGCGCCACTGCTAGAACCATGTCAGTCATGTTCCATGACTTTGTTAACAAGGTCAAGATGTTCAAATATGTGCATTGTAAATTAATGACAGTTGCACCACCTAGTAGGAACATGAATTTATACCTAGAAGCCCCAAAGTACGTCAATTGATGTACTCAGTTGTCTTGGATGCATCAATTGGCATACTTTGGGGCTTCTAGGTATAAATTCATGTTCCCGCTAGGTGGCGCATCTCAATCGCTGTTTACAGTTTTACTCTGACATTACAAACAATAAACACATGATGACATCATGTAATGATGTCACATACTGCACATATTTAACAAATACGTAACTTCACATTAATTCACATCTGCATTTCATGATAAACGCAGTCATCGTGATAATGCGTCAATTGATGCACTTTTGTGTTTCTCGGTAAAATGCCTTGTGGGGCTTCTAGTGTTAAAGGTAATACTGCGGAAGAATTGAAAGAAATATCGCTAAACCGGCAAGATGTATTACAACTATTTGATAAACTGAAGAGTAGCAAATCACCTGGATTGAATGGTATACATCCAAGGGTGTTGAAAGAACTGAAATGTGAGATTGCAGACCTTCTATTAGTAATCTGTGAACCATCATTAAAATCATCTGTAATACCTAAAGACTGGAGTATGGCCAATGTAACACCAATTTTTAAAAAGGGTTCCAGGGGTGATCCGGGAAACTACAGACCGGTGAGCCTGACGTCAGTACCGGGAAAGATGGTAAATACCATCATAAAGAACAAAATTACTCAACATGTAGATAGTCATGGCTTAATGGGAGACAACCAACGTGGCTTTAGCCAATGGTGTTGTCTTACTAATCTGTTGTTTTTTTGAAGGTGTGAATAAACAGGTAGACAAAGGTGAGTTAGTTGATATAGTGTATCTGGACTTTCAGAAAGCCTTTGACAAGGTTCTTCATCAGAGACCTTTGGCAAAACTAAAAAGTCATGGGATAGGGGGCAGTGTACTATCGTGGATCAGGAACTGGTTAAAAGATAGAAAGCAGAGGGTAGGGCTAAATGGCCAATTTTCCCAATGGAGAAAGGTGAATAGTGGTGTACCCCAGGGATATATACTGGGTCCGCTACTTTTTAACATATTCATAAATGACCTGGAAATGGGAATAACGAGTGAGGTTATCAAATTTACAGATGACACAAAACTATTTAAAGTTGTTAAAACTCATGAGGATTTTGGAAAATTGCAAGAGGATCTTGAAAAATTAAAAGACAGGGCATCCAATTGAAAGATGAAATTTAATGTGGAGAAGTGCAAAGCTATGCACCTAGGAAAGAACAACCCAAACTATGGTTACACGATGCAAGGTTCCACATTAGGAACCACCACCCAGGAAAAAGATTTAGGCATCATTGTGGATAATATGTTAAAACCCCCTGCTCAGTGTGCAGCGGCAGCCAAGAGAGCAAATAGAATGCTAGATATCACAAGGAAATGAATGGAAAAACCCCCCAAAGGATATTATAATGCCTCTGTATCATTCCATGATGCATCCACACCATGAATATTGTGTGCAATTCTGGTTGCCGTATCTTAGAAAGGATATAGCATTATTAGAAAAGGTACAGAGAAGAGCCACCAAAATGGTAAAGGGGATGGAAGGATACCCCTATGAAGAGAGGCTAAAAATGTTAGGGCTCTTCAACCTGGAAAAGAGACGGCTGAGGGGAGATATGATAGAGGTCTATAAATTGATGAATGGAGTGGAACGGGTAAATGTAGATCGATTGTTTATACCATCAGAATATAGAAAGACTAGGGTACATGCAATAAAGCTACAGGGTAACCTATTTAAGACTAATAAGAAAAAATATTTTTTCACTCAACATGTAATCAAACTCTGGAATTTGTTACCGGAGGATGTAGTAAAAGCTGTTAGTGTAGCTGGGTTTAAAAAAGGTTTGGACAAGTTCCTGGAGGAAAGGTCCATATACCATTATTAAAAGGGACCCGGGATATTACTACTTGACCGAGTACAAGCATTATGGAACCTGTGTCTTATGACCTAGATTGGCCACTGTTAGAAACCGGATACTGGGCTTGATTGACTTTGTTCTGACCCAGTATGGGATATCTTATGTTTCTATGTTCTTATGGAACAGTAAGCTGTTTTGGCTGCTGTTGGAAACAGAGTACTGGGCTTGAAGGACCCTTGGTCTGATCAAGTATGACATTTCTTATGTTCTTATGACTAGGATATTGCCACGAAGTTGCAAATTAATATATTTAAAATAGACAGAATAATATTTTTTTCTCTCAGTGCATAAGAAATCTTTAGAACTCTTTGCCAGTGGATGTGGTAAAAGTAGTTAGTGTAATTTAGATTTTAAAAAGGTGTGGACAACTTCCTGGAGCAAAAGTACATTAAGAGGTATGTTTACTAAACTGCGGTAATGTCACTCACGTTAGGTTCTGCAGTAAAGGTACAGATGACCATATAAAGGCATGGGTGGTGCTTCGTTACAGCAATCCGTATCATCTAACGCACGTTACAAGACACCTTAGAGTAACGTGCCTTGTAAGGCGCCTTGTCAGGTGCCTTGTAAGGTGCCTCATAAGGCGCCCTATAGGGCTCCTTAGGCGAAGCGCCATATTAGGCACCCCTGGACAAGGCACCGTAGAAGGCACCCTGGGCTATGGAACCATAGGTTAAGTTGGCCTAACAAGGTTACAGTGCCCTAGGTTAGTGTTCCCTAAGGGCTGCAAGGTGTCTCAGGATGACATGCAAGACCTGTGAGGAACAGAGATAGATGTAGCCCTAACACTAGATAGAGCACTCAGGAAAGGCAATGAACAGGTGAGTGAAGGAGGGAGAGCTGGGAGCCGCTGGACCTGCCATATCTGCGGGCATCCCATGTGGCTGCCAGTACTGATGACAAACATGGTGGGGGCAACTGTACCACAACACAGGGTGTTGGCAATGTAAAGTACTGGAAAGACAGTTGGTGGCAGACGATGGGAATATGTGTCCCCCAATGGAGGCAGAGGTGGCAGGATAGTTACAATGATGGGTGGACAGAGGAGTGGTGGTGCCATGCAGATCAGGCACAGGCAAGCATGAAGAGGCACAATGCAGGAAAGGGTAGCAGTGCAGGACATGGGGTGACAGCCCACACAGGCAGACAGGACTCTTCACAGCTGACAGACACAGATAGATGGACTGAGGGGATGTTAGCGAGGGTATTATGGGCTGGCAACACAAATCTGCAAAATATGACTGTTACAAGCATGCACACTATTTGAGTTGGACAGGCATGAAAGGAGGAAACAATGAGGAACTGATCCAATGAACACTGCCGAGAATGGCATTGTATTAACCAGTAGACTATACCTCCGTGGTGTATATCCCAGCAATGGCTGGGTACAGAAGGACTGCAGGTCACCGCACAAACTGTCTGCTGTGAGTGCCAGGATAGGGTAACCCCACCAGTACCCATGATGCAATGCACATGCTGAATAGCAGTCTACAGCTGATCAGCAAATGGGGTCTGCACCTCTCTGGTACCTCAGCTTGGAAAGACGAACTGACAGTGTATGATACTGGCACAGTGTAGCTACAGACCATGTCATTGTGCAGGTTCTGTGTTCACCCTGAGGGATAGGATGGGTGCCCAGCACTAGGTCCGCAGTACATGTGGTGCTAGAAATAGGTCCTGCTGTAAATTCCCATCACTACCAGTGTGTGACAGGTGTTCCTTGCAGTGCAGCTGAAGGTAATTTGGTGTCCATCTATATCCTGCAGTCACATGTGGTCCACTCAGATTAGTGTGTACCCCGTGTTAAGGTCTGGCTGACAGGGGTACCTGTTATTATGGCAGAGGGGTCACTAGACCTGCATGAGGTGTGTGTAGCAGTGCCTTTATAAGGTCAATGTGGTATACACTACATACCCCAAAGGGCCCACATCATCCTTTTTGTAGGTAAAAGACAGGTGCCCCAGCTCCAGTGAAGCAACCTCCATACTGCTGGTATAAAACCGCCCTCCAGCGTTGGTGGGCCAGAGCCATACCTGTGACAGGGGCAGACCAACAGCAATGCTGGGATTAGGTCTGGAACACCCCATCTGCCGCACAACACTGTCTGCCAGTCACCAGCAGACAGCACCATCAGACTGCACCTTATAGGTGTTCCAACCATGCACAGTCTAACTGCAGACAGGCCACTAGCCAGTCCATAGCGCAGACTCACAGAGAAACTATGTGCACCAAGCAGGCATCTCAGTGATTGGGGTACCAGCACTGGGAACACAAAAGCATCATTGAAGGCAGATAGTGTAGAGCGCTATGTGGGAGCCTAGACATGCCATGGTCACTGCTTGGTTAGAGTGAGTGCCCTCCCAGCATGCCATGCTGTGGCCACCCTGTCCATGAAGGCGGTGGTTGGGAACTACAGTGTCCCAGCCATTGCCCCACACCCTGTGAGGATGAATCCTGGCCAATCTGCCCTGTCTGGCCATACCCACAACACCTTGCTCCTCATTATGCACATATTCAGGCTAATGCTGGTAACAGTGGGACATTGTGGGCCTGGTGAGGTGTGGGAAGCCACAAAACAATGGATAGACATACACACACACACTCTTATTGCAGCATTGTGCACAGATAGGGGGGGTTGGCAACGTTGCCCGCAACACTGGTCCTGATCACAGTGCTGACATTGCTAAACTGTGCAAGAGGTAGTAGTAGTGCCCTGGTGATAACTACAGCTCAATGCTGGGGCCAACAGCCTGACTCTCCATGCATCTTTGGATTGTGGAACCTGTGTGAGTGTGTGTTTGTACCCCTGTTCGCCGCTGCTTTGGGCTTTGCACATGTTCCTGTTGTATCTGCATTGTAGGATAAAACATAAGGACATGCTCTGCAGGAACCACAGCTGAGGCTTGAACCTGTGACCCTCTGCTTCTGGACACACTGGCTGGGTGTACTGCACCACACTGTTGCCACAGATGCATGGTAGTCCCTGGGGCTACCTGTACTTTTCCTCAGCCAGAGCTTTTATGTTTCACTGCACACCACGTACTGGTACAGGGCATGGCCTATGTCCACTGCAGGCAGGTGCCACTGCCCTCTTCAGCACGGGCACCCCCCCTGCCATGCTGACATGACCATATGCTGTCGGTGCTGATAGTGTGCAGTCCCAGGCCATCCACTGTGTGGGTAGGTGGTTGCCTAGGGAGCGGGATCTGGGGCATGGGGCATACATGAGCATCCTCACATCCCCCCCATCACCACCTACCAATAGTCTGTCCCTTCTGTTTGGGGGAGGATTGGCTGGGGGGATGTCAGGTCAGTGCCCTGGCAACTGTTAGCTTGGGTGGACCAGGCAGATGTAAGTGGATTGTGTTTGGCCTTTGTCAGCTGCTGTCATGCTGATTTCCGGTTTCTATGTTCCTATGTGCCACCTAGGCACCCGCCTAGTCCACCCTGTGCCCCAGCTGCCCCCGCTACATGTCCCGCCTGCAGCACCCTATGCCCCACTTGCACCATCGCCATAGTGACATTTCATACTTGGGCACTATGCCGTTGCTGGAAATGGAGTACTACTATCACATTTCTTGGGCTCCTTGTCTATGCTGTACATTGCTGACACTGAAATCATTTCTCTCTCCTGCAAATGTGCATCTAATGGCAGGTTTTCATTCGTGGTAGGATTCAGCCCTTCAGTTCAGCGTGTTAGTGTGCAGGGAGCCTCTCCCTGCCCACTCCCTACCCATTGACCCCTTTCCCCCGCCCTCTCTCCACCCTCTGCAGTGTTTACCGCGGCCGGGGACGTTAACGATCGTTAAGTAACGTTAACGCGCATTAATGTTACATACTGCATGTTAACATTACCTAACGATCATTAACGTTACATAACGCATGATCTGTAACGTTACCGCAGTTTAGTAAACATACCCCTTAGTGTTTACTACTCCATTGCTATGGGTCAACAATCGGTGACTTGGACCACATCTTCCAAGGTGTCTACACTGTTGCAGATTTTGGTATTATCTACAAAGAGGAAGAACCAATTGTGATTGGAGTTTTTGGAGCAATGCCGATTGGACTCCCCAAATACTTGCAAACTTTAAATTTAAAAGACATAATGATATCACTTTTGCAAACAACTACTCTACTACTATGACATACATTTTGCATAGATGTCTAAGTGATTACTATGAAATCTGCTTACAGAGTTGATTTACTTTTTAAATGAACAATCATAATACCAATAATTAGGAGCACTCCAAAGTCCCGGGGTGGGGGGGGGGGCGGTTAACATGTTAGATTTTCAATGAAGTCTGGATGATAGAAAGAGGCTAATTTGTCTTTTTTGTGTTACATTCCATGCCTATATTTGGCTGATGATGTGCTGCTAAAAATTTATTTTGTGTCCAATGGTAGCCAAGAAAGAAAGTTAACTATTTAATTCTTACCACATATATGGCTGCATGGATACTAAATAGCTACAGTCCTACAGTTTGTTGTGATCATGTATGAGTGAGGGATCAATATAAAATCAAATACCAATATTAATTCAATAGATAGCTGAATAGGTAGCTGATTAGAGCCACCTTTATTTTCAGTCGGACAAAAATATTTTTAGTGGTGGATTAAATATAATAGAGCAATACTAGTATATGGGATTTGTCTGCTGTCACAGAGTGGAATATTTATCACTGTACTGATCCAGAGAGTGAATTGGATTTTCCTAAATGTAACCTGATTAGAGCCACCTTGTTTTTCAGTCTGCCAACAATTTTTAGTGGTGGATGAAATATAATAGAGCAATACTAGTATATGAGATTTGTTTGGTGTCACAGAGGTTACATATAGGGGACATGTTTACTAAAAGTTAATGTGCATTAAGCTGCCACTGCCCATTCATTTCTATGGGCCATAGCAGCACTTAACGTGCGTTAATTTTACTTAATACGTGTTAACCTTTAGTAAACATGCCCCATAGTGTCTGTGTACCCGATGCACGGCCATGATATTAATGGTATTACTATATATGCTATCAACATTAGGGTTCAGATTGAAAGCTACATCTTGTGGATTTATTAAGGATTTGTTAGATGCTGTATTTCAGATAGATACTTGTCAGTCTATCTACTCTACTGTGGAGTTGCTTGTTTTTGATAATCTTATGTAAGGACATGGTTGTAAGCGCCTGCATGTAATCTAGATAGATCTTTCACACAGTAGGTAAAGAGATTTGATGGTGATAGCTGCTAAACCACTGAGATGGTGTTGTCGTAGCTGACGTGAGGCAATGACACCAGGCTCCACAGTCACTTGAGGTTTAAAGAAAATACACTTTATTTTGGGGTTGAACAAGCAAGCAAACTGTCCTGGCCCTTCTTGGGTCTGCAGTATAGATAGGGCTAAAAATACACTGTTGCTCCAGGCTTTTCCCCAGTTGTAACAGTTCCTTAATTAGTCTCGGCAGGACTGATCTGCTGGGTGAATGAACACTGTTCCAGCACCGACAGTACTTCTAAAGTAAGAAAACAAAATTGGTTCTTCCAAAGTTCCTTCACTCTGGGCGATACAACTCAATAGTACTCTTTCAGTCCTTGGCAGCAGGGTAACATAACCATAAATAAAGAAAACAGCAGCCCTCTGTGGCACAAGAGTCCTCCAGCAGGGTAGAAATAGCCAAGCTGAGTGCACAGTAACACACTTAAACACAATCCTATCTTCTCAGTAGTCTCCCTTTCAAAGGTAAGTAGTCTCCACGTATGCCATAGAACCCAGGCTCCTCTCTCCCTCAGGTCTCCTGCTCACTGGTTTAAACTCTGGGACCTGGCCACACCCACCTCGGGCATTCTCCAGCCTACTTTCTTAAAGGGGCAAGAGTTTAGGCTGTTCTGAGCTTGGCTGGGGAGAGTCCCTGCGAGATAGGGGGAGCTTCCTATACACTCCATCACAGATGGGAATTTCAACAATATCTTGACCGAGTGATTTTTTTTCAAAAGATGTTGCAGGCAGTGGAAATTGCTTTTGTTTTATTTTGTAGAGTATAATTTTGTTGTGGTAATCTCATTTCTCACATTAATACCATTTTACAGCCTTACAATGTCTGTGAATCTGTTCAAGTCCTTGTGGATCCTTGATGTTAAATATCCTGGAATAGATGCTGGCACTTTTTAGTGACTAGTGTTTAGGTCAATGGTTTTATATAATGATATTTGAGCTTAATATTTAGTTATCTATTGATAGTAGAAGCAGTCAGTCACTGGAATTATTAGGTGAGCTCTGCTATTGAAAGGTCAGCTCCTATTAAATCAGTTAAGAGTTTCAAATAGAAACCTGACTCTTGTTTTTCTAACAAAAATGAGGACATATTTGAATATAAACAGGGCTGGCACAAGCTTTGGAGGTACCATAGGCAGGCCCTCCACCCTGCTGCCCCCATTTCTGCCACTGCTGTCCCTCTCAAGGGCCTGCAGTGACAACAATAGCCCCCAAACCATGATGGAGCACTTACTAACAGTCGGTACTGCTTCATGGTTTCCTGCTTTCCATGATGTGCTGTTTCCGCCCCCCTCCAATGCTGCTTCTGCTTTTTCCTAGTTCTCCTGGTGATGGCGTCGGCCCTGAATATAAACAACCTTTGAGATGTCTAACTTTTCCCACTTAGTGATAACTGAGAAGTGGTTCAGTATCACCACTGCCTGATTATTGCCAGGTGCCACCTCTGCTCCACCCCTACTATTACTACTACTATTATTACTGAGCATTTGTGTAGAGCTACAAGACATAAGCAGCACTGCACAGACACGCGTAAGAGACAGTTCCTGCACATTAGAGCTTACAATCTAGTCAAAATACACAATACAGTGGCTGTAGACACAGGATACATTTAGAGGGAATGGTAAGAAAATACAAAGGGGTATGTTTACTAAGCAGTCTTAACGTGCAGCCAGCGTTAGTGTGCAGGATGCCATATAAGGTAGTGGGCGTTCCTGTCCTAAGGTAGCATTTAGGGTTATCGTGTGATAAGGTACGTTTTCATGCGATGGAGCCGTGGCACGTTAATGCATTTTAGCCTTAATTAGGTGCGCTGACCTACAAACACAGCAACAGAGGTGTAGCGCAATGGTGCCGCATAAGGCGCCCTATAAGGTACTCCAGAGGGCACATTATAAAGTGCACTGTCCGCCAAGGCACCTTATAATGTTCCTTATAGGGCGCCTTATAAAGCACTTTAGAGGGCACCTTATGAGGCACCTTAAGGCTACAGCACTGTGAGGGTGGTTTTGCTGGCAGCACTAATTTAAATTAAAAAAGAAAATGCCTCAGACAGCCTTATCAAATAACCCCACTGTGGGATCAAACCCATAACCTCTGGCTCCACAAGCAGTGAAGTTACCAGTGGGCTACACTGCTGCCATAGGTACTGATGGTTTTACTTTCTGCTTGCTTTTCCATTTCACTGATCCATGGAGCATCTCCAATTGAAGACCGGGGCCCTTCCTGCCCCAAATTGGCACTGAAGGGGCACAAAGGTGAGAAGCCCCTTTGGTCACACATCTAGGGTTGCCAACTGGCCGGTTTTCAGCCGGCCTGGCCGGTTTTTCCATGGCCAGGCCGGCTGCCGGCGCAGAGGCAAAACCGGCCCTTGAAAAGCCGGTTTTTTTGCTCTGGCCGCAAGATCGGGAGCGACCAGAGCAAAAAACCGGCTTTTCTCCCAACCCGGAGGGTTTCAGAGGGAGCCGGGGAAGCCCGCGCGAGGCCCCGGCTCCCTCTGAACAGCCACCAGCGTGAAGAGCCTTTTCCTTCACACTGGCAGCTGTTCCTGTGAAGCCGCGATTGGTGGGAAAGGTTAAAGGCAATGCCCTTTAACCTTTCCCAGCATTGGCGGCTTCACAGGAACAGCCGCCAGCGTGAAGGAAAAGGCTCTTCACGCTGGCAGCTGTTCAGAGGGAGCCGGGGCCTCGCGCGGGCTTCCCCGGCTCCCTCTAAAGCCTCAGACAGCCGCGGTGTTAGGGGGGGGGGGGCGGCCAAGGACGGCATGGGCGGTGATGGGGGGAGGGGGCCTGGACTGGAAAAGGGCTAGGAGGGTGGAATTTGACTGGAAATGGGTTGTGATGGGGGGGGGGGGGGACCTGGACCGGAACAGTACTATGGGGGGGGCACTTGGACTGGAAAGAAACGGGCTGTGATGGGAGGGGACCTCGAGTGTAAAATGGCTATGGGGTTGGGGGGCCAGGGTCAGGAAAAGGGTTATGAGGTGGAGGGGGACCTGTACTGGAAAAGGGCTATGGGGGGGGGGGGTCTTGGACAGGAATAGGGCTATTGGGGGGGGGGGAACTTGGACTGGAAATGGGCTATGGTGGAGGGAGGGGGAACTTGGACTGGAAATAGGCTGTGATTAGGGGGACTTGGACTGGAAATGGGTTGTGAAGGGGGGGGGGGACCTGGACTGGAAAAGGGCTGTGGGGGGCATTGGACTGGAAAGAAATGGGCTGTGATGGGGAGGGGGACCTGGACTGTAAAAGGGCGATGTGGGGGGGGTGACATGGACTGGAAATGGGTTTTGATGGGGAGGGGGACCTGGACTGGAAAAGGGCTATGGGGGAGGGGGGGAACTTGGACTGGAAAAGGGCTATGGTGGAGGGAGGGGAACTTGGACTGGAAATAGGCTGTGATTAGGGGGGCTAGGACTGCAAATGGACTGTGATGGTGGGGGGGGGGTAGGACTGCAAATGGGCTGTGATGGTGCGGGGGACTCGGACTGCAAATGGGATGTGATGGGGGGGGGGCTAGGACTGGAAATAGGCTGTGATGGGGGACTTGGACTGGAAATGGGCTGTGATGGGGGGGGGCTAGGACTGGAAATGGTCTGTGATGTGAGGGCTAGCACTGGAAATGGGCTGATGAAGAGCTGGAATATAGGACTGGCACTGGGCTGATGTGGGGCATGGGAGAATGGGATGAGACGGGAGTGGATGCTGGGTGGGTCTAGAACTATAAGGGAACTGATTTTGGGGGAGGACTAGAATAGATGGGGAATGAGAATGGAGAGGGGAAAAAATATTTTGTGTGGAAGAAAAGTCTATGTTGGTCTGGGTATTGGGAGCGTGAGGGGCTTGAGAATGGAAGGGTGAAATTTAAATGGATGATAAAGGAATAAGGAAAGAATTGGGGGAAAGAGCAAAAGGGAAACAATCAGTATGTTAAAGCAGAAATAGAGAGAGAATGGAAAACATCTAAAAGAGAAGAAAGGACAAATGGATAGCTCGCAGAAGACACGAAGAAACCAGAAGAAAGTGACTGGAGCAATTGCAACTGAAAAATAAAACGCCCAAACAGAAGGTAGAAAAATACTTTTTATTTTGAATTTATTAGCTGGAATATGTTTGGTCTGGGAAGTGTGTATTGATAACATCTTTGCGTTTTTGTTTAGTGCAAGAGGAAATTACTTTATAGTTTTATTTCTCCAGTGTTGTACATTTCATGTTTGGATTTTGGGGTTCCCAGTTTAATTATTATCTGACCAAGGAAGTTAGCCTACACGTATCCTCGGTAATTTTTGTGGGTGGGGCTGGGGGCGTGGCAGGGGTGGGACTAGGGGCGGAGAATGGGTGGAGCATGGCGAGCCACAGGTGTCGGGCTTTTCTCGGTGAAAAAGTTGGTAACCCTACACACATCCCTTGAGGCACGTGACTGCGGGTTGCAGCCATGGAAAAGCTGCAAGCTCTTTTGTAGTGTCCAGGAAGCAACTGCAGTTGGAATCAGTGGGCACCCCTCCCCCTGCAAAACCAGAGCAATGGTAAGCAGGCAGGGACAGAAATAGCAGGATCTCTCTCTCTCTCTCTCTCTCTCTCTCTCTCCCTCTCCAAAGAACCTCACCTCGGAACAATACCAATATATTATTGTAGAGATACAAAAACAACTCAGAAACAGTTAATTAATATTCCATTACTTATTTCTTGGTGTATTTGCTTAATATACTTGACAAAACCAACCAAAGACAAAATCAAAAGAAATGTTTTGAATTCAAGCAATTATGGTAAATACATTTGCGGTAAAAACAGTTTTCTTCATTTAAAGAAAGTAGAAAAAATGCTGTATATTTATCGTGTCATACTCAAGCGCCTAATAGCATCAAGGACTGTTCTGGCAATTTAGCATATTTTTTAATATAAATTTTCTTTTTTTTTTAAACTTTTATTTTCATTTTGCAACAAACAAAAGAAACAACACACCAAAAGAGACAAAACAAGTATACAATAAGGAAAAGTAAACCCATTACCCCCCACCCCGGTGCTTCTTCTCTACCCGTTTGTATCAGCATGTGAGCGCTTCCAATTAACAGTGATTATACATCAAACAATCAAAAAAGTATCCACAATACAGCATGATCATGAGACAGAGATATATACAAAGTTAGACAGTCAGATGAGAGCATTTAGCAAAATGTACATATTCATTGAGCATCTTCCATTGAGACCAATGAGAAGGAGTCTGAACGGAGGAAGCGAACAGACGAGTTATTTGTTCATATTTACTGTAGAGACAGACATGATTCCACCATTCATTGAGGCTCAGATGGGAACTAATTTCCCAGTATTACTTAATTAGGGAAATAGCAATGCCAAGCATAAAGTTCAAAAGGAGATAAGCCATTTCTTGGGAGAGAGGGGATCCCCGCAACTGGGCGAAGTCCCACTATCCTCCAAGAAAGGGACTCCTGAGAGTGCAATATAGACTAAAGACGACCCCAGACCCGACGCCAGTTATACTGTAGTGCGGGATATTCATGCATAACATGAAATGAAGTAATAAACCAATGGCCACAGGACGTGTCCAGCAACCATTACCCTGAGTAGTGTTCCATTTGTCTAATCTGTGAGGAGTGTAAAAAACACCGGTGGGCTAGAAAGAAGAGGGTCTGAGTGAGTGAGGCGGGTCGGGAAACCCGTGTCCCTCTGCTCCAGATAAGGCTCCATTGCTCCGAGGTTAAAGTCACATGCAATTCTCTCTCCCATACTTTCTGCGCTATAGAGGTATCTCTAGTAATAGCATTACATAAGGTTTAGTAAAATTGGATGCTACACCCGGTGAACTACCGAGAGATCGGAAGTCTCCAATCAACCTTATGCAGAGAGTGCCGATGGCGGGAGTACTCTAGTGCTCCGAATGCAATGCTGAAGTTGCACTGACAGAGTCGGGAGTCGAAAGGTTGCATAGGAGTATTAAAGGCACCTAAAGTGTCGAAAAGCATTGGTGGATAGTGGGAGTCTAATGGGAGAGTCATACCAGGGAGTAAGGTAAGAGGAATCGGTGAGCAAAGGCCCGCTACTATATCTAGCCACACAGGTCTGCTCGGTACTGGAGCTTCCAACCAACGAGCACCTTGTTTGAGAAGAAAAGATTGAGGGAACACTTGAGTAAAATCGCCACCAAGTATTAATGGAGCATTGGCGGAGGCCGAGGCCAACTGCGCAAAACTTGCATAGTAAGCAGGGTTGTCCACATTCGGGGCATAGTGCAAATACACGTGAATTCACTATCTCCAACCTCAAGGTGTACACGGGCCCATCTACCCTCCATGTCAGCGCTAATATCAGGTACAGTAGCGTGCAAAGACTTCTTAACCAGAATGGCTATCCCGTACCTTTTGGAAACGGTGGGAGAATAGGCAGCTACCATGTGAGGCCTAGCATTGAGTTTCAGTGTTTCAGCAGAGTGCAATGCGTTTCCTGAAGAAACACCAAATCAACATGCTCGTGGCTAAGATAGCTAAGGATTTTCTTTCTTTTGAGTGGACCAGTAATGCCTTTGACGATGAATAATAAGATTTTACATAAGGCCATTCAGAAAAGTTTAAAATTCTGAGCATGATAGCACACATAATTTCACTGTGTCCCTCAAACTGACTGTATCTGGCTATACACATGACATAGGAAAATAAGCTAATATAATACAATGAAGCGCCCCACATTAACAAAGAAAACCGCAGTACGGTAGAGGAGAAGCAAAACCCCAAAATTACTGGCGACCATGTGTCTGCGGGGAGAAACCCCAGAGAAGGCCGAAATTGAAAAAACATATAACCTGTAGGACTGTGCGTGCTCCGAATCCGACCGAGGCACACATCATGAAGGGATAGGAGACCAAAGACAAAAGTCATACAGAGAAAGAAAGAAAGTCCAGGCTATTTCTGTGCTGGGCTATGACCGCCGCATCGGGCCCTTCAAAATGGCGGACAGAGCCGGCAGATAAGAGTCCAAGATTTGGGATTAGCGCATCTGCTCTGCTTCTTTGGAGTCCAAAAATGTTGATAGTAGATCAGGATCCTCGAACGTCCTGGTCTGGTTGTGGAGAGTCACCCGGAGCTTCGCTGGATACAACAGGCCAAAGCGAGCCTGTAGCTGCTGAAGTCGAGGGCGAAGAGCAAGGAGTTTCCTCCGACGGTCAACGGTAGGCTTTGCCAAATCAGGAAAGAAGGAGACCTTACGACCTTCAAATTCCAAATGATGATTCGCTCGGGCAGCATGTGAAATTTGTTCCACTTGTTGATATCGTAGCAAGCTAAAGATAATAGGCCGGGGGGTCGTGCGGTTGAGCGCCATGCGGGCAGGAACACGGTGTGCTCGATCGATTTCCAGTTCTCTGTGAAAAGTGATCTTCAGCAAGGAGGGAAGAGTTTTGAGCAAGAATTCTCTTATATCTCCTGCTTCCACCCCCTCCGGCATTCCGAGGAGCCTCACATTGTTGCGACGGGCGCGATTATCGCTATCTTCCAACTCCTTTTGAAGATTCTGTATCTGGCGCTCAGCCTTGTCCAGTTTGCCCAAGCGCACCTCGTGCAAGTCGAGGACCCCCGCCATATTGTCCTGCCGTAATGAAAGACCTTCAAGTCGGTCCTGGAGCACTCCAAAGTCTTCTCGCATGGCTCGAAGCGCTTCTCCATTGGACTGCACCAATTCCTTCACGCCGCGTATTTCCTCCAAAATCTCCAGGTGCATTGCGGGGTTTTCACGAAATGGAACCATCTTCTGCGGGGAGGACACCTCTGTTTTGGAGCGTTTTCCGTGAGAAGAAGAAGGAGACCCGAAGTCCAAGCGCGCTGGTTTATGGGCCGCCATCCCCCCCGAGGTGCCCCGGTCAGCTCGGAGCGAAATAGTAAATTTATATAGGTATTAAGTCAGGATTCTGAGTAGGCCTCTCGGGAGCTTCAACGCAAAGCGTCCTACCCGCTGGACATCAGGCTCCGCCTTAATATAAATTTTCTATTGAAAGTTTCCACCATCTTCAGAGTAAAAAATGCTTAGCTTTGTGACTTTAGATGCTCCCTAACGCCTCCCTCAGGCGCCAATCATGTGTTTCACTCAACAAAGAGCTTCCTCATGGGGATTAATCAAAACTATCAGAGTTTCTTCAGGGGAATCTAAAAATAAAAAAATAAACATTTAATTCCAAAAGCCTCAACATTGGTTTTCCACATTGAAGGCATTGTATTTTGCTCTGAAAAGGCCAACAATTCAAGCAAGACTAGATACCGGGAAAATTAAATGAATGGAGAGATGTGCTTATAAAACAGAATGAACTATATTTCTGAGTAAGAGAATTTGAATACACAAAGACCTCACCTTAAAATGAGAAGAGCGCACACTATATTTCAAAGAGCACAAGATTCTTCTTAAATGATTCTTTCCAATAAACGTTAAGGGCAGAGGGGCTTTAATTTTCAGCCATTAGAAGACAGGGGGAAGTGGTCTTCATTTGCTTTACATCCATTAACCAAATTGGTGCTGGGAGTGAGACAAAGACTAGACAGGGAGGGGAGCTAAACTTCTCCTTAGCTCTATGTCAGATGTTCCTAATGGTTAGTGGTCTTTGGAGGTGATAAAAAAGAGCCTTCTATTATACTCTGAATAATGCTGACGAGATTGAAGGCCATCTATGCCTCTTATACAAATTGATTAAATCCTTAAATTGCAGAGGCAAACAGCTCATTTGATGTTCTATATGTAACCTTCCCTCCTCCCCCCACAACACACACACATCCTAGGGTGGCAGACTGGTCCTGCAGGGCAGGTCACAGAGCAGATTTTATATTCAGGGCTCTCTCCCTCTGCTTCATTCAGCTAGCACACATTCTTATCTCCAGGGAGGAGGCTCTCTGCAGGAAAGAAATGAAATCCCTTCAAGGCCTTTGATGCATAAATGTAAAAGGTTTGCACTCTGAATTGAGTTCTCTAATTCCTTATTGTAACCAAAATGTCCAATTCAAATAGAAATATTCAGTAAAGTTATACAGAGTAATTATACAGTCTTTGGTGAAACAGGTACCGTCCTTCAGAAATATTTGTACCTGTGATCTCAGTTTAAATATTTATCAATTCTGCTGCTGGAAGAAAGATTCTAGGTTAAAGATCTTTTGTGCTTAGCAGACTAAAATGTATTTTCTTCCTCTTCACTGGGATCTATGTTCCTCTAACTCTTTCTGAACTTTGTTCACAGAAAAACCTGTTGTATCTCTTTCAGCAGGCATATTTTCTCCAGAACAGCAATCTTTTTTCTTAGACTCAGGTAGCAAACCAAGAAGAGAGAATCTGAGGTGCATTTCTGCAGGTGTAACCAGGAAAGAAAAGACAACAAATGGAAGGAAACCATGCATAAGCAAAATATTTTATTACAGGGCCTGACTCAGCCAAGTTTCGGCTGGTTAGCCTTTGTCAGGGGCCTATGAAAATAAATAAAAATACTACATAATAGTACAAATACAAATAAGTAAAATGAATAAAAACACACATAAAGATTGGTAACATTGTATAAAAAAGCATATGAAGAAAATTTATGAGAGAGTGAGGGGGGAGCAGAGGGGGAAGGAAGAGGGGAAAGGGGAAGGTGAGAGAAAAAGTGAAGGGAAAAGAAAAATCACTGTTCAACAGCCAAAATGCTTCAGCCATGAAAGCAGCTGATCTAAACTAATTTAAGGCTGCTGAACACAGAAATCATAATGAAAATGGCTGATTAGGTCTAGTTGCTAAGTTATATGCTATTAATTAGTCATTAGGGGCCATTAACTGTGCATTATGCAAAATTTGCATGAGATTGCATAATCTCTACTTGCAACCAATAGAAATATCTGTCCAAAACCAGATGATGCAATCAGTATTTAAATTTGCATCACTTGACAGTATAAATATTGAGGTGTATTAGTCACATAAATATTAAAAATTAATTATTTTGCATTATTTTATACCAATAGGTCAATCACAGCGTATTCAGCGAAGCATCATACTTGTGTTAATAATGCAGATGATTTCTGCTATATTTGTGGTGAAGTGACTTTTACATCACAAAAACGGAATATGACTGTGGCGGTTAAGAAAGCCTACAACTTATATTTGGCTGCAGAATAGGAGATCAGGATAAGAGTTGGGCGCCACACATATGCTGCAACAAATCTCAGGCAATGTATGAATGGGAAAAGGCAATCAATGCCTTTTGCAGTTCCAATGATCTGGAGAGAGCCCACGGATCACGTCAGCAATTGTTACTTCTGCATGGTTCCTCCAATTTAGAAAGGCATATCTAGAAAGAGTAGGGGGTATGTTTACTAAACCGTCTTAATGTGTGCTCTGTGATGTTATCGCACGATAAGGACGCTTTATCAGGCGCACAGGTACCTTATTGCGTGATAACGCGCGCAATGGCGCAAACAAGCGCTGAAGGTGGGGAAAGGTTCCCAGAGGGCGCAGGAAGGCTCCCCAGGGGCGGAGAGAAGGGGACAATTTTATTTATTTATTTTTTATTTATTACAATCTTTTATATACCGCGCTATTTGATATCAGCACGGTTCACATACAACAGCATCAACAGAATAACAGGTTATTCCGTGTTTACAGCAAACAGGTATATAAACTTGGGTAACATAAGGTTAACTTATTACAAACATGATTATATAAAAGGTATCATGACAACACAAAAGTCCTAGTAATCTTACTGAGAAAGTGGGAGAGGCTATTTGAAGATAAGGTGTGTCTCTTATTTGGGCGGCTATTGCTGGGGGTAATGTTTGGTGGGTAGTATATGAGGAAAAGGTGATATTTAAGTGCTTCCCTAAATTGGGTTAAGTCGGTAATGGCACGAACGCTTGGTGGTAAGGCGTTCCAGCATCTTGGGGCGTAGAATATAAAAGATCTGCTTGCCGTTATCTGGGTGCATTTTGTTACAGCCTTAGGAAGTGTTAGTGTGTTTATAGCCGTCGGTCTTCTGGATCTAGTAGATGGAGCTACATGGATGAGATTTGAGAGTGAAGAGGATGAAAGTCCGCGGATGGCCTTAAAGGTCAGCAGTATGGTCTTGTAAGTGAGCCTACCATGTATGGGGAGCCAGTGGAGTTGTTTTAGTATAGGAATCACGTGCGGAGAGTGGGAGGGGAGAGGCTCTCTGCACACTAACGCTGTGAAATCCGAGGCTGAAAACTAATGCCAGTGAAACCCTGGCGTTAGAGCTGATTTAAAGGGAAGAGAAACCATTTATGTCAGCAATGTACAGCACAACCAGGGAAACCTACAAAAAGTGATAAGTGTGATACATGTGCACGGAACAAAAGTGCAAATAAACATTGAAAATGACCCCAACAAAATAAAAAAAATATAAAAAAACCATAACCAAGCTGGGCAATACTGATGTTAATGGGAAACATCAAAAAACACTCCCAAGAAAGCTCCAAAAAAAAGATATGAATTTTGGAATGGTCTACGCTCCGTCCCCATACAAGGTGAATGATCCCACAGTGAAATAGCGCTAATCAGGGTTTCCCTCTCCATTGGACAGGTTTCCTATGGCATGCACATGTTCCACAACAGCAGGGTGGGTATGTCGGAATGGGCAACTGGACAGATGCTGGGAAAGGGGACACAGAGGAAGGCAGACGGCACATGATGTGCTGCAGCTGGGCCACAGTGCGGACTAGGGTGATGCCTAGGTGGCCCATAGGAATGCTGAAAGAGTAGAGCAGCCAGACAGCAACTAATGAGGGCCCAGCAGGGGCACGAGTGTGCTTCCCACAGTGTCACAGGGGATAGTACCCAGCAGGTACTGTGGGGCCTGGCACTGCAGTACCCCCAAGGGCACAGAACATTGGCAGGCGATGCTGGGGGGAAGCGTGGACATCTATGCAGGCACCCCTACCCCAGAACCTTCACCATAGGCAGCCGCCTACCCACACAATGGATGGCCTGAGACTGCATGCCACCGGCACCACCAGCAGACGGGCATGTCAGCAGGGTGGCAGAGGGGTACTGGTGGTGGAGGGGGCAGTGGCAGCTGCCACAGCAGACCGTGGCCTAGCCCTGTGTAGGTGGGTGCCATGCACTGCAACAGACAGGCCCTGTCTGATGAACAGTCATGGTATCCCCAGGGAATGCACTGTCTGTGTGGCAACATGGTGGTGAAGTGCACACAGCCAGTGTGTTCAGGTGCCGACGGTCACAGGTTCAAGTCCCATCTGTGGTTCCTGCCAACCCAGCCCCCATATTTTACCCACTACTACAACATGCTAATACAGACAGAACCTGTAGTGCAGATGACATAGACATGCCCAAAACACCTACATTTTACCCTACAGAGCACAGACACCATAAACATGCGCATTACCTAGAGCAGAGTCTCCCAAATGCAGTCCTAGAGGGCCAAACACCATTCATGTTCCATGCTGTCTCTAATAAATGTGGCTGTGCTGCATTGCTATGCACCGCCCCCATGGTATGCAGATGTATCTCATGCATATTCATGAGGGACAGCATGAAAACCCGAACAGTGTTTGGCCCTCCAGGACTGGAGTTGGCCGCTGCTCTAGGGCAGAGGTTCCCAACAGGGGCAGGCACACCCGCACCCACAGGCTCCATTATCCCAAGCCTCCTGGAGAGGCAGGATGTTGGGCCCTGCGTGCATCTCCCCATACTAGCACTTGCATAACTTAGCAATGCCACCCTAAACATGGGTAAACTGTACACAGCTATCAAAAGGTTGCTATGATAACTGGCAGATAGCAATTCCTACGTTAAGCACAATTGGCTGATTGAGCTGTATCATAGCAACCTTTCTGATCTCTGTGGAGTGTGCCTCAGGTCTGGTGTCTGACAGAGTGACCCCAACAGTATTGCGTACCATAGCCATGCCTGTACTGTGCCCAGGACTGGTGTGGTGGCCAGGGCTGCCAAACACCTCTATAATCACACAATACTGGCATAGGTGTGTGGAGTGTGTGTCTGCCTATCCAATGTGTGGTGGCTGCTAACACCCTCCACAGCCCACACTGCTAGCACTGTTGCCAGTATTGGCCTGCCAATGTGCATAATGAGGAGCAAGGTACTGTGTGAATAGCCTGGATAGGGTGGCCTGGCCTGGCTGCATCTGCACAGGGCATAGGGCAATGGCTTGGACATTGTACTGCCCGGCCACCACCTGCACGGACAGCGTGGCCACAGCATGTCCTGCTGGGAGGTCACTCTCACCCTGACTGAGCAGTGACCATGGCATGGCTAGGTTCCCCCATAGTGCTATATAGTATTTCTCTCATGTGATATTTATGGGTCCCTTTTAGGGCCCAATCACTGACTTATCTGCTTGGTGTGTATGCTGACATCCCAGTTCTGGGCACACTCATCTTCTTCAGGACCATGCACTATGGACTAGCTAGCAGACTGTCTGCAGCTAGTATGTGTCTTGCTGGAACACCTTGCAGGGTGCAGCGGCTGGAGGCTTGCTGCTGGAGAATGTCAGATAGTGGTGGGGTTAATAAATAGCCTAACAAAAAGCCCCCAAATTAGTGATATCCAAATAATCTCTCCAAAACATATATCACTAAACCCCCCATGAAACTCACTCAACTTTTTTTGTTGGATAATACCGGAAAGGGACATGGACTAAAAACCATGTCCTGCACTTGGTTATATCCTGTTTAATCGTTTTTTATAAAAAACTCTGTAAGCATTCTCAAAAACATTCTTTCATTACTTAGCTGATTCGAAGAACTGGTGCTCCAGTTCTTCGAATCAGCTAAGTAATGAAAGAATGTTTTTGAGAATGCTTACAGAGTTTTTTATAAAAAACGATTAAACAGGATATAACCGAGAGGAGGACATGGTTTTTAGTCCATGTCCCTTTCCGGTATTATCCAACAAAAAAAGTTGAGTGAGTTTCACGGGGGGTTTAGTGATATATGTTTTGGAGAGATAGTGGTAGGGGGCAGCTGAGTATTTCCAGGCCTGCTGTCTGTCTGCTATTGCTTTATGGATGTGTACAGCTCTGCATTGCCTGCCCTGTAGGGTGAACATAACATAACATAAGAACATAAGATATGCCATACTGGGTCAGACCAAGGTCCATCAAGCCCAGTATCCTGTTTCCAACAGTGGCCAATCTAGGTCATACGTACCTAGCAGTTTCCCCAAAAGACACAGGTTCCACAATGCTTGTACTGGGTCAAGCATTGATATGCTGGGTCCCTTCTTAATAATGGTTTATGGACTTTTCCTCCAGGAACTTGTCCAAACCTTTTTTAAACCCAGCTACACTAACAGCCTTTACTACATCCTCCGGTAACAAATTCCAGAGTTTGATTACATGTTGAGTGAAAAAATATTTTCTTTTATTAGTCTTAAATAGTTTACCCTGTAGCTTCATTGCATGTCCCCTAGTCTGTCTATATTCTGATAACGTATACAATCGATCTACGTTTACCCGTTCCACTCCGTTCATTAATTTATAGACTTCTATCATATCTCCCCTCAGCCGTCTCTTTTCCAGGTTAAAGAGCCCTAACCTTTTTAGCCTTTCTTCATAGGAGTATACTTCAATCCCCTTTACCATTTTGGTGGCTCTTCTCTGAACCTTTTCTAATAACGCTATATCCTTTTTAAGATATGGCGACCAGAATTGCACACAATATTCAAGGTGCGGTCTCACCATGGAACGATATAGAGGCATTATAATATCTTTTGTTTTATTTTCCATTCCTTTCCTTATTATACCTAGCATTCTATTTGCTCTCTTGGCTGCCACTGCACACTGGGCCGAGGGTTTTAACGTGTTATCCACAATGACGCCTAGATCTTTTTCCTGTGTGGTGGTTCCTAAAGTGGAACCTTGCATCGTGTAACCATAGTTTGGGTTGTTCTTCCCTAGGTGCATAACTTTGCACTTGTCCACATTAAATTTCATCTGCCATTTTAATGCCCAGTCTTCCAATTTATCAAGATCCTCTTGCAATTTTCCACAATCCTCTTGGGTTTTAACAACTTTAAATAGTTTTGTGTCATCTGCAAATTTGATAATCTCACTCGTTATTCCACTTTCCAGGTCATTTATGAATATGTCAAAAAGCAGAGGACCCAGCACAGATCCCTGGGGTACACCACTATTCACCTGTCTCCATTGGGAAAATTGGCCATTTAGCCCTACCCTCTGCTTTCTATCTTTTAACCAGTTCCTGATCCACAGTAGTACACTGCCTCCTATCCCATGACTCTTTAGTTTTGCCAAAAGTCTCTGATGAGGGACCTTGTCAAAGGCTTTCTGAAAGTCCAGATACACTATATCAACCGACTCACCTTTGTCCACCTGTTTATTCACAGGTGTCTGTTCCTCAGCATGACTGGGGTTGATGCTCCCCTCTACTGCCACCATTGCAGGGAGGTAGAATGTGGATCTATTGGTTGGTTTCTCACCCTGAGCCCCAGAGGGTAGGCTGTGTGGTGGTACATAATCTGCCTATGGGTCCAAACACCCCCCCCCCCACCACCACCACCACCACCACCACCACCACCACCTACATCATGTAACCATGGCACCAACACAGGATATGCACTATTCTGGATACATCATAGCCCATAAGGGCTAGACATGACTGAGAAATACAAAAGGACACAGATGTAACCTTGGTGTGTCTGCAGGAACTACCTAGCACACTTATGGGAACTTGCAGCATGGTGTATTTCAGCCATGAAAGGTGCTCTGGACCTGGTGCTGGGCGCCCCACCTCACCCTCAGGGTGAGCACAGTACCTGCACAATGTGACGGTCTGTGACTACTCTGTGCCAGTACCACACACGGTCAGTTCCCCCTACCAGGCCAAGGTGCTGAGGGGGTGCATACCCCATCTTGTGCCCATCTGTCGACTGCTGATTTGCATGTGCATTGCATCATGGGTATGGGTGGGTTAACCCTATCCTGGTAACCACAGCAGAATGTTTGTGTGGTGCCGTGCAGTCCTCCTGTAGTCAGTCAGGGGTTTGTTAGCAGCTATAGAGCTGTAGCCCACTGGTTACTTCACTGCCTGTGAAGCCAGAGGTCATGGGTTCAAACCCATGGTGGGGTTATTTGATAGGGCTCTCTGAGGTGTTGTCTATTTTTAATGTACATTAGTGCTGCCAGCAAAAACACCCTCAGAGTACTGTAACCTTAAGGTGCCTCATAAGGCACCCTATCAAGTGCCTTATAAGGTGTCCTATAGGGGACATTATAGGATGCCTTGGCGGACAGTGCACTTTATAATGTGCCCTATGGAGTGCATTATGGGGTGCCTTATGCGGCACCTTAGGTTACGCCACCATGAGGGTGTGTTTGCTGGCAGCACTAATTAAAATAAAAGTAAAATGCCTCAAAAATCACTACTTAAACGTAAAGGGTGATGCCTCATGCATTAGGCACACTGGGGGATCAAACTCATGACCCCTGTACCATCAGTCAGTGTATTAACCATTGGGCTACACCTCTGCTTCTATGTTTACATGTCTGCGTGCCTACTTAAGATTATCGCACATTAACGTGCTTAGCGGCGTTTCACCCGATAATGTGCGCAGCACACGTTATCATGCGATAATCCCGTTTTGCTACATTAAGACCAAAATGCCCACTCCTTTTATGGCATCCTGCACACTATCGCCGGGCACACGTTAAGACTGCTTAGTAAACATACCCCTAAGTGGACTGTGCAATATCCAAACATTTCATCTGCAATACGCCCAGTGCCTCATGGAGAAGGGTTGCCGATTCCCAAAATGTCAGAATCATTATCATTAGAATCAAGTGAGGAAGAGGAAGAAGTTTGTAGTCATGAACTGTCAACCTCTCGTGACCCAGAGTTTCTTCTGGCCACTGCTAATGAGCCACACCTCATAACACAAGGTGAATTGAACAACCTTGTCAGGGATTTGGATCTCCTGAAGAATAAACCTGAGCTTTTGGGTTCCAGACTACAGCAGTGGAATCTTCTGGCTGGTGACGTTCGAATTTCTTTTTTCTGGGACCGTCAGAAAGACTTGGTGCCATTCTTTTTTAAAGAAGGTGATCTTGCTGCATGCAACAACGTAAAAGGTTTAATGGCGGTTCTCAATATCAATTACAATGCAGATGATTGGAGGCTCTTCATTGATTCATCCAAAGCAAGTCTTAAAGCTGTATTGCTGCATAATGGCAACTTGCTACCATCAATTCCTATTTATCATGCAGCTTTTATGAAAGAGATTTATGACAATATGAAACAACTTTTGAAATGTATAAACTATGATCAACATCTATGGTCAATCTGTGGTGACTTCAAAGTGGTCGCCCTCTTGCTTGGTCTTCAGGGTGGATACATCAAGTACTGCTGCTTCCTGTGTGAATAAGATAGTCATGCTAGAGATTGTAATTTCATCAAAAGGGACTGGCCACTCCATCAGTCATTGGATCCTGGAAGCAAAAATGTTCTGTTTCCAGCACTTGTAGACAGCAACAAGATTTTGATGCCTTCCTTGCACACCAAGTTGGGACTAATGAAAAACTTTGTCAAGTCCATGGATAAAACTAAACCTGCTTTCAGGTATCTTAGTGGTAAATTTCCTAGACTGAGTGATGCCAAAGTTAAGGAAGGAGTTTTTGTTGGCCCTCAGATTCGTGCACTTCTTCAAGATGACAAATTTATCCGCTTATTGCGTGGAAAGGAAAAGGCTGCATGGATAGCATTTGAATCAGTGACACAATATTTTCTTGGAAGCAACAAAGCAAATAATTGCCAAGAGATTGTTCAAGATCTTCTCAAGGCATACAAAAACCTTGGTTGCAACATATCCTTAAAGATTCATTTTCTACACTCTCATCTAGATTGTTTCCCACAAAATTGTGGAGCAGTAAGTGATGAACATGGAGAACGATTTCACCAAGACATTGCAGCCATGGAAAAGAGGTATCCGGGTAAATGGAGTCCATCAATGCTTGCAGACTACTGCTGGACAGTGACAAGGGATATTCCATTGCTTCAGTACAAGAAACAGATCAGGAAGAGTTGTGAAGCCACTGAATGAGAACAAAACTTGCTAGGATGTACTTACAAATGTTCTTGAAAGTTAAATTGCAGACATAATTACTCCTCTGTTTCTTCTAAGTACGTTTATGAACTTTATTTTATAAAAACATGCTTGTTATTGTGCAAAGTTTCATTTGTAATAAGATTTTGATTTACATCTAAGGATTTAAATTCCATTTTCCCCATAGTGGTAAAATGTAAATTCTTCAACATATCATAGAAACAGGAGCTAATTGACCAATTTCACTATCATATTTGAATTCAGCGTATCCAATTCATTAAGAAATAGCACATTTAATTTCTGAAGCAAACAATTTTTGAAAATTTGAGGAACAGTGAAATCTAAACGTTATGCATACCACCATAAATTAAAAATAAAAATTAGAAAACAAAATAGGAATAAAAGAAAAGAATAAAAGGGGGAGGGAGCATGTAAAAATTATATGCAAAACAGGGGAGAGTAAAAAGGAGAAAAATGTTTAATGGCATAACATTAATTTATGTGGATAGGCAGTTAATTTAGATAATTATTCAGACATCCCCATCAAACTTTAAAAACTAATTAAACATAATATTAAAAACATCTCATCTATTCACCGGAGATGAATGAGAAAGTGGGATGATATGCTTTAAAAAGGCTAAAAGGAGCATGTTATAACAAACTAAGGAAAGATCAGCATTATTCCCACAGGAGTGTGTTAAAATGAGATAAAAACCATCACAAAAATTAAAAAGGAGAAATTATACATTTTAAACAAAGGATATAAAAATCCAGTAAAAAGATCATGGCAAAAACAGCCATAGGATCGTAAGACAAGGCAGAAGAATACCGTAGGGAAAACTGTGAACATTGGCAGAGAACTCACCGTAAGAGAGAACAATTAAAACATATTATTTAAAAAAGAACAACTATAAAATGGAAATATATTTTTTAAAAATGGATACATTTGTTAAAAAAAAACAAATATCAAAAAGGGGGAGCTTTAGCCAGCAGCATACCATCATAAAAACAGACAAAGCAGGTTCCTAGCTACCAGACCATAAGACTTAGGGGCATGTTTACTAAACACTGGTAGTGGCTTCTGTGCGATATTAGAGCCTCGGCCCCATTGAATTCAATGGGGTTGGGGCTCTGATATCGTATGGAAGCCACTACCGTTGTTTAGTAAACATACCCCTTAGTTTAATAAAGCAGAAAAGAAGCATTAAGTCAAACCAGGCAAATGATGGCACACCTGCCTAAGGCATGTACAATAATAAAGGAAGGCAAACGTTGTGTTTTAAAAACCATTGAGAGAGATACCATCAAATCTTGCTGTCTATCCTCATTCCAAAACACTATTATAATTTTATATTGGGAGCTGTAGTATTAAAAAGAGCAAAATTGGGGGGGCGGAGCCTGATGTCCAACGGGGTAGACGCCTTGTGCTGAAGCTCCCGAGAGGCCTACACAGAATCCTGACTAAACTCCTGCAAAACTTCACTATTTTGCTTTAAAATCGCCGGGGCGCATCGGAGGGATGGCGGGACCTAAACCACAGCGCCTAGATTTCGGCTCCCCCACTTCGTCGCACGGCAAACGCTCCAAAACGGAACTGCCTTCCCCGCATAAGATGGCGCCGCTCTGTGAGAGCCCTGAAATGCAGCGGGTGATACTCGAGGAGATTCGTGGTGTAAAGGAACTGGTACAATCCAACGGAGAAGCGATCCGCGCCATGCGTGGAGGACCTTACCATGATGCAGGAAAGGCTCGAGGGCCTCTCGTTGCGCCAAGACAAAATGGCGGAGACTCTTGAATCGCACGCGGTGCGAATGGGGAAGATCGATAAAGCTGAACGCCAGATTTTGCTCCTTCAAAAGGAACTTGAAGATAGCAATAATAGAGCTCGTCGCAATAACATTCGACTCATTGGAGCTCCAGAGGGCGTAGAAGCAGGAGATCTGCGGGAATATCTGGGCAATATTCTACCCTCTCTATTGAAGACGACGTTTCTTAAGGACCTGGAGATAGACCGGGCACATCGTGTCCCCACTAATATGGCGCTCAACCGGACGACTCCCAGGCCCATCATTTTTCGGCTACTGCGCTATCAACAAGCTGAGCAAATTCTGGCTGCTGCCCGGGCTAATCATCACCTCGAGATAGATGGGCATAAAGTGTCTTTCTTCCCTGATCTCTCTAAGCCCACGATGGACCGCCGAAAGAAGCTTCTTGCTTATCGCCCTCGCCTTCAGCAACTGCAGGCCCGATTTGGTCTCCTGTATCCGGCAAAGCTACGCGTTACGCTGCATAACCATACCAGGACCTTCGAGGATCCTGACCTCCTCGCTGCATTTTTGGACTCTAAAGAAGCTGAACTGATGCGTTGATGTTACCATCAAGCTGTGTTGCTGTTCAAAGCTCTCTTAAATCTCTACCTCATTGGGGCCTATCGCAGTGATTTCGCTGCGGACGCGGTTGGACTGCTCTCCTGACCTACTTCTTTGAACCGCCATCCTGCTTCTCTGCACCCTTCGGTGGCTCCCGGGACTTGTTCCTGCTGCAGGGAGTATGGCCAGTATCGGGCCTTCTCTGGGGCTTCCCCCCGCAGACTCATGGTCGCCAGTAATAGTTGGGGTTTTGCTTCTTCTCTAGTACACTTCGGTGCCTGTCTCTTTTTTTCTTGGGGTTATTTATGCTTTCTACCAAAAGTTTATTATTTCATGTCGTGTGTACAGTCATTTGCTACCAATATGCATAGTTTAGGGAATAATGTGCAACTTCATGTTCTCTCAGAATTTTGTATATTACTAGATGGCTTTCTGTAAGCTCTTATCATTGAATGTCAAAGGTATCAATAGTCCAATCAAAAGGAAGAAAATTCTTAGCTATTTGAATACGGAGCATGCTGATTTAGTACTGCTTCAAGAAACGCATTTAAATGCTAAAGAAACACTAAAGCTTAATGTCAAGCCTTATGCTGTTGTGGCGTATTCTCCCGCTGTTGCTAAACGCTGTGGTGTTGCCATACTTGTTAAGAAATCCCTGCAGGCCACCGTGCTAGATATTAGCTCAGATAATGAGGGTAGATGGGCTCGCGCTCATCTCAAAGTGGGGGATCTAGAATTCACGTGTATTTGTATTTATGCTCCAAATGTTGACAATCCTGGTTTTTTTGCTAAAATTGCACAAGCTGCGCAAGCCTCCGCTCATACCCCACTAATACTGGGAGGAGACTTTAATCAGGTCCTCGACCCTTTGGTGGATCGGCAGCCGCCTAGAACCTGTGGTCCACCCAAGAGTCTCTCCATACTTACAGCTATGATCGCTGATTTGGCTTTGGTGGACATATGGAGGTTATTGAATCCTTCTGATTTGGATTTTACCTTTTTCTCCGCTCCTCACCAATCACAATCCCGAATAGACTTTTTTCTTTTATCTAAAACATTGGTATCGCAGATTGGTATGGCTAAGATTCACCCCTTGCACATTTCAGACCATGCTGCCATATCTTTTACGATACACACTGCTGCGCAAAATGCAAGTCCCCGAGCATGGTCTTTTGATAGGTCTCTCCTAGACCAACAGGATTTTCAAACTGTAATACGGGCTGCCATACAAGATTACTTTCATTTTAACTCTCCCCTTGACACAACGAACTGGGCCTGGTGGGAGGGTTTTAAGGCGTCTATTCGAGCCACGGTGACTAGTTATCAAATCCGTCTTGGGAAACAAAGAAGGCAACAATTGGTGATCCTTGAACAACAGATACAGGCTGGTGAACGTATTCTTACGTCCCGAACAGACCCATGTGTTCTGCTTCGTTTGCAACGTCTCCGTTTTCAGTACAACAAGATTTTGCATAATGCCGCTGTTAGAAATATAGCATCCCAGCAGGGATTGTATTACCGGGAAAATAATCGCGCTGGTAAACTACTAGCTAATGCTTTGAAGGGGAAAAAAGAAGCCAAACGGGTAGCAGCTCTCCGAAGCCCATCTGGGAATGGCCTTGTCACAAAAGATCATGAGATTTTAGAGCTTTTTCGCGATTTTTATGCTAGCTTGTATAAATCTGAATGTGAGTTTGTTCCTGAACATTTCGACCGCTTGTTAGCTGGTGTACAGCGTCCTACTCTCTCGGCTGAGGAATGCACGGCCCTTGATCATTCGTTTACTCTTGTGGAAATACAGGATGCAATTAAAAGATGTGCCTCCGGCCGTGCTGCGGGTCCAGACAGCCTTCCGGCTGAGTTCTTCAAAACTTTCAGCTCTGATCTGGCCCCGTTTTTGCAGCAATACTTTACTACCCTAGTAGCCGACGGATCCTCCCTTGGTTCCTTTTCAGAGGCCAACATAGTGGTCTTTGAGAAGGAGGGGAGAGACCCACACCTGACAGCCAATTACCGACCCATCTCCCTGCTTAACGCAGATTATAAAATCTTCGCCACTATTCTTTCTACTCGGCTCTCTCACAAAATGACCACTTTAATACATCCAGATCAATGTGGATTTATTCCCGGCAGATCAACTGCTGATAATGCCAGGACTCTTTGTCATGTACTAACTAATATGGCCTCCCACGATCGTCCATTGGTTGGCCTTTCCCTAGATGCCGAAAAAGCCTTTGACCGGCTAGAATGGCCATTCCTATTTGCGACCCTCCGTTGGTTTGGTTTCGGCGATAATTTTCTCCGTTGCCTTCAAGTGCTATACTCTCAACCAACTGCTAGTGTCTGTGCCAACACATTGAAGTCCCAGCCATTTTTACTGCAAAGAGGCACCCGTCAGGGGTGCCCACTTTCCCCCTTACTTTTTGATCTTGCGTTAGAACACCTAATCCTGTTAATCCGTCAGTCTCCACATATCCACGGCGCTCCCTTTCCCCGTCGGGATATCAAAGTCTCAGCGTATGCAGATGATCTTATGCTTTTTGTTTCCTTAGACTCCGTATCTGTTGTTCTGGATCTAATTGACCGCTATTCTCAACTTTCAGGTTACAAAATTAATTGGACCAAATCAGTCGCCTTTCCCCTAAACCACCAGGTTCACCAAGCAGACTTGCAAACCTTTCCTTTTGTATGGCAGCCCCGTATGGTAAAATATTTAGGGGTACATTACTGTTATCCTCTCGAAGAAACCGTCGCTTTTAATGTCAAAAATTTAATCACCAAGGTCCGTGAGCTCACCCAACGTTGGTCTCCACTTACTCTTACGTGGTGGGGCCGTATGGATACCATAAAGATGATGATTGTTCCCAAGGTTAATTATGTCTTAGAAATGTTACCGTGCCTTCTCCCTCGACACACTTACAAAGATATCGAGGGCCTGTTGATCAGATTTTTGTGGCAGAACAAACCGCCTAGAATAGCGAAACATAAACTTCAGTCAGATAAGGAACATGGTGGGATTAGATTTCCTGATTTTTTCAACTATCACCTCTCTTTTCTTCTCAAACAGGGTGCCCGTTGGTTGGACGCTTCTTTCCCGTCCAGACCAATATGGTTAGATATAGAAGAAGACCTCTGTAAGCCCATTCCACTTAGCTATCTCCCTGGAATGACTTTCCCACTGGATGCCCACTATCAACCAATGCTCCTGGATACACTTCGCTCCTTCAATGTTCTCATCAGCTCCCTAGATTCCCTAGCTTGCCCACTAGATAGGCTTCCAATTTGGCATAATGCTCGATTCCAAATTCAACATAAGCCGGTGGCCTGGAGTCCCTGGTATTCCAGAGGCATCTGGACTCCCAATCAACTGTTTCACAATGCTCGCTGGAAGTCCATTAATGAGCTCCATTGTGAGTTTGGCCTTCCTTCTAAATACTATTTTCAACTGCTTCAGTTGCAGCACTGTCTCAAGAGTGCTGGGGTTTTTCCCCCACTAACTCCTCATGACCAAGGGATAACTGAGGTGGTCTCCTTTATTGGGGCTCAGTCCGGTGTTGCTTCCACCTTTTATAAAACTCTTTGTGCTCCTCAGAATGCTGTCCCCCCTTCTGCACAGCAGACTTGGGAGCGAGAATTGGGTGTAACTCTAACCCCTGAACATTGGAACCTCTTCTGGAGCAAAGTGGTTCGTGTTTCCCGCTCGGCTTCCTTAACCCAGACGCTTTTCTTCTTTGCCCATCGCTGTTTCTATACCCCTGATAGACTGGCCAAATGGACTTCCACTCTGAGTAATCAATGTTGGACTTGCCATGCAGCTACAGGCACCCTCACTCATGTCATGTACGAATGCCCCGCACTACAACACTACTGGAGCCGGGTCTGGGGTCGTATTCAATCTATCTTACACTTTACTGAACCACTCTCCTGGAAAATAGTGGGACTCCGTTCTGCAGCGGGCATCCCCTCTCTCCCGAAGTCTGCTTACTTCCTCCTTGACTTTCTAATGGGTATTGCCATATCGTTAATCATGAAATATTGGAAAAATAGCTCTTCACTGAGTCCTCTAGAATGGTGGAATTGTGTCTGTCTATATAGTAAGTTTGAACAAATTCCTCGTAGGGCTACCCCTTCCCTTCAGGCCCGCTACCAGGTGTCTAAATGGAAATTACTCACAGATTTCGTGCAGTCGGCCAAATGCTCGCACTTGACTGTCTAGTTATATCTCTCTCTTGATCCATAGTATATCATGACTGTTATGTTTATGTTCTAACATAATTGCTATGGACCCCATGCCTGGGTTAATATCTTTTCTTTTCTTTTTTTTTTTATTATCTAGAGAAGAAGCATAGGGGGGGAGGGTTGATGGGGTTATTTTCCGGTTTATTCCATTTTATTTTGATGCAATCATCCTTGTTTTATTACTGTGTGTATTGTTATTGTTATAAAATGAAAATAAAAGTTTAAAAAAAAAATAAAAAGAGCAAAATTAAAAAAATGAAATAAAAATTCAAGCTTAGTAAATCCAGAGAAGCTAATCTAAATGGTACACTTTAAATAAGAAGAGGCGGGAGAAAGTGGCTAGTCTAGATGGTACACATTGTGTTTGCCAGAAAAAATGGGAAAGGGGGCAAAGTTCCTTTAGCAATTCAAACAGCAATATCATTGGATAATTAAAAAATGAAACCAAAACTGTGAGGAAAAATAAGTGAATGACAAAAGCATACCTTAAGTCTTGCAAACAAAATGGTGTTCCAAATTTATTTATTTACATACTCTTATATATCATGCTATTCTGCATCAGTACAGTTTACATTGAACACTCTGAAATTACACTGAACAGGGCATTATAACTTGGAGATAATTATTTTACAGGGAACATGGGCTATGCAGGGTTAAGTGGCTTGCCCAAGACTACAAGGAGCACCTGTGGGACTAGAAACCTCAGTCCTTCTGGCCCAAGGTTGCTGTCCTGTAGTGGGATTTGAACCCCCAACCTTCTGGCCTGAAGTACCTTGTCCCAACCACTAGGCCACTCCTCCACTCCACTAGGCCACTCCACTTCACTCCAAACAGTAAAGAAAGAGTAACCGCATTACTTTGCAGAAATAAACATTTAACATCAAATACTAATGAGATTGACAGCCAACCCTCATTTTCAAAAAGTACTTTGCAATTATAATATTATAATCAGGTAGCAAGCCAACTCCTCCTCTCTGATTTCTGGGTTAGGCTTGGTACAAGCCAGCTCTTTCAATCTCTCTCTCAACATTCTGGATAAATCCTCAGACAGGGTCTCAAATCTTCACACATAGACAAAACTTAAGCATCAAGGGCAAATTCTACACAGACAACTAAAACAAAACACAGGCTCAGAAATGAGCCTCTATACACAGCACACACCAAACTGAAACGACCATTGAACAGAACCACTGCAAAACTAAGGCAACAACTGCACCTTACATCCTGTGCACTGAGGTTATATGGAGGGCAGGCAAGACAAAAAGCAGCCATCCCAAGAGCGGGATGTTACACATAAATGGCAGGCATTTACTGCTAAGGCTAAAAATGGAAAGGTCCTGCACAAAAAGAATGTGGGATTGGTAAGAGTCCTGAAGGGATCCCTTCAATATGTAATTTTAAGTAACACCACTATTTAACAGCTTGGGCATTTTCTAAATATAGTTTAATTTTATTATTGCTATGTTTGAATTGAAGTCATATCTTTTCAGTAGTAGTAGCTTGAGATTAGTTCCATTCAGGTACAATAATCATTTCCAGGAAAGGGAAAACCGATTGCTATCAAAATCTACAGGTAAGCCTTTATAGGTATGAAATCTTAGGTGACTTTGACATTAAACCCTATATTTTCCCCCAAAATATCCATTTTTTATTTTTAACACTTTACCATACTAGTTTAAAACACATCCTTTCATATCAATATTGAATAATTTGTGCTTTCTCTGTATGGCACATGTACTTTTATGACAATTTTAATCTCCCATTCTTAGTTTTTTTTGTTTTGTTTGGTTTCATTTTGCTATTGTCCTTGTGACCTTCCAGTACTAATTTGTAATATCTCCCTTTTTCTATTGGACACTATGGCCCCCTCTACCCCACAGCTGTGGATGCATTCCATCCTGATGTACAGGACCCGGGCACCTGCCATGTGAAGTTTTACCATGCCTATAGAGCACCAGCAGGAGCAGCCTAAGATACAAAGTAACCAGGCAGCAGCTCCAGCAGTTACCATGGTAACTAGCAGCAGCGGGGACGAGCAGGGAGGAACGTCAGTGAGGTCATTTAAACTCCCTCCTTCTCCCTTCCTCCTTCAAACTCTGCTGCTACCGAGGAGGTTATTCAAACTCCAGAAGAAGCTGGCAGACCAAATTGCAATGCCAAGTTAAGGGTCAATACCTCACTATCAGTCCAAAAGAGATCACATCAATTGCGGTACTGCGTGCAATTCTTAAGGAACCGACTCTGCTGAATCCTGCGTGAGAACTGACATTGGTGGAAAGTCTTTCTTCAGGAGCAGACGTGGAAACTGTGAACATGGATTGAATGATGCATTGTTAAGAATCAGTAATATAGAGCTGTTTGGGGACAGAAACAGCAGAAGTGAAAACTCAGTAAGGAAAAGATATTCCATTTGCTTCTTTTTTTAATCCCACTTGGGAAGAATGAACTTATCTTGAAGTTGCTGTCCAAAGAGGACACCAGGAGTCGACGGAGAATCACCTTGGACGCTGAGTATTCACTGCTTACGGTGAGTACAAATCTTTGGCTTGGGTATTTTCATAGTTATTCTCTTCAGGACCATTGACAGCTCTAAGCAGGCAGCCGGATGCTTATGCTGCCTGGGCTGCTCTGTTTACAAGATTGTCGGGGGAAGGAAGGAAGGGAAAGCAGAGCTGATTGATTTCAAAGGGTCCCTATATTTTGGTCCCCTGACACTGAAGTTTCATTGCTATTTGGAGCTGTGCGGGAGTGGTTACAGCATTTTTTTGTCTTGTCATTCAGTCAGAGTTGTGCATATGCACAACGTGTGATTTCAAAAAGCATGTAGGAAGAATAGAAGATAAGTTTTCATTCTGTTAACCTTCTTGGTTTTCTTTCTAAATTGCCTTTTATGTTTTGCCACTTTATCTTCCTTGCAAATTGATATTAAAGACAGGGCAGTATAAGAATTTCTGAATTATTTAAGAAGAAAATCATTTGCTCTCAAACACACCGGCTCTCATTTAATTGTTAATTAGTTTGTAAGATGAAATGAATTAGTGAACAAAAAGTAATGAACCAATAAAGTAGGGTTGGGTGACCTTAGAAATGACTTTAAAAGGATCCGGCTTTGGAATGGGAATTTAAAGCACCGGCCATGCTGACTTCCGGAGTAGTGCAAGCAATGCTCTCATCAATATTTACGCGTGCACTAAGTCTAGTCTGTGTCTAATAATGTCATATCTTTTTGATTTTAATGAAATGATTATTCAAGCATAATGTAGGCATTTGAAATTACAGAGCTGTCTGTAAGAATTGAATTCCTCTTGAAGTGTATGGAGTAGGGAGTTTTGTGCTCAGAGGTAATGTGTACAGTATCTGTATGTGGAAGTGGGAGAGAGTTGTGGTTTTGGTGCATATAGATATATTCCCTTAACTTTTTCATTTTCAGCTGACTTTCACCTGCAGAACCTTTGTTCTCAGCTATGCAATGTAGAGAAATTTCAGCACTGCCTATACTAATGCTGACCATTTGTACACAAACAAATAATTTTTGTTCTACGCTTTTTTGTATTGTACAGAGAATATGTCAATGAAAAGAACTCTGAAAATTGCATGTTCACTTATTAAACTTTTTGTCTATCAGAAACAGTTATTTTCCTTCTTTGGAAAATCATATTAAATGTGTATCTTATGATACTTCATATAAATTCATAACAATAAGTATTGTATGACTCTGTAATATGCATTTACTTTCTTAAACAATTCCAATTTATTTACCATTGAGAAATTAACAGAGGGAGAAAAGGCTTTTGTGTCATGCAGAATGCTGTGTTTCATAAAAATAGTGTTAAAAAGTTTATAAGCTTAGGCTGATGATTTTTGTACTTGACTTAATAGTGCTTAAGCATTTGGTCCTGTCTTCAGATTAGAAACAGTTCATCTTTACAAAGAAGAAGAATTTTTGAAGTGACTACGTTTCAATAATCATTTCATGTTAGACATCATTTCTGCCATATTTCTAATCACTGAGGGATTGTGTTACTAAGATCCGTTAAGTTTTTGCACTTACCATGCGTTATGTATAGAAAGTAATGCATGGTAAGCTCAAATTCTCTGTGACAAATGTAGGGGGCGTGCCTGGCATCTGCCCTGCATTTACTTCACAGGGCAGAAACTTACTGCACAGGAGTCACATTCCCTGCTATAGCATGGTAATACAGGAGCACCTACTCTACCTGCTGAGGCAGGCAAAGTGCACCTGGCCAGAAAAAGAAAACAGCATCCTGTACGCCACAACCCAACCCCATCTCATCCTAGAGTCACTGGTGCAGAACATACCAACCCCCTGACCTGATCACAGGGCCTCCCAACACAATCGCACCCCACCGCACATCAGTGCCCCCATCTTATGGACAGCAGTGCAAGCCAATACACACTTTCCTTCCCCCTCAAACAGAGAACCATGGGCACTTCCTCTAAAGAAGGCTCCCCTCCACAAAGCCCCAACTTCAACCCTCTCGATCTACCCCTGGGACTCACCTTGGGGAATTCCTGGTGTCTAGTGGTTAAGGAAGAAGTGGTGCCCCTCCACTCCAGCCCCGGAGTCACCATGTTCCAAAATGGGCTTTGACCCCTGGCAGTTCTCTGTTGTGTGGGGTCTGGAGCCACTACTGATTCTCTATGAGAGGGGTTCAGGGAAGGATTGTGTGTATTGGATTGCAGTTCTTTCTATGGGATGGGAGTGATGATGTGGGGGAGGGGGGGTCTGTATTCGAGTCAGGGGGGATTGTGTCCTGCAGCAACCACTCTATACTAGGGTGGGAGGTGGTTTGCATTCATTGTGCAACACTGTTTCTTTTTTCATGGCCTGGCATCTGCCATGCTACCAGGCTGCTGGTAGCATCAGTGCACAATAATGTTGTGCAGCCATGCTATTGGAAGTTGTGACATATACTGCAGAGGTCCATCCTATGTGCTGTCACCAGCTTCCATGCCCACTCTCTGCCCTGAAGCTGTCCAAAAAGAGGTGCTATGTTTAGTGTGGGAATTAACGCATGTTAGCTGTCATGCCCACACAGTAAAGGTTATTCCCATGCTAATTGCTTACCACATTTTAGTAAAAGGCCCCTGATACTTTCATCTTAAAATTTCATAGCAAGGATCTGAAAATGTACATTGGGCTACAGAATTATTTATTCGAGAGACTCAGGATCTAATTATAGTGAAATCTCTGTAAGAAAAGATGTACAGAACACTTTGAATATTTTTTCTTAGGTTTTTCCTAATCAATACCCCAATTTTGGACTACCAGACTGTAGTTAAATATAATGTAGCTCTCAGTTTGCAACTTTTAAGTTCTAAGAAATGCCCAACATGGAAGAAACATTATTTGACAAACAGATCAATGAAGTAGTTAGGTCGAGATTACACCTTTCAGAGGCTAACAGATTAAAGTAATGTTGACTGCAGAGGTGCTTTCCTCAATATTCATTTTAAGGGGAAGGTAGTTGATAGGGTAGTTTTAAGCTGGTTATCTGCAAATTATTTTTAAAGGGAAGAGATAGCCAAATGTGATAGATAAATGAATGAATGATTGCATAAGTAAATAAAATGCTTTTCTGTTCTCTGCAACTCAAAGTATTACAAATCAACTCTTGATTTACTTAGTTGAAACCAAATGTAGATGAGATACATTTTGCAAGTTCATTGCTGTTGAATTTCAAATAGATGTGGTTCTCAAATGAGGCCTTGGGACACACTTAGCAGCATGCCTACTAAATTGCAGTAAGTGTTTACATTTATCGCACATTGAGGCTGATTTTATAAGGAGCCGTGTAAAGATACGTAACATTTACACTCGTACTGTAAATTACTTATTTTCAAGGATTTACACACGTGAATGGGCAGTTATGCTGTGTACGCCTTGTAGCACTTTGGTAGTAGTTATGCACATTCGTTATGTGATTGCTGTTCTGCAAATGTGGAGTGGAGGAGTTGCATTGAATCCAGGAGATCAGGGTTTGATTTCCTTTGGAACTCCTTGTGACCCCTGAGCATGTCACTTTACTCTTCATTGTCTTAGAAGAGAAGGCTTGGCAATCTACTTCTGGTCAACCCCTGCCAAGAAAACCCAGGAGCTTTTGGGTTGCTAGGAGTCAGCATTGATTTGACAGCACTTAAAAAACCCCAAATGTGCATACTTTCAGTATGGGAGTGCATGGGATGGAGCACAAATTTGCATGCACAAGTTATAAATATTACAGCTTAGGTGCATTTCTGAAAAATCCAGGCCCGGGCATTTACAACTTCCCTAAAACAGGGGTAAATGCCCATGCTTATATTTTGATACCACTTATATCCCTATTTTATAGAGTGCATGTATACTTAATGTTATAAAATAGGACTCAAATATGCATGTATAATGCATGTTAACCCGGTGGGAGTTTACAAAATTACCCTCATTATGTGCAAAAAATAATGTGTGATAAGTGCAAAGGCTGTGCGTTGTCAGGGGTGTACCCAGCAGTTAGCACATAGGGCAGATACTATGCACATGCACCCATGCTACCTGCTGAAGCATAGAACATGGACCCTGGTGTAAAATTAAAAAATGCTGCTGCTGCTATGCTCCCCTCCCCTCAGATCCCCTTCAATCTTATCTCCCCACCATCAAGAGCACCCTGGAAGTCTCTCTGATTTGTTCCCAAACATCACAACCCCTTCTGGATCAAGCCCCTCTGGTCTAGACTCCCTCCCCCTCCCCCCACTACAAGGCAACCCACTCAACATGAAACCACTCAAAACCCCCCTGAACAAAACCAATCCATAACCTGATCCCTCACCCATCAATACCCTTAAGTCTCTAAATGGTTTTCCTGGTAGTATAATGGACCCAAGTGAGAGCAATCCCCCTCCACTCCTGTCCATTAGCCACTGGTTTCCAAAAATGGTGATGATGACCACTAGTGGTCATCTTCCAATGCTACTGTTAGGGTTCAACCTGCCATATAAGGAGTGAGTGTCCTTATATGGCAGGTTGAATTCTAGCAGTAGTATCTTGAAATTATGTCTAGGGGCCTTTGTTGCCATTTTGCAGTCTGACAGCTAACAGATGAGAGTGGAGGGGGATCACTCCCACTCAGGTTCACTAGACTTAGAGGGTGAATCCTAGGGGAGGACTGTGGGGTGATTCTGTTCAGTAGTCTTTACTTTCATGGGTCTTCCTTATGAAGGGGGTCCTATTGGGGGGGGGGGGGGTCTGTCAAGCGGGTATCTGGACTGGGAGATTTTGCTGTCCAAGGGGGTGCTTATCATAGGGGAATCTCAAGAGGGGATCTGGATCAGGGAGGCTTGATTTGGAGGGGTCTTCCTGTCCAGGTGGGGGCTACTGATCAAAGGACTGTTGGGAAGGTTTGGATGGGGAGGTATTGATGGTAGGAAGATCAGATTGGGATGTTGGATCTCATTGGTGAGTGATCATATCAAGGGGTACCTAGGCCACACTTATTTTATTTTGTTTTTAATCTGTGAACAACAGCCATGATCAGAGCCACTTTTACACATGGACAAAAGGGACAACTGCCCCAGGACCCTGCGCAATGGGGGCCCAGCTGCCCATAAATGTATTCCTGAGGTTATCAGTCCAGTTTTGCTGCTGCTCATTTCCTCCTCTTTCTTCTCTCAGGGCCAGGCTGTGGCAGTCACACTATGGGATTTAATTGTTTCAGAATCAACAAACAAACACAAAATAAAAACAAACCATCAGTCATTTGTAGTCAGCAAAAATGGCTGCCTGTGCACTGTGCCTGCTTGCACTCTATGCTTCCGCACCTTCCCCATTGTTCTGCTTCTGCACCTTGCTCAATGGGCCTTATACCACCGTAGAAAAGAGGCATACATTAGAGCACATGTATGAGTCCAGCATGGGGCACGTGGTTGGTAAGGCAAGGTGCATGTGCATCTGCATAGTGTATATGGGCAATTGGGCAAGGCTGCATTGGGCAAAATGGTGACTCTACGACCAACATCGGCAAGACAGTGACCTGGCATGCATTTTCTCAAGAAACGTAAGTTAACTCAGTAAGCTGGATCTTTGTGGGTAAGGCACATAGTCTGAGGAATGAGGAATCTAATCCCAGGCAGTACTTTGTACTTATTGCTGAAAAAAAACTACATTTCCACATTGCCCCAAGAGGGAAGAGCATATTATGATGAGAGATGCTGAGTTTATTGGTAGCACTAGTGGCTCACTTTCACCTGCAGAAAACTGGGGAGAGAATGGAGGCTCATCCTCAAAAATTTGCTCGGGGCTCCCTAAGTGCTTAAAGTGACCCTGGCCATGATTATCTGGTGTGGTTGGACTTAACACCATCTCTTGAGGTAGCCTAAGTGAAGCCGCATTAATCGGCAGTTATGCCAGCTATTGTGTGGAATGGCTGTCATTTCTGGCTGTTCCCAATCTCTGCCCAGAGCTCAACCAAATTCCATCCCAAACCATGTTAAGCACTTAGCGTAGGTTTTAATTCAATGTGGTAATTTTCAGTGCATGCTATGCGGTAGATTCTGAGCAGCGTTCAGTAGGGATGGACGTCTGTTTGGACGAACACCCCTGCTAAACGCCTGTGCTGGATTCCCTGCCAAAGCTCCCCGCATGTACAGGGGAGATGTGCAAGGAGCTCTGGATGGGGTTGGGAGGGGGCAGACTGGAGGTGCAGCGTGGGCAAGCCAGAGGCAGGACCTTGACCCTGGATGTACAGGGCCGATTCTGGTCTGGAGGGAATAAGTCCCTCCAGAGGTAGGGGATCGACACGCCCAAACCCAGGTAAGGAGCAGCTGGGGTTCCCTGCCGCTCGATCCTGGCCATGGCAAGCCACTCTGGGGGTCAAGAGGTGGGCAAAGGGGGCATTTGTAGGCATGCGGGCAATTGTGACTCCTGCATGGAATCCCGGTGCCATGGCGACAGAACGCCATGGCACCGAGCTCCATACAGGGGCCTTGGGAGGCTTAGACAGAGAGAGCATAAATGTACAGCGAGCAATAATCAGGGCACATCCTGCCTGTCTATGCCCATTGCACCCAATTCTGCTCCCGTGGGAGTGCTAGCTCCTGCTGCTGAAGAATCGGATGAACAGCTGGCCCGTCCAGATTTTGAACGTCTGGATGTTCCCCTTGTGGAATTTGCCTATGTTAGTGTAGGCCTGTACTAACAACTACCATGTCTAAATATCTCCATGGCATAAATGCACAGGAGGAGAGTTTCTTTCAATTGGAAAAAGCTCTGCAATGAGGGAACATAGGATGAAGGTGAAAGAGGATAGACTCAGGGGTAATCTGAAGAATTATTTCTATAAGGAGAGAGTGTTAGATGCATGGAATAGCCTCCCACTGGAGATGGTAGAGATGAGGACTGTATCCAAATTCAAGAAGGCATGGGACAAAAACAGGATCTTTAAGGGACAAAAAAGGTACCGTAAAGTTTAGTAGATATGGAAAGACAGACTCGATAGTCCGTATGATGTTTATCTAGCATCATTTTTCTTAATATACTTTAGTAAACATGCCCTGTGGTCAGTCTGGTTTTAATAATATCCACGACAAATATGCATGAGATAGTTGCATGCATTGACTTCATTGTATTCAAATCTATCACATGCATATTTGTTTTGGATATTTTGAAAAGCTGAGTAGCTGTGCCTTGAGAACTGGGTTAAGAATCATTGGTCTAGATGAAGATGAAGACTAGTTTCAGTTTAAATTTTTGTTGGAATTTGGATGTGTCTTAAAGATGATCTGCCCGATATTCAAAGGTATTTACACTGTTTATAGACCTGTCAACTGTGTAAATGCCCTCAAGTGGGATATTCAGCGGCACTAACACAGCGACATTGAATATCCATGGGTACCACCACTGTATGCCCCAGTTAACATCGGGGCATTTCGGGGGGGGGGGGGGTGGAACCTGGGGATAACTGATCAGCAGCGATATTCAGCCACTGTCCGGTTATCTCTGGGAGGGCAAAAGTTAGGCACAGCAAAAGTTGGCCTGACGTTTGCCACCGAGGCAAACTGGGCAGCAGCTGAATATCTCCGCTGTCCAGTTAATTTCCTGCTTTCATGGATCTGACCTAGGCATTGAATATCTGAGTTTAGTATTCAGCAGCAATGGCTAGACACTGCAATTGTGCTGGCCACTGCCACTGAATATTGGACCGGATGTGCTTAGGCCATAAAAGATGGGACAAGTGTTTCACACTACATAGGTGACCAGTCATGTGATGCATAAGAAAATGATTTGATCAAGACAGTAGTCAATGAAATTCCAAGTGGAGAGTAGTGCTGTAAACATATACAGACAAAATATGTGTCATGCCATAAATATTGATTCTGCCTACAGAAAAGAATTAGAAAGCCATTATTTAGCCCATGCCTTTCAAGGAAAAAATCAAGGCAAGTTACATTCAGATATAGTATGTATTTTCCTGTACTTGAAAAGCTCACAATCTAAGTTTTTACCTGAGGCAGTGGAGGGTTAAGTGACTTGCCCAAGACTACAAGGAGTACCAGTGGGATTTGAACCCTGGTCTTTCTGGCTCTAGGCTGCTGGCCTAACCACTAAGCCACTCCTCCACTCATATTACATCTCATAACTATTTTTAATGCTTTTCAACATGGGGTACAAATGTTCTTCAGAGATGGGTCAGCCTACCTGACTCTGGAAATATGATTGCTTTCATTAAACATCTTCAAACTTGGGGGCATGGTCTATCATGGCTCTGCATACTATGTTATTGAAAATGACTGAAATCTAATGACACTGAGGTAATTTGCAATGGGGTAACATGGAAATGGGCAAGAAAATCAATGGATATATTTAGTTTTCATGTCCTCCCTTGCTTAAAGTTTAAATGTATGCATCTAATTATGCTTAAATAATGTTGTATATAATAAACACTAACCTCTGCTTTCCCCCAAAATATCCAATAGTGATATTTAATTTCATAGTATTACCCAATATGGTGACACGGCTATGTAGTATCAATGAATTGCATATTTAAAGAGGCATTTAAGAAGGGACGTCCAGAGCACAATGTACAAAAATCCAGGGGAGTGGCAGCAGTGAAGGGAGACATGTAAGTGCCATCTGAAATTACTCTTTCTCCGTCCTGAAAGATGAACGTCCCAGTAACTGGTTTTGGTAACAGGTCCCACATAGATAGCACTAGAATCCCCACTCATATCCACCCCATATTTCACAATCCACCTTGCACACTTCCTCATTGTTGAGAGGCAGGAATGATGCCTACTTGCTCCTGCCTCCATGTTGCCATTTTGGAAAATGGTGGTGCTTGATCACACATAGTGGGCCTGATTCAGATTGGGGCGCATCTCGCCAATCTAGATGTCCAAAATCTGGATAGGCCGGATTTGCACCCGATTCTGCATCCTTGGGATCTAGACATTCCTGCGGGAGCAGAACCTGGTGCAAAAGGGCCTGGACGGGCAGGATGTTCCCCAATTCCATGCCACTAAATGTCCAGCTTCCACCCCATTCAACCCAGCCAAAGCACCTGCATGCAGCCTTGGTGCCGTGGTGTCCCATCACCATGACACTGGGACGTCATGCAGGAGCCTTGGTTCCCAAATCCTGCTTAAACGTACATTTCCCTGTCGCCCTACCCCTGAAAATGCCTGCCAAGACCGGGATAAAGCTGTGTGGAATCTCCAGGTGCTCCTCACCATTACCAGGGGATCCACTGGTGCTGCTTCCCTTCTTTGGGGAGGCTTATTCCACCCCCGAGGTGGAATAACTCCCCTGTCCAATCCTGCTGTCCCGGACATACAGGGCCTCAACCGGAATCAGCCCTGTACATACAGGTTATGTGCACCCATGCTCCTCCTCCAGCCTACCCCCTCCCACCCACGTCTAGAGCTCCTTGCACTTCTCCTCTGTACGTGCGGGGAGCTTTGGTTTGAGAATCAGCCCCTGACGTTTAGTAGGGATGTATGTCCATACTGGACGTACATCCCCACTAAATGCTGCTCAGAATGACCCCCCAATGTATTTACACCCTCTGAGGTTAAGATTTCATGGAGTGAAAAGTGACTCTATGAGACACAATAATGCTAGACCACCACCATGCTTATGCTGCCAATTACAGTAGAAATACTGATAGCCAAGAACAAGACTGATTAAGGTAGCATAAGTCAGAGTCAGTAAATAATGTTTCTGTTAAACAAAAAGGGGGGCACATTCAAAGTGGTTTAGCTGGTTAGCAGACCTGCTAACCACTAAACCTCAATGATCCCGATATTCAGTGGCACTATCTAGATATTCCACAGTCCGCAGAAAAGACGCTAGATTAAAACCAGTATGCGCTGTCCAGTTAGCAGCTGACGACCACTGCTGACTAGATATCAACCGCTGTGTATGGTGAAATCAGATATTCAGCACCAGACACTGGATAAATTCTAGTGCTGAATATTTGGTTTAGTTGATGTGGTAGTGGCCAGGAGCTTTAAAAGCTTTTGGCCATTGCCACTGAGTATCAGCTCCAAAACATCTAAGTTAGGGTTTTGAATTACATCAGCTGCTAGATGAGACTTATTGTGCAAGGAGCGCACATTCAGATCCCAAATTGAAGCTTAAGATTCTTAAAGTGAAAAGCCTGGGAAGAGAGTAGGTGTGGGGGATTAGCAAATCTGAATGCCGTACCTGTTGGGGTGACAAAGGGAGTGATTCCCATGTCACCACTGGCCAGGAATATGCTAAATAAAGCACATTCCATTGAGAAAAATTAAGATGAAACCAGAATAACTGCAGAAGCGTACTAAGGACCACAACCTCTGCTGGTGGTGTGAACCACAGGAAAAGTAAAATACTTTTAAAACACAATCATCAAGTGATATCACCTCCAGGGGAGGGTGAGCAGCAGGCTAGAATCACCTTGTTTACAGCTGCTGGGCCATACAGGAGAAGGAGGCGGGAGTCTGAAAAACAGAAGAACAGACACAACAACAGTTAAGCATAAATTGAAAATCCACAGAGAGTGCACTCATGCAGATAGCTACTTCTGAAGCCACATAAGTACTTCTAAATAGCTAGCTCGGTAATTTTTGCAGATCACAGGGACCAAAGCAAGAAATAGTTTCCTGTTTCACTGCCTCAAGTGCTGTTAGGAAGAGAGAAGGACCGGTGTTCTCCCCAAAAATAGGGGGAACTACATTTAGCTCATGCCTTTTCTCAGAAACTCAAGGAGAGATACATTCAGGTACAGTAGGGTATTTTTCCCTCGTGATTTGCCCAAGATCACAAGGAGCAGCACTAGGATTTTAGTGATTCCCTGCTGCTCTAATCGTTAGGCTACTCCTCCACTCCTCACATATATATATTCATAAATGTGAAACTTTTCATTGTAGTCTGAGGTACCAGAACATATGGCAACTGCTTTAAGGGTGTTTTCTATTACACAGTTTGTATTTTCGGCTTGAAGTCCATAGATGTGATTAGATACGATTCTAAAATCATTGCTGTCTCAATGTCTATTATTTGGCAGCTCTTCTGCTACTCGAAAATGTAAAAATTCAACAGACACTCATGAGTGGGTAGAATGCTGCTACGCTTACTGATATTGTAATCTCTTTGGTAACTGCCAGTGAATATTGAGTGCATCTACTTCCATGCTATTGTATTTTTTAATGTTTGCTGCTTGATTTCCTCATCACATGAAATCTTTAAAGGTAGGGCTTTGAGATCTGATTGCAAGAACTGAATGAAACTGGAAATGCAATAATATAAGTCCCAATATTCAGCAGCGGCGGCCAGGTGATCCAAAGTGGCTAGTTGTTGCCGCTGGATATTCAGTGCTAGAGCCATATCCAGCCACCGGCACTGAATATCCAGATTGGCTGGATTGCTTTGAAGCTAACCGGGCAGCGGTGATATTCAGCCGTGCTCTAATATTTCGGTGATAGTTTCACACACAGCTGTGCAGGAAGTCTGGTTAGAAAACATTTGCACACAAGTACACAATTTGCAAAATAAAATTGTAAATTCCAGTCTAAACATGTAAAATAAAATACGCAATATTCAGTGAAAGAAATGTATTTCAGTGATAGCATTTCAAAAAAGTACCACCATACATGAGGAAGAAGGGGGATCGAGTCCACTAAGGAGTAAACACACAAAAACACAAAAAAGGAGAAGATCAGCAAAAGTATTGCAGAGGTAGGCATGCAGGTTTGTAATTAATAACTGGTCAATTCATAACCCATCAGGATTCAAGAAACATCATCAACATTTCCAAGAGGTTTAAACCTGTTCTCTAAAAAATTCAGTAGATGAGTAGGGCCTGAAAAGGAATATTTAGTACCCTGATAAATAATATTACATAGAAAGGAATAGTTGAGGTTAAAAGGTGGCCCTGCACACATGCTTCTATTATAATGCATTGTCAAGCTTTGGGAATAGGATGCATAAAATGCTAATATCTCCCAAGAGAAATTAATTTAGATTAGGGGTGTTTGGTCACCCTTGTTGTTTGCGGGATTTTTCATTTTGCTTTGTTTTAAACTTAGGGGCTTGTTTACTAAGCAGCTCTAGTGGCTTCTGACTGATATCATAGTGCCGCCCCCTTTGAATCAGTCGGAAGCTGCTTCCGCTGCTTAGTAAACTAGCCCCTTTGTTTCAGGGAAAATCTCATTAATAGTGAGTATGATTGCTCAATAGTGTGAGCTATGGGAAAATAGTATGCACTAATGAGCAGTAATGAACATTGTTCACCAATAGTGCTCACTATTTGTGCATGAATGGCGTGGAGCATTATTGCTTAAAAGCACACACTATTGGGTGATAGTATGCACTACTAATGATGACAGGAAATGATGAAATCTCAGGGTTTTTCTTCCGCTTTCCTTTGAACATGACATGAAACAATATAGAAAGCATCACTGATATTTCCTATGTCATTTCAAATGACTGCATATCTCAAGTTTCATGTGATGATTAGTTCAGGGTCCTTTGCTGTACCTAAGATAGCCTTGTAACTGGCTTTCTGATGTATTTAAGGCTCTTTTAAAAATCCCAGTTCTTGCCCATTAAGATGAACATCTCATGATGTGCAATGAATACTTGAACAATAAGAATGCTGGTAAAGATCAAGAACGTATGAGAAACAGCAATGATGGCGCTACAGCACCTTCCCAGTCTGCAGGTGTTGTAAAATACTTCTGTCCATATTTTTGTTTAAACAATATCTGTTGTAGTCTCAAATTGATTGTGTACCTGCTGCAATTACTTTAAGTTACTTGAGCAATGAAGACATAAACTTTTATCATAATTTTCACAATCTCAGCAGTTTATCACTTGCTCATTTGCAGTAAATTTTGTAAATTCATTTGTTGAAGACTAATGGAGCTGCATTGAGAGCACTATATCATTTTATTCACAGATTGTTATTCTCTACTGCTGATTTGTGCCAGGTGGAACAGAGAAGCAGATGGATGTAGAACAGAACTTTGCTTGGCAATTTCTCTTTGATCAGTCTTTTATGGTGTTCAAAAGAAAAACCAGGGCAATATGCAGAAATAAATGAAACTGGCTGAAAATAAATCTTATTTCCCAGTGTCATATGAAATTCCCATGATTTTTAAATGCTGCTGAAGTAGGACTAGCCAAGTAAAAGGGTATTGGCCACATAACATTGCTGCTACCTGGATCAGAGGGGAAGGATTTAAGGGACTATAGGGATGTGAGCCAGGAGGCACATCTCTTCTAGTACTTGCTGATCCTTCTATCACTCCATCAAATTTGTGTGGTTCGTCCCTTCCTTTCTTCTGCATCTCTGACTACTCTCCTACTCTCCTTCATTATCTCAAGAATAGATTATTGGAACAACACCTTGGCCAGTTTCCTACAATATCAGCTCCATAGGCTCCAACTGCTCCAAAACACTGCCACCTACATTCTCTCCTGTTCTTCTAACTATGACCACGTCACTCCCCTTCTTGCCCATCTTCATTGGATACCCATACGCTTCAGGATTCAGTATAAAATACTCATTTTTGTCCATAAGACCATCCATACTTCCAAGCCTCAATATCTTGCAGACTTGCTTCATTATCACACCCACCCCACCATCTCCTGTGCTCCATCCACAATCATCCTCTGGTCCTCCCCTCTGTCACCTAGGCTCACCTTGAATGTACCCGCTGTTCTGCTTTCTTTTTTCTGGGTCCTTCTCTTTGGAACTCTCTTCCACTCACACTCCATTCCGAATCTTCATTTGTTAGGTTCAAGGCCACCTTAAAAGCACATCTTTTTCACTTAGCCTTCAATCTGCCTAATACCCTGTCATGTTTACCATACCCCTTCACTTGCTCCACTTGCTGCCCTGCCATGTCTCTCATGGCTGTCTTGTCCTCTCCCTATCCTTCTCTCCCCCATCCTTTCTCTTCCCTTATGCCTATACTCTAGCTCTCCTTTTTCTCTCTACTGTCCTATCAGAAAACAATGTTCCTTTCCTTTTCTAAGCAGTTATTTTTTTTGTATTGTTCACCACTTTTATGCTTCAGCCTAAGCGGTTTATCAAAAAATAAATAAAGATAAAGAAAGAAAGAGGTGTGGGAAGCAATGCAGCTAAGATCTCAAGTATGGCATAAGGGTGGAGATTGGAGAGAGGAAGTTCAATTTGACAGCAGGACCTCACCAATAAATGAAGGGTGTACAAATACAAGATGGGGTCACAGGTGAAAAATGATGGGCACCTGAGTCTGGGATAAAGGGGTTCAGGTGCTGATATTGGGTGCCTTGGTCTAAAAAGGGAGCCAAGGTCTAGATGCCCTACCTCCTCCTATTCACATGCTTCCACTTTGAAATAGGAAGCACATAAGTAGAGGGAGATAGAGTTGTGGAATCAGTAAAGCGATGTGTGCCCTAGATCTCCACTGTGTTTACCTGTTGGTCATAGCTCCATTTCACTTCTGTCCTCAGTCCATGCCGGAAAGCTCACCCAAATTATTTCCATGCTTGAACTGTACATTCTCACAAATGAAGTCTTACTGATGATTCTTTTGTTTTTTTCAATAGACATTCCCATTTCTCTGACTTCTACTACTGCCTTGTTGCACTTTTTACAACCTTTGGTTTTTTTATTGTTATGAGTTGTCTAATTGTACCTGGACCTTATACTTTACCTGTGTCCTTAGCTGCATTTCTTTCTACATCTCTGTCCTACCTATCTGGTCATTTCCTGACTTACATCCCTATTATTCGCTGCCCCTCCACCCCCTCATTCCTTCCACTCTGGGCCAGGCGGCGGTCATATTACATGGCCAATGCCCTTTTCCTTATCGTCCCTAAAGTCCAGTCCAGTACACGTGGGTTATTGCCCTCCACCAGCAACTGGGGATTGAGCATGTCAGAATTCTGATGACACAGAGAAAGAGCTCCCCCTACCATTCCAGGAGCCAGTATCTCAGTCCCCAGTAGCTGGAGTAGGAGCTTTCATGATGGGCTACACTGAAAAGACTTAGAGAGTAGACCTAATTGAAAAAAAAGGGTTTGAGGTCAGAAGTCTGTAGGAATGCATGGAGGGGCAAGCCTGTGTTCTCAGGGGTTACCAGAGTGTTGACACTTTCTGGAGGCAGCTCCCATAGGGCTGGGAATCACTCTGGTGAGACTGAGTGATAGGAGCTGACAGATTGACAGACACAGAACTGCTTGAACACTGTGACCTTTGAGTGGATTAGGTGGCCTTTGAGGTGAAATTACCTAGTGGTCCAGGTCCCTTTCTCCCCTCAGTCAGACTGCCCATGCTCAGAGACAGTGAGTGGAGGCATCCTACATAACTGTGCTTGGGAGCAATGTCAAAGTAAAAGTGAGTTGGAAACAGTCAGGCCTTTCTTTCTCTGACGAGAGTAGTAGCAGTGCGGTGTGTTTTTTCCGATGGCATTAATCAGACATCAGTGTGTAACTCTGCTTGCCACGGTTCTAGGGGCCGATTAACTTGTGTGCATCACAGGGGCATTGTTTAGTGCCGCACTTGCTCATTTCCCCTGCCCTGTGGCCTGTGTGTTGTGTGGAGAGTCGCGGGTGAATATTCAAGGTTTTGCCGGTCTTAAAGCAGACAGGGGAAATTGGCTAACGGTGGTTTTCGACGGGAGGCATGTCAGGTTCCTTGGGGAACTCAGTGGTTTCAGCAGTTGTGGCAGAAACCACAGCCATTTCATCGCAGGCAGCTATTTCATCGCAAAATGGCAAGCATGGTAAGAAGAGGGCCAAAAGTCTGTAGAGCAGATTTCAGGACCAGGGACAGTTCCCTCAGACAGCAAATGCATCTCATGCATATTTATTAGGGACAGCCTGAAAACCTGAATGGTGTTTGGCCCTCCAGGACTGGAGTTGGGAACCTCTGGTTTAGAGATGCCAAAGACAATTTTCTCTCTGGATTTTATTTTATCTCTGCATAAGGTGTATTTGATGAAAAGAAAGCAGGCTAGCGTGGCTCCATCTCAGTCTCACCTCAGATCTGTTTACCTTCAGAGCCTAGCGCTGTATAGGAGGAATCTCTTCAGAGTGCTCTGACAGTAAGATGCAGAAGCTGGAAGATGATTTGTGGGGGAGCTCAAAACTCTCCCTTATCCCAAATGTCTGAACAGGCAGGGGAAGGGCCCTTGGACCTCTGGGAAGAGCTAGGGAGACAGGATTTGGAAGAGGGGGGATTTCCCAAGGGGGAGATTCTCATGTCTTCAGGGTTTTTCAAAAGAAGGAGCTCCCAGTTCTCATTAATCACCTGTTAGCAGCACTGAGTATTGTGCCTGGCCCAGCCCACGTGGATGAGCCCTTGGAAGACCCACTTCTGCAGGGGTTTAAGGGATCACAAGCCTCCTTCCAGGTGCACAGAGTCATTAAGAAAATGATTAAGATGGAATGGGAAATTCTGGAGGCTGGTTTGAGGGTATGTAGGGCCATGGGTCACCTATACCCTATCCCTGAGGAAAAGAGAGAGCTTTTGAAAATGCCAAAGGTGGATGCGCTGGTGTTGGTGGTCACAAAAAAGACAGCCATCCCAGTAGAAGGAGGGGCTGCGATGTCCTGAATAAAGCAGGCTTTTGATACTAGTGCTCTTTCCTCCAAGTCTCCATTTGTGGAGCTTATGTGACCAGGGCATCTATACATTGGATCCAGGTGCTGGAAGAAGAGGATGGAGACCCGCAGGCAACTGGACAAGAAGCGTCCAAGCTGGAATTGGCCTCAGCATACTTGATAGATGCCTTTTCTGATTTGGTACAGGCCTTAGCTGAGGCCATGGCCTCCATAATTGCAACTCGTCATTTCCTATGGTTAAGAAACTGGTCGACTGATGTCTTTTCAAGGACTAGACTCAGTAAATTGCCTTTTAAAGGGAAGTTGCTTTTTGGGGAAGCCCTGGATAAGCTGGTAAAGGACTTTGGAGACTCCAATGGCTGTCGCTTACCAAAAGACAACCCTAAGGAACAGAAACAGGGAATGCCACTAGGGGCCAGCAAAGAGACTTTCAGAAATTTTGGACATCCTGCTTTAGTGCCTTCCCAAGGGGACGTTACCCACAGAGAGGGCAGCTCTTTCAGGGTTAAATGGGATCCAACAGGGGCTATTATTCTGCCCCCAGGGCCCTTCCAAGAAACTGCTGTGAAACCAGTGGTCCCCAGGCAGCAGTGGTTCCAGTATGAGGTCGTTTATAACAATTTTCTCCTGCCTGGGTCAAAATAACCTCCAATCAGTGGGTGCTAGAGATTTTTTGGGATGAACATAAGTTGGAGTTTGCTCGGCCCCCGTCCGAGGCCTTTCTGAGGTCTCCTGGCAATGCTTCTCTGAAGCAGGCAGCAGTTCAGGAGACGCTACAGAGGTTGTTAGAGCTCCAAGCAGTAGTTCCAGTCCCAAGAGACCTGTACAGTTTTGGACGAGACTTCATTTATTTTGTGGTGCCAAAGAAGGAGGGTGCCTTCTGGTCTATACTGGATCTCATGCACTTCAACTGCGGTCCTGCATTTTTTCATGGAAACCTTGTTAGTTGCTGTCCATGCTAGATCTTATTTATTTAACTAAACGGTGAACAATCATTGGTGGAGAGACAAGAGTGTAGGAGTGTATGACAAGTTCCAGTCAAAATGCTGAGCATTTAACAGAGGAGATACAGGTGGGGAAGCAGTGCGGTACATAGAGATTAATTGCCATGGAGAATGGGGTATAAAGACAGATACAGAGGTAAATATAGTGACAGGGACAGTGTTGATTACATGAAGTTCAGCAAGGTGGGTACAGTAGTCTGTCCAATGGTCCCTTAGGAGGCTAGCCTGTGCCGTAGTGTTCCTCTGAACTATCATTAAAATTATCTGTAATACCTGAAGACTGGAGGATGGCCAACATAACACCAATTTTTAAAAAGGGTTCCAGGGGTGATCCGGGAAACTACAGACCAGTGAGCCTGACGTCAGTACTGGGAAAAATGGCAGAAACCATCATAAAGAACAAAATTTCTGAACATGTCATGACTTCATGGGAGACAGCCAACATGGCTTTAGAAAAGGAAGATCTTGTCTTACTAATCTGCTATGTTTTTTTGAAGGTGTGAATAAACAGGTAGACAAAGGTGAGTCGGTTGATATAGTATACTTGAACTTTCAGAAAGCTTTTGACAAGGTCCCTCATCAGAGACTTTTGGCAAAACTAAAGAGTCATGGGATAGGAGGCAGTGTACTATTGTGGATCAGGAACTGGTGAAAGATAGAAAGCAGAGGGTAGGGCTACATGGCCAATTTTCCCAATGGAGAAAGGTGAATAGTGGTGTCTGGGTCTGCAGCTTTTTGACATATTCATAAATGACCTGGAAATGGGAATAACGAGTGAGGTTATCAAATTTGCAGATGACACAAAACTATTTAAAGTTGTTAAAACCCATGAGCATTGTGGAAAATTGCAAGAGGATCTTGATAAATTGGAAGACTGGGCATCAAAATGGCAGATGAAATTTAATGTGGACAAGTGCAAAGTTATGCATCTAGGGAAGAACAACCCAAACTATGGTTACACGATGCAAGGTTCCACATTAGGAACCACCATCCAGGAAAACGATTTAGGCGTCATTGTGGATAACATGTTAAAACCCTCCACCCAGTGTGCAGCGGCGGCCAAGAGAGCAAATAGAATGCTAGGTATCATAAGGTAAGGAATGGAAAATAAAGCAAAAGATATTATAATGCCTCTGTATCATTCCATGGTGCGACTACACTTTGAATATTGTGTGCAATTCTGGTCGCCATATCTTAAAAAGGATATAGCATTATTAGAAAAGGTTCAGAGAAGAGCCATCAAAATGGTAAAAGGGATGGAAGGATACCCCTATGAAGAAAGGCTAAAAAGGTTAGGGCTCTTTAACCTGGAAAAGAGATGGCTGAGGGGAGATATGATAGAAGTCTATAAATTAATGAACGGAGTGGAACACATAAATGTAGATCGATTGTTTACATCATCAGAATATAGAAAGACTAAGGGACATGCAATGCAGCTACAGGGTAAACTATTTAAGACAAATAAGAGAAAATATTTTTTCACTTAACGTGTAATCAAATTCTGGAATTTGTTACCGAAAGATGTAGTAAATGCTGCTAGTGTAGCTGGGTTTAAAAAAGGTTTGGACAAGTTCCTGGAGGAAAGGTCCATAAACCATTATTAAAAAGGGATCCAGGATATCAATGCTTGACCCAATACAAGCATTGTGGAACCTGTGTCTTTTGGGGAAACGTCTAGGTACTTATGACCTAGATTGGCCACTGTTGGAAACAGGATACTGGGCTTGATGGACCTTGGTCTGACCCAGTATAGCATTTCTTATGTTTTTATGTCCTGGAAAAGATGAGCCTTCAAGTGCTTGCTGAAGGCTTTTGTTGACTGGATACTTCTTAAGGTGGGTAGCAGCATGTTCCAGAGTGTGGAGGCATAGGAGGGCATATTGAGTGCTCCTGTGGATCTGCATTGGCAGGCTGAGTAGTGTCACCAGGTGCCCCTAGTGGTTGGTTGGAGTAAGGGCATCTGGTGCATTTAATTAATTTTTAAGGAGTGATTGACCTAAAGGGCCTAGAGGATTCTGGTCCTTGTAGTACAGAACTCCTTATGAAGAACGATTCAAGCCAAAGTGTAGAGTAACAAGGCTTTATTTCCGCGGTCAACGCTAAGGTCCAGTAAGACACAAAGAAAGTAAATACAGTCCTTTTCTTTAACAAAAAGGTTCCACCAACATTTCAAACAATCAACTGTTGTAGGTTTCACAGTTAAGTGTAAGTCTGGGCTAAGGCTTCTTTTTAAATCAAAACAAATTAATATATCAGCAGAGAAATGGCTACAAGCTTCACCATCAGCAGAGTTCTTCTCTCTCTATAAATCCTGCAGGGAATTCATGCTAGCTGCTGAACAAAGATTACATTCCATCGGCTTCTCCTGAGGAATGGGAATACTGTTTTCATATTCAAAGTCCATTGACTCAGGGTCACTGCCCTCCTCAGATGAATGATAATTTTCACTCCCTGTTAACTCCGCACAGGGATTCTTTTGCTTCCCATAAAACTCTCTTACTAAGCTTTGGGAAAATGCTTTTAAAAGGTCAGTTTTACTTCCTCTCCCCTTATAAAGTTTAACTCTTTGAACAGACTTTTCATCAGTAAAACTTTCTCTTAGAATTAAGGATTTTGCATACCTTGGCTTCTCTAAGCTGCCACACTCCGAGCTCTCCTTGTAACATGCTTTCTCAGGCAGACAAGCTGTTCTATGCAGTGCTCTGCTTTCAGGGTTATCAGGCAAACCCGGTATGGATTTCCACCCTTTGTGGTTCTTAGCAAAGGTATCTCTGTAGTAGGAACTTTCCCTCCTTGTTCCTTGCTGGTTTGATACAACAAACTTACTTGGGCTAGGAGAGTTGCTTTTATCCGGCAGACTGCTTCTTCTGTTTGCTTTGCTATGGACTCTGTCCCAATATGTTTGGCCTCTCTGGACACTATCCCTTTGAGTGAAACTCCTTTGGATTCTGTCTCTTTGAGTTGGCTGCACGTGGAAGCTGTCCTGTTCCAGGTTCCTTTTCCCACAGCTATCCAAACTGCTGCTCCAGACTGGGCTCTGTCCTGAGCCTTTTGCTGAGCCTCTTGCAGTGATACTTGCTGTGCTTCTGGCTACGTTCCTGGTTAGGCTACTTTCGCCGCTCCTGTTGCTTCCACGGCTCTCCTTGCTGCTTTGCCGGCTCTTACTACTGCTCTCCTTGCTGCTGCCCCTCTCTTCTACCATCTGGTTTCCTTTATAAAGGGATTTTTGATTTGAACATTTTGGGCTTGATCTCAGGTGAAACTGCTTGCTACTAATGCAATCAGTGTCAGAGCACGTTGCTTCTGGCTCTGTGGAACTGCTCATACGCCCTCTGGCTGTGCTGCGCTGGAACTGCGCTCTCTGCATCTTCTCAGTTCCATGTAAAACAGGGGTTTTTTCTAAAACTATTTCTTTCGTAGGTTCCGTGTTATGACAGTAGATTCAGTGTGTTCTGTCTGTGTGGTCTGGTGGAGCTGGGGGTGCTAATTTACATCTGGAATTGCTGGGTGGTGAGGCCATTCTGGGTTTTGTGGATGATGGTGAGGACTTTAAATTTGATCCTGGAGGTGATGGGTAGCCAGTGGAGGGATCTTAGGGTGGGTATGCTATGGGAGTGTCTGGATGCTCAGAAGCTTGTATGTGTGACAGTATTCTGCATGAGCTGAAGCAGATGGATAGAGTGCTTTGGGAGACCATGATATGGAGTTGCAGTCGTCAAGCAAGGGGGTAACTGTTGCCTGACAGACTGAGTGGAAATAATCATAGGAGAGAAGGGGGCGCAGATTGCATAGTGTCCTGAGCTTATAATAGATTGCCTTGGTAGTGTTTTGGATGTGGGCTTGAAAATCCAGATGATACTTAAGGTGACTCTGAGGTACTTGAGCTGTGTTTTGACTTGAAGGTCTGTGTCTCCAAGTCTGACTGTTATGAGAGGCATAAACTCGTGGACCCTGGTTACATATTGTGGCAAGGAGGCCTATCCGGAGTCCAGGGGAGCACAAAGAGACAGGGAATTCACCCTAGTAAAGGGCCCCCTTTCACCAAGTCAGGGTAGGAAAGCCACAACCAGCCCCAGGAATTAGAAAACTTCCACGTGGCCCACATTTCATGCTCCCCCTAGTGGAATGAAGGGGAGAGGATACAGGGCCCAGAACCCCTTAGGCAGTGAATGCTCCAAGCACTCAGGTGCCTGAGGTCAGGCTGATTGCGGTCACCTGAGTAGGGAGGGGTTGAAGCTAGAGCCCTGGAAGTATAAACCTAGGCCAGAGTATGAGAGAAGGGGAAGAGAAGCAGGAAGCCAGGCTGACATGAGCAGAGGCACAGACACAAGCAAGGGAAGCTTGACTGGTGCTGAGCAGAGCAGAGGAACTGAGCTTCCAGGAGAGGAAAGTGCTTATTGGCATATAGCACGGCTGCAGGAAAGTTTGGAGCCAGGAACAAGAGAGACTCCAAGATCCCCCAGGAGGCTGTTAGCTGAGCACTGTGAGCAAGACGGGGAGTCAGAACATATGCAGCTGGGAGAGCCCGAGGTGAAGCTGAATGATGAGGACACTCCCATGGACTGTTCCTTTTGCCAAGCTTTAAACCTGGGAACGTAGAGAAAGCAAGCCAGTCCTGAAAGAAAGTCTTCCAGGAAAAAGGTACCCATATTCCACAAGCAGGGTGGCCGTGATTCCCATGTGTTTGTAAAGGGGAAGTTTACGGGGACTAAGGAGCAAGCCTGGAACTGTGATAAGCTTGTTAATCACCTGCTGCTGGAATGCTGACACTGGGGTAAGCTAAAGTAGCTATTGGAACAAAGCTTTCTGTTGCCCCTGGATTATATTTGTTACTTGGAAGGTAACCAAGAAAGGTTTGAAGCTGAATAGAAGCTAAACTACCACAGACTTTAAATGTGATTTTGTTTTTGTGCTTTAGCCAGCAAGGCTAAAAAGGGAATGCAATATCCTTGCTGTTAAAGACTGTGTATCCTGAGCTATAGAAAACCTTTAAAACAGCATTTTGTGTTTGGGTTTGTTTTGGACAATGCTCTACTTCAAAGAGTCCTGAACAAACAATCCTGTATGTGGTAAGACCGAACCATTGTGTACAAAATAAATTTCTGTCATTTGCCTTACCTCTTGAGCCTGATTACAACTTTCTGCCTGATGCACCCATACAGCTAAACAATGTCTACATTGCCCAGAGGACACTGCGGGGAAATAGTTTGAAAAAGCTGAAAAAGCAGATAGCGGAAAGTTCCTCTAATAACCACGCCCCTCTAAGCTAGATGCGAGTGGTGGTGGCATGACAATATATGATCTCGGTCTTGCTGAGGTTGACTGCTAGATTTTGGTGCTGGAGCCATTTGACAATTTCCTTGAAGCAGGCTGAGGGGTTCGAATAGTCGGGGGCAGCTGTGGAGAATGGGGTGTATACTATGTATAATCCGGGTGTATAATCAAACTAGGCACCTCTACTCCACACTCCGGTCTCTCACTTCCCTTCATTCTAACCCCACCTCCAAGATTGATTCTTCTGCTCCACCCCCCTCTGTGTTAGCTGCCACTTTCAGTTCCAAAGTCAGCTCTTTAAGAGCCTCTTTGCCATTTTGCCCCCCACCCATCTCCTCCCCCCCTCCTATAGCTTCCCCTCCTCCTTCATCCCTTCATTCTCATACCTGGTCCGCATTTGCCCTAGCCTCCTCAGCTGAACTCCATAAACTCATCTCCACTTCTAATAAGACTTTCTGCTCCCTTGACCCCATCCCATCCTCATGGCTCCTCACACCTTCTCTCTCCTCCCTTTCCCCCATCCTTTCCATCTTAAACAATAGCCTATCCCTGGGTATCTTCCCTGATCCCTGGAAGCACGCCCTAATCCGCCCAATTCTCAAGAAATCCTCCCTTGACCCTCTCGACCCATCAAACTATCGGCCCGTCTCACATCTTCCGTTTCTCTCTAAGCTTCTGGAAAAGATTGTATTCGCACAACTTTCCCACCATCTAGACTCCACTAACTATCTTCACCCTCGGCAATCAGGTTTCCGGCCAGGTCACAGCGTCGAAACTATTCTTCTTGCCTTCACAAACTCTTTGCATGTAGCACATGATCGGGGTGATATCTCGGTTTGCGGTAGCACTTGATCTTTCTGCGGCTTTTGATCTGGTCGATCACTCTCTTCTCTTAGCCCGTCTCCATGAAGCTGGTGTTCATGGCACTGTCTTTAATTGGTTTCACTCTTTTCTTCACGCCCGGTCTGCCTCTGTACTAGCTACATCACCCTCTTCTCTACCTTCCGCCCCTTTCCCTCTACCATGTGGGGTTCCCCAGGGTTCTGTCCTGGCCCCCCTCCTTTTTAATCTTTTCCTGGTACCCCTCACACTTGTCATTCAACAATTTGGGATCTCTGCTTTTTACTATGCCGATGACATCCTTCTTCTTCACCACACTTCCCCACTCCTCCCTGATCTGACTCCTCTTAACAACTGCCTCACTGCTGTCACCCACTGGTTAACCCAAAATTGTCTTCACCTTAATCTAGCCAAAACCACCGCTATTTGGTTCCCCTATGGTCATCCCCCCCCCCCCTCGTTAGCTCCATCCCTTTCTAACACTCCCATATCCTTAGTCACTACCTTCCGCTATCTTGGTGTTCTCTTTGATTCAGATCTTTCCTTTCACGCTCACATCTCACACATTACAAAGACTTCCTTTTATTTTCTGCGTCAAATCCGTGCTATCCGCCCTTTTCTTTCCTCTTCCGCCTTGTCTACCCTACTTCTCTCTCTTGTTATGTCCAGGGTTGATTTTGCTAATTCTGTCCTTATTGGTTTGGCCTCCTCTCATTTATACCGTCTTCAAAGAATCCAAAATACCGCAGCCCGCCTTCTCTCTCACTCATCTCATTCTCACCATATAACCCCTCTTCTTATTCACTTACACTGGTTACCTGTTCCCTTCCGCTCTCAATACAAATTACTTACTTTGGTTCACAAGGCCCTCCACACCAACTCCCCACAATATCTAGCTGAGTTAATCCACTTTCACACTCCCAGATATACCCCCCGCTCATTCCACTTAAACCGGCTCATCCTTCCCCCTCCTTCTGCTGCCCACTTACAATCTACTCGTTCTTCAGCTTTCTTCTTTATAGGTCCCGCACTATGGAATTCCCTCCCCTCTGCTATCCGATTAGAGTCTTCCCATTCAGCATTTAAACAGCAGCTAAAAACCCACCTCTTTTCCCTAGCCTTTGACCTCCCCACTTCTCCCCCCTCTCTATAGCCTTACTCCTCTCCCCTACCCTCTCTTGCCCTTTCTGTCTCTCTTTTTTTTTTAAATATGTAACTTCCTTTTCCTTTACTGGCTTTGTGCCCTATTTTCAATGGATTTTATGCATTGTAAACCGCTCTGCTTTTATTGTGAAGGGCGGTCAATCAAGTTTTATTAAACATAAACATAAACATAAACATTATGTCATCAGCATAAATCAGATACCTGATGTTGAATTTTTGGATGGTTGTGCATAGGGGGTGTATATAGTGTAGCCGCGCCCCGTCCATCTAGGCGGTTGCCTAGTGGGGAGCGCTGGACATCACTCTTCTTTTGTGTAGTTGTGGGTTTGCTTTGTCAGTAATTCGAGTGGAAGAGGATCACAGGACAATTTGTTAACTTCAATTGCTTTTTATTTATTTCTTTCTGGAACCAATTTTGGCAAATGACCTTGCTGAGGCAAATGACCTTGATAAGGCAAACAATATTGCAAACTGAAAATACAGGATATTTTCTCCCTTAAACTTCTCAGCAATATTTCTTCAAGTAGTTACTTCACTCTTGATACTCTTTTTAGCTTCTTCCATTTACAAAGCAGTGTAATACTTTTTAAATGCACAGTTTCACAAAAACTTCTGTAAGACAGTTTTTGACCTTTAACTCTCAGCTGCTGCAGATTAGGATATCTCTCCTGTGCTGCCTCCTGGTTTAAAACCGCTAGCCCTGTTAACCTGGCTTCTTCAGAGATACAATTGGCTGCTTTTAAACAATGAGGTTCTTGTGACTTCTTGTCTGCTTTCACCTTGGCACACAATAACACCAGCACAGATTATCTTCTTAACCTGTTACCCACAGCTTCTTATAAAAGCATTAAACACGGCTTATACAAATCCCACACTCCATGGATTCTGCAGAGGATTTGGAGAGTCTGAGTACAGCTCTATTTCCATTTCTTCTGGGGTGCTATAACACTCAGGGCTTGGGGCACGTTCTGGAACGCTATGCTTCACTTCTTTTAAAAGCTTAAGAAGTTTCCCCCATTTTAACTTCTGGCTTCCCCTTTTTACCGGGTCAAAAGCTCTTGCCCTTCTTCCTCTTAGCCACTCCTGTTCAGGATACACACAAGTTGCTTTACTGGCAGAAACCCTCTTTTCAACTAGTTTTCTGTACTGCCTAATCACAGACTCAGGACTTGAGCTGTTACTTTCAGAATCAGTCATATACTCCTGACGTCTTCCCCAGCTCCACTCATGCCCACAATCTTTGCACTTGCCTTGGGAGTTATGGCTGGTCCCCTTTGAACCTCCAGGCCCTACAGCCTTATACTGCTGTTTCTTCCCTTGGTTCCTCTGGATTCTTGGCCTCTCCTCCTGGCTTTTAGCATGCAGTTTTCCTTGAGCACGTCCTCTCTCTGCTCTTGCTTCAGCTGCTGTATCTGTATCCTCTCCCTCTGTGTCTCTTGCCTCTCTATCACTTCCTGAGTGACGCAGCTTAAATATCCTGCAGCTTGTTTCCTTCTCTGGCCCCACCCCCTCTCTGCCTGCACGAGCCCTAGAGGCTGGGTGTGGCTTCAAGCTATCCCTATTAGTGTGTGTTCTAGCTTCTTTCTCTGCCTGGGAGCTATGCTGTAGTGAGCCCTTCCCCCGCTCATGAGAAAAAAACTTTTTTTTTCAGTTTTAAAAGGCTCAGCTACCTGCGCATCACCACAATAGATATTGAACTGTAATGATGAAAATGCGGCTCCCTGGGACACTCCTTGTGGCAGGGTGTTCAAGAACGATGCAGTCAGTCCTATCTTGACCTGTGGGAACGGTGTGAGAGGTATGAGTGGGACCACTGGAGAGGTTTGCACTGTACTCCAGTCTTGTGTAGCTAGTTGAGCAGCATTTGATGCAACACTGTGTCAAACGCCAAGGAAATGTCCAGGAAGAGCATATGAAACCCCTTGATTTGTTCTCCATTCCTTCAATGAGGGTTGATAGTAGTGAAATCAGCAGAAATTTTGCAATGTGATGGAGGCAAAAACCATGCTGGTTGAGTCGTGGGGGGAGGTAGGCATGAGATAGGGATGTTTGTACTATGGCCGATATGAGTGGTAAGAAGTGCTTCTTTGTAGCCTTTATCCAGATACCGGGCATGGATCCAGTGGAGAGGTTGTTGTATTGATGTGAGAGATGATGGTATCGAGTTCATCAGGGGGTACATCTCTGAAGGTGATCCAGGACTGGGAGGTGTCTGTTGTCTTGCTCAGTGGTGAGTATAATGAGTATGGGGGGTTGGTGTAGCTATGCTTTGTCTGAAGATGCACAGCCATGTTCTGAAGGCGGAGAGTGTTGTCTTGGCATGGTTGGGTGGGGTCTCTTGTAAGTGATCTGACCGGGTCAAAAAACTCTCTTGGCTTGTTGAGGGCCTTGAGAAGGGTTTTGGTAGTATTTTTTTTTAATTTGAGTGTGTTATTGCAGTAGGTCTTGAGTTTATCTAGGTATGTGGAATGTAGGCCTCCACTGACATTCTATGTGGCGAAGAGCCCGTTTCTGTTCTCTCAAGCCAATGGAGTATCATAGTGAATGTTATCATCGCTTGGTGGATCAAGGTTGTGGGGGGGGGGGCGCAGAGGTAGCGGCAGAGATGGTCGGGTGCTATGTGTTGATTGCTGCTTTGAGGTTGGCTTCAGTCTCAGGCGATAGTTCCTTCAGGATGGATAGAGTGTTTTGCAGGAAGGACTGTTCATCAAAGGATACAAAGTGTCTTGCTGTGAGGGTAGCATCTCAAGGTGCATAGTCAATGCGATGCTGGGCAGAGTGAGTGTGATGAGATGGTGGTTCGACCAAAGGATGGGGGTTGAGGTTGGAGGGCTGTACCCAGGTGTTATTAGGAGGTTGGGAAGGAAGACCAGACCATCAGTGGTTCCTTCGGTTTGCCATGCCAATAGGGCACTTTCAGTTTTGAGCCCTGTCATTCGGCTTAGCAACTGTTCCCAGGACCTTTATCAAGATGAAGGTGGTGGTGGCCACCACCTTGAGAAAGGAGGGGGTGCAGGTGCATCCCTACCTGGATGTCTGGCTGATTCGGGCAAAGTCAGAGTCCGAGAGTGTCTCTGTCACACAGGGGGTTGTAGATCTCCTCCGAGAATTAGGCTGGGTGGTCAAAACAGCTAAGAGTTAGTTTCAGCCCATCCAGAACATGGTGTATTTGGGAGCCTGGTTCGATACCAGCAAGGGTCTGGTTTCTGCCGGCAGATGGGGGCGTAGAAATTACTCCTTCAGGTATGGAAATTTCTCATAATGACAGTGCCATTGGCGTGGTACTATCTTCTACTTCATAGATCCATGGCAGTGGCCTTGGATCTAGTGCCCTGGGCTCTGACACATATGAGACCTTTGCAGCAAGCGTTGCTCTTGTGGTTGTCAGCACAGCACCATCCATTATCTAGAAGGTTAGTTTGCCCACTGGAGATGAGAGTGTGGCTAGCCCGGTGGTTGCAGCCGAGCCATCTGGCTTCCAGCATGCCCTTAGAACCACCAGACTGGGTGTTGGTGACTACCAATGCGAGTTTCATGGGCTGGGGTGCCCACTCCGAGACTCAGGTGACACAAGAACTGTGGTATCCGAAGGAGAGTGATTGGTTCATCAATTGGCTGGAGATGCGAACGGTCTGCTGGATCTCCAATTCTTTTATCCTCTGATTTATCAGTGAGTGGTGAGAGTGTTCTCTAACAATGCCACCATGGTGGCCTACCTCAATCAGCAGGGCAGCACGGGCAACGCGATCCTGGTGGAAGAGATTCAGTTGCTATTGCTTTGTGTGGAACAGAACTTTCAGTCCTTCTTGGCAGCCCATGTAGCTGGCAAGGAGAATGTTCAGGTAGATTTCCTCAGTTGCCATCAATTGGATCCCGATGAGTGGGAGCTGAATGAAGCAGTCTTCCATAACATCATTGAGCACTGGGGCATGCCCATCATGAATCAGATGGCCTTGTTGTCCAATGCCAAAGCGAACAGGTTCTTCAGCAGATGCAGGGATCCCATGTCTGAGGGGTTCGATGCTCTAGTGCAAAAATGGCCGATGGGGGGCTCCTTTATGTGTTCCCCCCCATGGCCACTCATTAGTCATCTTCTGCAATACATCAAATGTCACCCCAGTCTGGTAATTCTCATAGCTCCAGATTAGCTTCTGTGACTGTGGTGCACATATCTCATTGGGCTTCGGATAGACAAGCTATGGCATCTGCTGAGCAGGAGCCGATCCTGATGCCTCGGGTGGATCAATTCTCACTTACAGCCTGGCTCTTGAAAGGGTGTATTTGAGTCGCAGAGGCATATGTAAGGATTTGGAGGGTATTTGAAGGTTAGTACAGTGACCATGGAATTCGACCCTTGGTTTCCTCCTTACCAGATAACTGGGTATTCCTGCAAGGGGAACTGGACAAGGGTTTGTTCTGGAGCTCCTTGAATGTCCAGGTAGCAGCCTTGGCCTGTTACAGGGGAAAGTTTCAAAGGTTCACCAAAAGTTGGTGAAAATAGAGCGAGTGAGCCATGTGAGGAAGTGTTTGGGAAAGATCACAATGCTTTATTGTTCTCCCCTGAAGAAACCTGTGAGGGTGAAATGCTATGAATAGCGCGCCTGACAGCATCAGGAAATGGATTAGAAGCAGAACGCTCGCCATTTAAAGCTAAGCATTGCATTCTACTTAAAGTTAAATATTTAGAAGCTACTTTAAGAACGTTTCAAAAGCCGTGATAAAGGTCGTTGATGTAGTAGTGGCAGTAGTCCATCTGATGATATTTAATAAGTCAGTGGCAGCCCGAGTTTCTGAGACCTACGGCATTTTTGAATTCATTATATTGTTTCTAGTCAAAAAGATACATTGTACTTTCTAGTTTCATTACAGAGTATCATGTCATACTACCATAGTTTGGAACTTCAAGCACTTTCTTGTAAGGAACCATTCTTGGTTATCTCTTGGGATTAAGTAGTGTTGAGACCGGTCCCTTCCTTTCTGCCTGCATCAAAGCAGTTTACATTAAAGCCAACAAGGTACAGAGAACACATGATAACAGAAAACTATAGAGTTCATAACAGAGAACTGTAGAGATTTTATAGAAAACACCTTTAACAGAGAACTATATATTGATAACAGAGAATTAGGCATTGGTAGATTACAGTTGCTTTAAAGAGATACTATAGCTAGTAGGTTGCAATAGTGGAAATATGGGGTAGGAGGGTTGTGAGAGAATGGGTGGGATGGGAGGATTACATTGTGTTGGAGTTAAATGAGTTTAATATGACATATTTACAAGTGTGGGTACACCATCCAGTTAGGGAATATATGGGGTTGTGGGCTAGATTTTTTGTGGAGGTTTAGGTGGGTTATATGAATTTAGACAGGGTGACTGTGGTTTGTCTTAAGGTGCTTTCTGAACATTGAAAGGTCTGATATTGTCTCATGTTATGTGGAAAGGAGTTCCAGATTAGAGGAGCATATAGCGAAAATGCTCTCCTATAAGTCACTTGGTTCCTTCTTGTGAATTCCTTAGTTGTGGCCAGAGTGTTTTGTGAGAAGCCTCGTCTTGATCTGTTATTGGGCAGTAGATGGATGAGCATTGTTAGGTGTGTTGCGGATTAGTAAGTAGGATTTTGAAGGTGTTCAGTAAGACCTTATATTTGCTTTGACTAGTGAATGGGAGCCAATGTAATTGTTTCAGGATGGGGTTAATGTGCTTCTTTTTTGGTACTCTGTAAATGAGGCAGGCATGTGTATGTTGGGCCAATTGTATCTTGTATATGGCTAATTTTGGTAGGCCCTGAAGGAAGCTATTACAGAAGTCAAAGTGTGGGAAGCTCATGGCTTGTATTACTGTTCGAAATTCAGGTGGTGGGAGGAGTAGTCAGATGTGCAGTATGGTTCTCATCTTACAGTATGTTGTTTTGGTGGAATTGCTAATGTGATTTAAATTTGGTCCAATGTTGCTTTGAGGTATCTCACCTCTTGTTTGGCATGCAGTGTTGCTTCTTTGACTTTTAGTGTGGTAGGGGGGATGAAGCTGGCATCTTTGGTGATTAACCATACCTCCGTTTTATTGGTAGTTTATTTTCAAGTTGTGCTTGGTGAGCCATAGAGTTGTTTCATTTAAACATTGAATTAATCTGTGGTAAGTAGGATTTGTAGTCATGAATGGGAGGTCGAGTATAATATCATCCGCATACGTAGGTTCTTGATAAATTGGAAGACTGGGCATCCAAATGGCAGATGAAATTTAATGTGGACAAGTGCAAAGTTATGCACCTACGTAGGAAAGAAAAACCCAACCTATGGTTACACGATGCAAGGAACCACCACCCATGAAAAAGATTTAGGCGTCATCGTGGATAACATTTTAAAACCCTTTGCCCAGTGTGCAGCAGCGGCCAAGAGAGCAAATAGAATGCTAGGTATCATAAGGAAATGAATGGAAAATAAAACAAAGGATATTATAATGCCTCTGTATCGTTCCATGGTGCGACCGCACTTTGAATATTGTGTGCAGTTCTGGTCGCCATCTCTTAAAAAGGATATAGCATTATTAGAAAAGGTACAGAGAAGAGCCACCAAAACGGTAAAGGGGATGAAAGGAAACTCCTATGAAGAGAGGCTAAAAAGGTTAGGGCTCTTCAACCTGGAAAAGAGACAGCTGAGGGAAGATATGATAGAGGTCTATAAATTAATGAATGGAATGGAATGGGTAAACGTAGATCAATTGTTTACATCATCAGAATATAGAAAAACTAGGGGACATGCTATGAAGCTACCAGGGTAACCTATTTAAGACTAATAAGAGAAAAAGATTTTTTCACTCAACATGTAATCAAGCTCTGGAATTTGTTACCGGAGGATGTAGTAGAAGCTGTTAGTGTAGCTCATTTTAAATAAAGTTTGGACAAGTTCCTGGAGGTAAGGTCCATAAACCATTATTAAAAGGGACCCAGGATATTACTTCTTGACCCAATACAAGCATTGAGGAACCTGTGTCTTTTGAGGAAACTGCTAGGTATTTATGACCTAGCTTGGCCACTGTTGGAAACAGGATACTGGGCTTGATGGACCTTGATCTAACCCAGTATGGTATAGCGGCTGTAGATAGATGTTGAATAGTAAGGATGAGAGTGCTGATCCTTGGCAGTACTCCTTGTAGTTGGTAATATAGTTTGGATTTGTTGTGGCCTATTTTTGCCTGCTGTGTGCAGTTGGTTAGTTATGATTCAAACCAGGATAGGGTTATTCCAATTTCCTGGTGTCTTGCTAAAACTAAGTTGTGGCTGTTGGAGTCAAAGGTGGCTGTGAGGTTGAGAAATATTAGGGTGTATACTTGTTTTGGGTTATCTAATCCCATGATAAGTGTATTCATGAGGGCTGTGAGGAGTGTCTCTACTCTGTGTCCTTGTCAGAAGCCATGTTGTTGGGGGCCAAGAGGCATATTTAATGATGTTGTACTGCTTTTTCCTTAATTTTGGCATGAAAAGAAGGCTGAAAATTGGGTGGTATGATGCTGTGTTTGAAATATCCAATTTGGAGTTTTTTATTATCTGTCGTATGGAGGTAGTTTGAGGTTATTAGACATGTGACCAAGGGAGAGTGATAGATGTCTTATTTTCATTATTATGTGTGCCAATTCTGTTCATACTATTTTAACTCAGCTTACAGGACATGGATCGAGTGGGGAGGTGGTGGTGTTGAGAGCTATTATGGTCTCAATCTGTTCTGTGGAGATTGGGGAGAATGTTTGCCATTTAGTAGCCGTGTTGTAGGATGGTGATAGCTGCAGAATGAGAGTCTGTTTCTTCAGCTTGGACATGTAGAAGTTGGCCACCTCCTGAGGGGAGGAGGCAACTGGAATTGATGCTGGATTGAGAGGCTTTATTAGAGATTTGACTATTTCAAAGAGTTCTCTCAGCCAGTTTAGGGAGTTCATGATTAATTTGGTGTGGTGGTCTCTCTTGTTTCTGTTGAAACTGTTGCGGTATCCTTGCAGTTTGTCCATGAACTTGTTTTGGTGGTCTGGTAGTTTGGATTGTCTCCATTTACGTTCGAGCTTCCTTCATTATTTCTTGATGTTCTTGAGATCTTGTGTGTCCATGTAGCACTTTTTTGTGTTTCTTGTGGAAATTTTTGTGTGGGGCTATTGCTGCTTGGTATATGATCTTGTTACAACTATCTATGAGAATATTAATATCAGTGGTATCTGTAGAGAGTAGTGGGCAGGATTTGATCCAGGAATGTTTGTCAAATTTTTGGAAGTGACAGACTGAAGTGGGGCTTGTGTTAGGCTTGTTGGTTGGTGTTTGGTAGAATATGCAGAAGTTTATTATGTGGTGGTTGAACCATGCAACTGGCTATATATTTGGCGCAGGGTAGTGGGGTTCAGCATGTGGTCAGGAAGGAATATAAGGTCTAGTATATTTCTTTTGTTATGGATGGGAGCATTTACTATTTGGTTGAAATCCAGGGTGTTCATGGTTTTGAGGAATGCTTGTGAGTGCTTTCAGCTGCTGTAGAGTTGTTGAAGTCTCCTAGTATTATTAAGTTTTTGTTTGCATGTTTGAGCAAATTACCTTGAGGATGGCTGTGAGTTCCTGTAAGTCAGCTGTGGGCGACCTGTACAATAGGCATAACACTATTCGTCTATTCTGTATGACAAGCATGGCAAGGCCTTCAGTGCTTCCAGCTGATGAGATAGAGATTTTAAGTCTTTTCTGGTTATGATTATTACACCACCTCCTCTTCTGTTGTTTCCTGGGCAGGAGAAGATATCATGATCTCTTGGTTTGAATTGATTGATTAAGGCCATGTCCATTGTGGTGAGCCATGTTTTGGTAATGAATATGATGTCTATGTCATTGACATTGATGTAGTCTGTTATAACTGGTATTTTGTTTTGTATAGATCTTGCATTCATTAGGGTACATTTAAGGTTAATTACATTATTGTGTGTGACTCCATTGTTACATCGTGGTATGTTATGGAAAGTAAGAATCACAGGAATAGGTAGTGCATGGGTTTTAAGGAGTGAGTTTGTGACGCTAGTAGAATATATCCAAGGATAATATATGGTATGTAGTAGTGCTTGAGCTCCATTTGAAGTTGTATTAGTTTGAGGTTTTCAGTGGATCCTTATTATTCAGTGGTGCACACTTATTTTGCCTACTGATGTACGTGTCTTGGTGTTGTTTGAAGTGTTAATGGAGGTAGAGTAGAAGCTTATCATAGGGTACAGTATGGGTCCACTCCTGGTCCACTTTAAGGACCACACCTAAGGGTCCTTTGGTGAGGCCCTTAAGTACAGGCTTGTCAGGTACAGGCACATCTTGCAGCTGTGTAAATTTCAAGGGCTGCATGGAGCTAAGTGTTGGTTGGTTGGTCGTTTGTGGGAGCGAGGAGAAGCTTACCTCCTTGCAGTCTCCCAATGCTGGGTTTCTGTTCTGGTGATGATGCTGCTTGTGGTGGCGGGCATGCCTTGTGGATGTTTAAATTTAATGGGCTGCACAGAGCCAATGGTTGGCTGGTCGCATGGGGGAGCAAGGAGGAGCTTACCTCCTTGCTCTCTCCCAAAGTTGGTCTTCTGTTCTGATGGCACTGCTGCTTGGACAGGCTTTTCATTTTGTGGGCAGATCCCCATAAAGGGGAAGCGGCATCAAAAGCTTAAATTGTGCACTGGATTAAGGAGGCAATTGTCTCAGCCTACTTCCTGAAAGGTAAGCAACCACCAGTCGGGCTCCTGGTACATTCAACGAGAGCCTTGCCTGTCTTCTGGGTGGAGTGTGGCCTTGTCCCACCAATGGAAATTTGTAGGGCGGCTACATGATCAATGTTGCACACTTTCACATGATATTATTGCCTGGATGTTCATGCAGTGAGCGATGTGCCTTTTGGAGCCATGATACTTCAGGCTGGACTCTCAGGTCCCCCTCATGTCTAATACTGCTTTGGTACCTCCCACACATACACCTGCTAATTGTCTTTCCTTGAGTCACTCCAGTCCAGTCCAGGACCCTCCCTCTCTGTCATATTCCATTGTATTTTTTCTAGAGCGCAGATCTCAGAGAATGGATCGTATCTGGCTGTGGTTGGGAAAGAGGTGATTATGAAGAATACCTTGAATGGATCATTTCTACTCCCAGTAGTGAAGGGGCTGTTTGGCAGTTATGTTCTGTTAACTTGATCCATTAACCTTTCTGTACATAGTTTTCTGTTGCTGTTGAGTGATGCCGTTCTATAGTAATGCTGTTCTCTAAAATGCTCTTGCAGTCTGCTTTGTCAATAGGATACTGGCTCCTGGAATGGTAGGGGGAGTTCTTCCTCTGTGATGTCAGAATTTTGACATGCTCAGTCTCCAGCTGCTAGTGGAGGATGATAACCCACACGGACTGGACTGGACTGGAGTGACTCAAGGAAAGACAATTAGGTAAAAACTAATTTCACCTTACCTGACTATCCCTACTTATTTAGCATTTAAAAATCATGGCACTTTCACAGTGTACTGAAATGTAATTGTGCATTTTGGGTTATTAACTTTGGAGGATATTTTAGAAGCATCTCCATATGTAAATTGTTGCACTTATGGTTTATGGTTTGTTATATTTGATAAACCGCCCTTCAGGAGAGTTTAACAGAGCAATGTACAATAAAAATCAAATACATAGAATAAAAACAAGAAATAGAAAGGAACTCCAATGATAAAATAGGAAAGGTAAATCCATTCATACAACAAGGGAAGGGGGAGGCAGGGAAAGTAGCACAAAATTAACAAAGGGGCATTCAGGGAAGAGGCACATGTAGAATGGAATAGATGTGTAAATGCAATTTCAAAAAGCCACTATTTACACATGGAGATCCACACCATGCAGAGATTGCAAGGGGGCATGGCAAGCATGGGCCAAAAATCTACAAGTGTATTCTGCATTTTGCAAAGGGAATTCACATGTATGGCAAAAAACTTTCCATGGCAGGTTTTACACTAGCTCTGAAGCACACTGATTTATTTTAAAAATTGTTCCTTTAGGCTGCGGACTTTATACGAGAAATTAAGGGAGTGTTTCTCCTTAGTACGTAATTCGCAGAACTTTAATGTATAGGTTTGCAAAATGGTCTGGCAACATGTGGAAGTGCCTAGATATACCTTCAAACTACCAGCGATTAATCACTCCACCCACCTCAGCTTCCTCTCTCTTTGAATAGATTTAAGTTCTTCATACTCTACCATGTTACTTGTGTTTGTTAACCTCAAAATATAGAGTACTATGAGGTTCATCTTTACCCACAGTAGTCAGCATTTTTCTTAAACATCAGTCAAATAATAATCAGTTATTCAGTGTCTGTGGTCAGCACCGGCATTGTAAACTGATCCAAAAAATTGCAGGAACCCAATTGTAATATCAACTGCTCTTTCCAAAAATATAATTTATCACCCATATAGTGGAAATTTACAATGCCACTCCATGGATAGCTAGCCAAGCAGCCAATCTCTCCCAATCTATCTGACCAGCTATTTGCATAATGGCACCAAGAATTGCCGCAAGACAGATAAATTGCAACCCTGTTCTTGCTGCTCCCCCAGACTGCCACAGCACTAGGCCAATACTACTGAGATGGTCAGCGAGAATATTTAGTGGCTCTATCCATATAGTGCAATTGAATATTAGTCTCAGTGGCACTTGTCTGGTTAGCAGTGCTTTCAAATTTTTGGCATGGCTAGTCTAACAGTTTCTTCTAGTAAAACATTTAACATCCAAGTTGCAGTTTACTAGAATAGTAATTGATTGTTATCTGTCCAAAATGGGCTTCCGTTATTTGGTTTCATCCTTTTTTGTCTTTAGAGGTATATCTTTGAACTGATATATACCAAGGCAGCATTTTACCACAGCTTAATTTACTGTGTGAGTCACCAACCTATGAGGACAGAAGCGGGGATCTTTCCTATCCGGATCTCACTAGACCAACATGGATTGTAAAAGTTAGGTTTGGATGGCCTTCAAGGGGGAGGTGGGCATAGTGATTTGGGGTCTGGAGGGAGTGAGAGTCTTCCAAGGGGGGTTGCAATGTGGTTTAGAAGGGTGGGTCAGTGCGGGGAGGGGGTCTCTTAATGGGGATGATATTGACTCTGTGCTCAGGCCAGGCAGAATGGGACCCCTGGCCCACCCTTCTTACATGTGTGTGCTGACCCCTTTAAGATTGTGGCTGTGAGCATCGAGCCACTCATTAGTGACCTGATGCCTCTGGTTGGAAACCTAACACCAGCTTTAAGATGGTATTACTTTTTCAAAAATAACTTGGCTTGCAGTGTTCAATGCAAGTTTTATTATTCTATTTGAATAATAATGTGGTATTTAGCATGCATTTGCATGGTTTGCATTCCATTATTACTCAGCTCATGTTGGGGTAAATTAGCATGTGTTATGGTAAAATATCATGTGTTATTTCTGTAACACACTTTAGTAACTATCCCACCAACTGTTATAAATGGTGCAATGCCTTCTCATAGCAACTGAAATATATTTAACTTTTACATTCTGAATTTAAAAAACTAATTGAAGCTTGCAAAAATTTACACTTCCTGTGTATTCCTAAACTAAACCTTATAATTTATCTGATATATTTGTGCGCTGTGATGAATGATATCATTAGAGCTATATTTTCAGTCTGTTAATTAGCAAATCCTAATTGTCGAAGGCATCTGTGCATCACATTTCCTAATGAAAGTAAATGGAATCTAACTAATGTTCTTTTTTGATAAAGATGAGGCAGTAGGAATTCACAATTTCACCTGTGATTTACAGTTTATATCTAATTACACAGGTACACTAAAAAATTTTTTTTTAAACTGCCTCTAATGTTTCGATTGATTTTTACGTTTTTTGGTGCGCTGAATCCAAATCTGGTAACCAATTTGCTCCATCACGTACAGATTTTTTGCTACATTGGGTTAGCAGTTTGAGGTGAACGTTTCAGATTGAGTGCGATCGAGATAAAAGTTTCTTGGATGAATTCTTTATACTAATTGTTTAGTAGTTATTCAAATAAGAATAAAGAAAATTGTAACAAGGCAGCACATAAGAATAGAGTAATGTCAACAAAACACACTGTGATGGTAGCAAAATTGTCTGCACTTAAAACAGCCACATACATGTGCACAAACATTGAGCATATAAGAGTGAGGTTAGACACAAAGCAAAGCAAAGAAATGTGCAAAAAATGTTGTACAGGTATGTATGTAAGAATAAAAAACGCAAACCGCACCATTGCAATACATGAAGACAAACACCCGATGGTGTGAAAATAAAATTCTAATAAATGAGATCCGACACTGTGGTAATAACTAGCAAATTTTTATTTCAAAGTTTAGTAAAAACACGATATTTGTCAACACAGTTTAGATTTTAAAGTCATTCTTGGGTCAATCAATCTCCTGGTGGGCCCGTTTCTTCTTCCCCCGAATGCTTCTCTTGGTGCGCTGCTTGGCGTATTTTTCATCTGGGGTTTCCCGCAGCAGCAACCAGCAGAAATCAGCCATCATAGTGGTGTTCCATCTTCCTTGGTACCTTCTCTCTGCGTCCTTGATGTCCTGGTGAAACCTTTCACCTTGTTCTTCACTGTACGCCCCCAGGTTTTCGGGAAAGTAGTTCACATGGGAGTGCAAGAAATGGACTTTCAGGCACATGTTACAGCCTTGTTCTTTGAAGGCATTGAGCATCCTGGCAACAATATCCTTATAGTTCTCATCCCGCCTGTTCCCCAAGAATTTGAGAACAACATCCTTGAAGGAATCCCAGGCTTCTTTTTCCTTCTCAGACATTGTTTCAGCGAATGCTCCATCTGAAATGAGTTTCCTTATATCAGGGCCAACAAACACTCCTTCCTTTAGCTTTGCTTCAGAAAGTCGGGGGAACTTTGAGCAAAGGTACCGAAAGCACTCACCATCTTTTGGAAGGGACTTGATGAATTGCTTAATGAGACCCAACTTAATGTGGAGAGGTGGTAATAGAATTTTATCAAGAGGTACCAAGCTCTCATGAAGAACATTTTTCTCACCGGGTCTCAAATACTCCCGAATTGGCCAGTCGTTTTTCCCCCAGTGTAGGTCGCGGGCCTGGCTATCCCACAAGCAAAGGAAGCAGGGATATTTGGTGAAACCGGATTGCTGCCCTAATAGCATGGATAGAATTTTAAAGTCTCCACAAATCATCCACTTATGCTCATCATAACGAATCTTCTGAAGAATCAGGGCCAAATTCTCGTATTTTTCTTGGAGAATAACAGAGTGAGCAATAGGAACTGAAGCGAATGTGTTGCCATTATGAAGAAGAACACCTTTTATGCTGTCTTTTGACGAATCAATGAACAGCCGCCATTCAGTAGGATCATACTTGAGTTTAAACTTTTCCATCACTCCGTATATATCGTTGCCAAATACCAAATCTTCCTCTTTGCTGAAATACTTCAAAAATTGTGTCTCGCGGTTGCGGTACCAATAAAAAGTTTGTTCCTGGTGACAATAGATTTTTCTGTTTAAGCCGAGAACCTAGCAGTTGGGCAGCATCTTTTGGGAGTCCTAAATCCCGGACTAAATCATTCAATTCAGCTTGAGAGAAAAGTTCAGGTTTCGGATCTGGTTCAGTTTCAAACTCGGAAGTACTGGACTCATCGGGAAAAGCCATCTGATGAGTCTCATCATGATCAGAACCGTCCACACAAATATGATCCAAAGATTTTGGTGGTTCAGGCACAGGTACTTCGTTGCTATGAGGCATAGGCCTAATTGCTGAGGGAAGGTTGGGGTAACTTATTACGTTCTTATTTTTTAAGTTGTATCCCTTCACAATGCAAGAGCAAAAATAGCAGTCACTGCTGTGGTCTCTTTGTTCATGCCACATCATAGGTATTCCGAAATGAAATGCTTGTTTTTTACCTTTCATCCATTAGCGTAGATCTTCCTCACATGTCTTGCACACTTTGTGAGGAGCCCACGGTTTGTCTTGATCGCCTAACTTCAAACCGAAATAGGCGAAATATACTTTTTTAATAAATGCAGAAATGTTCCTCTGCCGCTTTTTCACGGTATATTCCCCACAAATAAAACAAAAACTGTCCGGAGAGTTGACGCAACCTCTGGCTCTGTGAGCCATCACAATACACAGCACTGCAAACTACAACTGTAGTGAACCACTTCGGAATAAAGCTGGATTACGACTGAGCAAACAAAAGGTAATAATGAACTTGCAAGAAACTGAAATTTGACAGGAACGTTCATGTCGCAACCACCGTGTTTGAGCGAGCGAACGAGGCGAGGCGAACAGGAAAGAACATGCGCCAGCGCGAGTACTGGATTTAGCCCCCCGCCTCCCAATTGTCCTGTTAATGTATAAAATGAATACAAAACACTCTAAAATATCATGAGGGAGTGTTTCTAGTTAGTTAACCATTACAACCTCTATTTTGGGCCAAGAAAATAAACTGCAGTCGGCTAAAAAGAAATTATGTGAACATTCCTTATATGGGTAAGAAATCTAATTTTGCAAGAAAACGTGATGTGATGGAACATTTTGGCTATTTTTCCTGGATTCAGCACCCCAAAATCTATAGGAATCAGTTGCAAAACTGGAGGCAGTTTTTTGGTAGTGTACCTGTGTTATTGGGCTTTGTGGTACAGGTACAGCATTCATGATTACAGCAATACTCACTGTAAATATTTAGAATATTACTGCTATACCTTTCACCAGCTGTGCTGAGATGTGGATAATGCAACAGTGTATTTTTTTTAATTACCATCTACCATGGGTAAAAATGTCTGGATATTCAGTACCGGTATCCACATACATACCCGGTTCAGTGCCAGCTGCCCAACACTATCTGGATAACGTCCATTGTCAGACTGCTATCCAGATAGCTATCTGCATAGTAAAATAATCACTAGCTATATAAATTCCCACTCTACCATGACTCAAACCCTAGACTGCCTCAACACATCCAGATAGTGTCTAGGTAGTCTGTGCTGCTGTTCCTACTGAATGGAATGTTGTGCATTTTTCCTTGAAAATGATTTTTTATTTTTACAAATTTTCATAGATAAGGGTCCGAAGGTCCGTCTAGCTTGTCCTACTGTAGTTCATAGATCTCAGTTGATCTCTGGTTTTCCCTTCATTTCTTCACAACTAGGATCTTCTGTTCTTATCCCATACTTTCTTGCATCCATGGCCATTCCATATTATCTTCTACGATAGTCCATGCATCTACCATGCTTTTCATGAAGAACTATTTTCAGAAGTTACTCCTGGTTCTACTTCTTTCAAGTCTCATGTCATGATTTCTTTTTGCATATTTTCTGTAAGAATATGTTGTCTTTTGTCTCAAAATAACTAAAAAAAAAAAACAACAACTGCAGATTATTGACATCCACTATTATTTTTTACTAATAATCTGGTTTTGTCCTTACAATGCTTGTTCATACTCTGTATTTCTAAAACTTTTTTAAAATTTCTTAACCATCTCAAATAAGGTCAAATTATCTTTCTTTTCTAAGCTATAGTGCGCATTAACTGGTTAGTGGCACTTAATAAAAGGGCCTCTGTTTCCTATATACATACATAATGGGGTGATAATCAATATGATCTGAGCCTGAGTCCCAAATGTTCAAACATCAGGCTCAGTAGACATCAATACCTTTTTTTAGTTTTTATCAACTTGCATTTAAACCTCTGTAAAATTACTTAATTTGCCCAACTACATTTATTTATTTATTTAACAGTCGCTTATATACCGCTACCTTCCACAGATCAGGTGCGGTTTACATAAAACAGGTAAAGAAACAGTGTAACATATCTGTTTTTACATTAAACATCGTTTGGATTATGTACATCTTAACTTTAACAATTAAACTTTAGAAAACTATGTACAATCAACGGATGTTGAAATTAAACAAGGAAGGTAGCTATTTACAAGCATCATAAACTGTGTAAAATGGTCCTGTTTTCATGGGTCATTATGGTATTAAGCTCAAAGTGTTATATATTATCCCTTTTCATTTTGGTATTGGGAATTCGCAAGTGGGCCGTAGTGGGAGCTAAATAGGTGAGTTTTTAATGTTTTACATAGTTCTTAAAGATCAGATAAGGCTCTTATATCTTCAGGTAGGGAGTTCCAGAGTATAGGGGCTGCATGGGAAAACGCTTTATTATTTGTTGTTTTTTTAGTCTTCGTGAACTCTTTTGGAATCCTTATTTTATTGGTGTTGCATCTTCTGTGAGCAGATTGGGGTGTGTCTTTAGTGAGGAGTTTGTTTAGTGTGGCTGGGGCAGTATTATTTAAAGCTTTGAAGGTGGTTATTATTAATTTATAGTTTATTCTGCATTGAATTGGGAGCCAGTGTAGTTTAGATAAATAGGGTGATATGTGCTCAAATGGGTGTACTTTCATTATGGTTCTAGCTGCAGCATTTTGGGCAAGTCGGAGCCTTTTGATGTTTTGAAGTGCGGTGTAATAATGGCTTGTATTATGCTCAGGAAGTCATGCAGTTGGACCAGTGGGCGTAATTGTTTTAGTACTTTGAGCTTAAAGTATATTTTCTTTGTGGTGTTTCTTATGTGGGTGTTCATACTGAGGTGTGTGTCTAAGGTCACCCCTAGGTATTTTATCTCGTTTTTTATGTGAATATCTTGTTTCTGAAGTGTGATGTGGGTAGGGGGGGGTGAACGATTTGTTTTTTGTTACAATCAATATGTCAGTTTTGGAATGGTTAATATGAAGGTTGTGGTCTTCTAGCCAAGTTGTTAATTCATTGAAACAGTCAGTTAATAGTTGAAGTGGAAGTGTAGGGATCGTGAATGGAATGTACATCATGATATCAACTGCGTATATGTGGTAGTGGATTTTGAATTTTTTAAAGATGTTGCAAATTGGTTGTATATAGATATTAAAAAGGAGTGCAGAGAGGGCGGATCCTTGAGGGAGGCCAATTTCCTGTTTGTATGTGTTAGAGGTTTGGGTGCCTATCCTGACAGCTTGAGTTCTGTTAGATAGATATGAAGTGAACCATTTATGTACTATTGAGTTAGCACCTATTTGTCTGAGACTGTTGAGCATTACAGTATGGTGTACACTGTCAAATGCTGCAGATATGTCCAGAAAAAGTAGTAAGAATGCATTTCTGGGACTGTCAATTCCTCTTACAAGGGTGTCAAGGAGTACTGTTAAGAGTGTATCTACTCCATGACCAGGGCGAAAGCCATATTGTTGGTCATCGAGGTGAGCTGAGGTGTCGATGTGTTCCTGTGTTTGAATTTGAACTACTTTTTCTATGAGTTTAGCCATGAACGGTATACTTGAAATAGATCTGTATGAATTCAGTGACGTTTTGTCCAGGGTATTGTTTTTAGTATTGGTCGAATTTGTGCATGTTTTAGGATGGGACTGTGAGATTAATAGTCATTTTGTGTTCTGCTTAAAGAGCTAAAAGATGCTGACTTGAGATGAACCTTCTTTGAAACTAGAATGCCAATATTCCAGATACAAATCCTATTTGACGCATACAGTAAGATGCGTCAAATAGGATTTGTATCTGGAATATTGGCATTCTAGTTTCAAAGAAGGTTCATCTCAAGTCAGCATCTTTTAGCTCTTTAAGCAGAACACAAAGTGACTATTAATCTCACAGTCCCAATTTCCTGAGGTTTGTATTGGCTAGAGTTGGAAAATTGTGCAGCAAAGTTTCTTCCATACGGTAGCAATTATATGTGACATATGTTCTATGTAAAGCCTACTTGACATGTTTGTTTGTTGTAAAGTGCCTAGACTTTTAGATGGGCGGTATATAAGACTAGCTAAACAAATAAATAAATAAAATAAATAAATGTGTGTATAATGTTTGAAAATGTTGTCATATTAAATAATATATATGTTTTGTTTTTTAAACACTGTTATTTTCTGACATTTCTGTGTCTGAATTTTGTGATCAGTACTGGGAACAGGGCCAGTATTGGGTGATCTAGGCAGCCCTTCAACCTTGTAGTGTCCTCAATGAACATTGAAGCTCATAGAGCCTCTTCTTAAGATTTTGAGAATTCAGCTCATAATCATGATACACCCAATACCAGCCCTCCCAGAACAGTCCTGTAAAAATTCATAACAGTGCATCATACTTTTAACTAAATGCCAGTAAGGATGTGCACTTAATGTACATTTGTAATGCCCATTAAGTGCAAAGCCTTCATGTTAATTGTCAGGGGCATGACCAGTATGCCAATATCCATATGGATAAAAGTATACGTTGATAGATCTGTATCCTCTTGTAACTGCAGTTTCTCTTTGCCTCCTCCCAGAAGTTGCTTCACTAGGCACATGCTTAGTTTGCTCAATAGTTAAGCTGGCCCAGTGCAGCAGGAAGAAAAGTGCTAGAGACTAGGGGCCCGATCCTGTAAGGTGAATAACTGGGCTGTATGTACCGTTATGATGTGCAGCCCTGCTATACTTATGGAGCATATACTGCCTCACACTCTCCGCACACGTACTGAGCCTTTGTGTGGGGAGAACTGGATAGGGGTGGGGTGTGGGCAGAGTGGGAGCAGGCCAAGGCATCCAGATGTACAGGGCTGATTCAGGTCACGGCCCTGTATGTCCAGCGGGTGGGGGAATGATGTGCTGCTTATTCCACCTCGAAGGTGAATAAGTAGCGGTGATGGAAGAGATTGTGCCCGGAAGCTCTCCCCAAAGGCAGGGAGTAATTGCATGGTGGCCCCCTCCACTCGATCTTGGCCCTGGCACACCCCGCCGGGGGTTGGGTGGCAGGGACAGAGGTAGGTTGTAGCAGCGGCCATTTGGGGCTCCTGCTGGTTGTCCCGGTGCCATGGCGATGGGATGCCACAGCACTGGCACCCCAGAAGGAGCATGGAACAGGCTACCATCTGGATGTCTCCTGTGGGTATGCAAGGGCACGCCGGGCCATCTCCGTGTCAGATCCTGTAACCACGGGATCATCTGGCTCCCACGGTGCAGAATCGGGTACAGCAGAGCCCATCCTGTACTGGGACGTATGGATGGCCCGGATGTGCCCCTTCTTGGATCGGGCTTTAGGAGAATTGATCTGAGATATGCTTCCACAGAGTATATATTTAAGTAAGCATAGTCTTGTAGATGTATGCACATATATATACTAGGGATGTGCAGTCGTTTGAAACAACATGAGAAATTTCAACAGCATTTCCTATGTCATTTCTTATTGTTATTAATCTGAACATGACATTAAAAAAAATCAGATTTTTTTTCTAGTAGGTTAGAAAGTGAGTGTCTTCCATGAGAAATCAGTATAGTTCCTGAAGGGCTGGTTCTAGCTAGCCTACCACTACTTATCATTTGTATAGTGCTACAAGGTGTAGTAGTAGTGGTAGTAGGCTGGCTAAAGCCAGCCCTCCAGTCTGCACATAATTATGTCTTCTCCACATATTCTGGAATTTTGGCTGGCAGAATGAGCACTTTTCTGATGCCTATTTGTGTCTGGAGCCAGGTATAAACTTGGATGCATCTTGAGAAGTACAGGACATTTCTAAAATTGGGCAAGGATATCCAGGTTCTTGGGAGTGCCTCGGCCACGCCAATATTTTTTTATTTTATATATCATGCCTATATCATGCACCCTCCCCCGATAGCTGCCTAGCAACCAATCAGCTGCTTCAAGACACCAGCGCTAATGGGCGTGCCCGCGCCTGGCAGGCCACACCAAAGGGCCCTTTTGCGTGGCCCTTAGGCGCGGGACCTTAGCTGCTTCCCTCACCGTCCCATTGCCTGATCTCTTATGTGCTGCATAGCCTGTAGGTCACTACATGGCCTGGTTTGTAATTATTTGTTGCTTGTATTATCTTACACTACATTGCTGTCTCTCTATTGCTACCTCTCTATGTCTTGCATCTCGCCTTATAATGAGGCCTTCACGTAACCTCTCAAACCTTATCTATATCCTCCCTAGCCCTGGCTCCTCTAAATCTATCTCTCACACTTTACACTACCCTCCATGTAGTATGTTCATCCGCTCTCATATCAATCCCATTTCTGCCCTCCCTAGGCATGTCTCTTGTGTTTTAAAGTGGCCTTCACGTAACCTATCCAACCTTATTCACATTCCTCTCCTTTCACCTTCTGTGCTCTCCTTCTCATGTGCCTTATGGAACCCTCACTCTGTCTCTAACAAACTTGCCTTTACTCACGACCTGTTTATCTCTCATGCCCTCCTTGCCTTAACAGAGGCCTGGCTTCTCCCTGATGACACCGCATCTATTGACGCTCTCTGCCATGACTGCTATCAGTTCTCCCACACTCCTCGCTCCACTGGCCGTGGCACAGGTGTTGGGCTTCTACTTTCTCCCTTTTGTCACTTCCAACCACTCATCCTTCCTCAGTCTCACTCCTCTCTCTCTTTTGAGGCCCATTCCATTCGCCTATTCTCTCCTCTCCCCCTTCGGGTTGCTGTAATCTATCGGCCTCCTGACTTGTCTGTTTCCACTTTTCTTTCTGATTTTGACTCCTGGCTATCTATCTTTTTAGTCCCCTCCTCCTCTACTCTTATCCTCGGTGATTTTAACATTCATGTTGACAAGTCCTCTGATCCCTATGCTCGTAAGCTCCTCTCCATTACCTCCTCATTCAATCTTCAACTTTGCTCTACCGCCCCCTCTCACCAACTTGGTCACTGCCTTGACCTGATTTTCTTCTCTAATTGCTCACCCTCCAACTTCTTCAACTCAGTCTTTCCCTTATCTGACCACCACCTCTTAAGTTTTCTTATTCATCATCCCCCATCTTATTGATCCCTTAGCCCTCTCCTCCTCTATTTCTTCTCCCCTTTCCTCCTCTCTGCTATCCAAATCCGTTGATGAGGCTGTGACTTCCTATAACTTTGCACTATTCCTTTGCCCTGGATACTCTTGCTCCCCTTACCCCACGCCCTGTAAGGCGTCCTTCTCCGCAGCCCTGGCTCACACCCACTGCCCGATATTTGCATTCCTGTTTCCACTCTGCTGAGCATCTTTGGCTTAAATTCCGCTGTCGTGCTGACCTTCTTCACTTTAAATTTATGCTTTTCTCATTCCAATCAGCCATTGCACTTGCCAAACAAGCCTACTTCATCCATCTGACTAACTCTTTCGCCTCTGATCCTTGTCGTCTCTTTAATACTCTCAATTCTCTCCTCAATGTGTCTCCACCGCTGATTCCTCCCTCTCTTCCTGTCCAAACACTAGCTGATTTCTTCCATGACAAAATCCATAAGATTACCCTCCAAGTCCCCATTACCCCTTCTACCTCACCTTTCTCCCATCCTTCCCCACTAACCTCTGCTACCCTCTCCTCCTTCCCTGTGGTCTCTGATGATGAAACAGCACTCCTTCTTTCTTCCTCCAAACCCACCACCTGCTCCTCTGACCCCATCCCCACCCATCTCTTATGCTTCATCTCATCCTCTATTGTCCCTTCCATTTCTCATATCCTCAACCTATCCCTCTCCACTGCTACCTTCCCTACTGACTTCAAGCATGCCATAGCCACACCCCTCCTCAAGAAACCCTCACTTGATCCAACTTGTCCACCTAACTATCGACCCATCTCTCTCCTTCCCTTTATCTCTAAACTACTTGAGTGTGCTGTCCACCTTCACTGTCTCGATTTCCTTTCATCTCATGCCCTTCTTGATCATTTACAGTCCGGCTTCCGTCCATTGCACTCCACTGAAACAGCTCTCACTAAAGTATCAAATGACTTGTTCCTAGCAAAATCCAAAGGTCTTTATTCTGTTCTCATCCTTCTTGATCATTCTGCTGCTTTTGACACTGTTGAACACAACCTTCTTCTTATCACCCTGTCATCACTCGGCTTTAGAGGCTCTATACTGTCTTGGTTCTCCTCTTATCTTTCCCATTGCTCTTTTAGTGTATGTTCTGGTGGCTCCTCCTCCTCTGCCACCCCGCTCCCATTTGGTGTTCCCCAGGGATCTGTCCTGGGACCGCTCCTCTTCTCTCTCTATACACAATCTCTTGGTGCTGTTATCTCTTCCCATGGCTTTCATTACCATCTCTATGCTGATGACTCTCAAATCTACCTCTCTTCACCTGATATCTCTCCAGCAATCCATGACAAGATCACTGTTTGCCTTTCAGACATTGCTACTTGGATGTCTCACCGCCACTTGAAATTAAATATGGCTAAGACTGAACTCCTTATCTTTCCCCCCAATGCCTCCCCTCCTCTACCCCCTTTCTCAGTCTCTAACTCTTTAATCCTTCCTGTCTCTTCGGCCTGTAACCTGGGTGTTATCTTTGACTCCTCTCTCTCTTTCTCCACTCATATCCAACTCATAGCTAAGACTTGCCGTTTCTTCCTTTATAACATTAACAAAATTCACCCCTTCCTTTCTGATGACACTACTAAAATGATTGTCCACTCCTTGATCCCCTCCCATCTTGATTACTGCAATATTCTCCTTGCTGACTTTCCCGCAAACCGTCTCTTTCCTCTTCAATCTATTCAACATTCTGCTGCTCAACTAATTTTCCGTTAGCATCGCTTTTCCCATGTCACTCCTCTTCTCAAGTCCCTTCATTAGCTTCCCATCCGCTTCCGGATCCACTTCAAACTCCTCCTCTTGACCTATAAATGCATTCACTCTTCAGCCCCCCACTACCTATCATCTCTTATCTCTCCTTACATCCCCTCTCGCGTTCTTCTCTCTTCGAACAGCCTTTGTCTATCTATGCCCTCCACTCGTACTGCTAATTTTAGACTTCACTCCTTTCACCTGGCTGCACCCTTTGCCTGGAACAATCTACCTCTGTCTGTGCGCAATGCACCTTCTCTGGATCTCTTCAAGTCCAGATTGAAAACCCATCTCTTCTCTATTGCTTTCTGTTCTTGATTCTTGTTTATTGTATACTTTATCTTACTTGATTGTATTTGTATTTTGTGATCTTCTTGACTAGATTGTGAGCTCTGATGAGCAGGGACTGTCTTTTCTTCATGTATGTACAGCGCTTCGCACGTTTGAAGCGCTTTATAAATGTTAAATAGATAGATAGATAGATATGCCTGTATTTTATAAACTATGCATATAAATCATGCCTACCCCCATGCTGTACTCAAACTCTATGCTAGAACATGCCTACATGGGGATTTTGCAAAATATCTGCCGTCTTATCACTGTGCATATTTCTATGCACATAAACCCTGGGGTAATTGGATAAAAATGCTTTAATGGGTGCAAACAGTCTTTACATGCAACAAATCCCTTATGACTTTATCTCCTGTGTGAGTGATAGAAGACCGTGGAACACCATGACTCAAAACTATTATAATACAGCACAAGTGCCTACCGTATGCACTTGAATTATTACAAATACTATTTTGCTTGGTTATGCAAAGCTGCATAGAGATATGGGAAGGAGGGACGCGCCTGATGTGCAGGTCGCCAGCAGAGCAGAGCAGACCTAACTTTAAGCAGATCTGATCCCTCCCTGCTCTGACATTGCATCAGAGGAGGGAGGGGCCAGACCCGCAGAAAGACCCGCGCAAAGACTTAGGGGTGCATTTTGGCTGCCTGCTGTGGCCCTGCCACCACTGACAGAACAAAAATTGGCAGCGGCAGGGCAACAGCAGGCAGCCAAAATGTGCCCCCTAAGCCTTTGAGTTCTGTGCGGCTGCACCGCTCACACAGGGCTAGTCACGGTACTGCTTGAATCTGTTCTCTTGCAGTAAGTACAGTAGCTGTTTTTTCACAGATGATGTGCGATTAATCATTTATACCAATCCATTGAATCTTGACCTGCCTAAACTCAACATTTGCCTTAGCTCCGCCTCCTGTTAGCTAATAACAAATTGTCTTAAACTTAATTGTGCGAAAACCCAACCAGTGTGGATAAGAGAGCATTCTTGAAGTTCCCCTCATCCAAGGGTAAAAGTTATCATTTAGTTTAGGTTTTAAAAATTCTTGGGAGTTATCTTAATTGCCAGCTATCTTTTCAGACACAAATAGCTGCTGTCATTTGGTCCAGCTTCTTGGCTCTAAAGCAAATTTGCTCTATTTGCTCTTATTTTGACAAACCTGCTTTGCTTGCTTTTGGGCATTCACTTATATTCTGCCTAGATTGCATAATCCTTTGTACAGTGGGCTACCACAATCTTCACTGAAACATTTACAAGCCATGCAATCTATGACAATCAAATTAGTTACTAAGGTCGGCCCATCCACTAGATGTCCATGCACTTGCATGCTTTTACAGCCTGCTGCTCCTGCCCCCTCCAAAAAAGTTGCGTCAGAGGGGGACAAGAGCAGCAGACATGTGCACACATGTGTGTGGGCACTTTAAAGCTCAACACAGTGCTGAAGCGGCAGTTCAGCCACTGACGTTTCAGTGCAAGGGGAGCGGCATGGTGGACTGGATGGTAGTGCAGTCTTGGGGTGGGGGGGGGGGGGGGTGGCGGCACGGAAGCTCTGCCTAGGGTGGCAGAAACCCTTGGGCCACCACTGTTATTTATTCTCATAAATTTGATCAGGTAATACCAGTACTAAAGAAACATCCTTCCTGTTTATTATTGTATCAGATTTAAGATATTAATACTGGCACATGAAGCATTTTATTTAGATCTGCCTCTTTATCTCTCCAACAAGTTGATTCCTTATGTCTCAGGAAAGACCCTCCAGTTCTTACAGATTAGCTATGCCTTCTAATTCTAGGGGATGCTTCAACATCACCAAGCAAGCAACATTTTACTATTTAGCTCCAGTACTCTGGAATTCTTCACCTCAGGGAATCAGTCTAGAATCTTCTTTAAAGCATCATTGAAAAATTATTATTTTGTATTGGCATATGAAGACTAAAAAATTTAAGTTGGACTGACGATCTGTGTTTTTACAGAGATGGACTGCAACTTAAACTACTAAACTCTACTATATTGTATTTCTGGGGCTTCAATTCCCAATAATATTGTCACTTTCTCTATTCTTCATTTCTCATTCTCTGAGCTTTTTTTTCTTCAACTTTTTAATTTTAATATATTATAAATGAGTCTGAAGTGGGAAGGAAGAGTGGTATTCTACATTTTACAGTAAATAAGCGTAGACATGTTAAAGAACAGATAAGCACATCGGGCCCAATATTCCAAAGCAGTAGCTGCCTTTGAGGGGTTTAGTCAGTGGCACCAGCACGGTTAGTGCTATTGAATATTCCCTGAAAGCACCGCTGTACGCCTCGATACTGCGCAGTAAGCATCGGGGCAGCACCCGGAGAAAACTGGTCAGTGGCCATATTCAACCACTACCCGGTAATCCCTCAGTGGTGAACGTTAGGCGCAGCAAAAGCTGTCCTAACGTTTGCCACCGAAGCAAACCGGGGCAGTGGCTGAATATCGCCTCTGCCCAGACAGCGTCTGAATATCACCGCTGTCCAGTTAGTGTCCAGCTTCTGTGGCAAACGCAGATATTCAATACCCGTGGCTGGATGCATTCACTGTTTAGATGTGTGTGCTATTATAAAAAAATCTCCATGGAGAACAATTATAAAAGGAATTTGTGTTTTTAAAGCAGCAGATATACTGTATGTGTAAAGTTCCATGCGTAGAGCCTTTATACATATAACCTTTTCTGGATTTAGCAGAGGCAGGCCTAAAGGCAGAGCTGGGGAGGGATTTGCATTTATGAGCATAGGCCTGATATTCAGCAGTGGCGGCGATTGCAAATGTGGCGGCTAGTCATCGCTGCTCGGTGCTAAACCCGGATATTCAATGCTGGAGCCATATCCATCTACCGGCATTTTATTTCATTTATTAATGCTTGATATACCGCCTTAGTGGGGACAGCAGAATGTTCTACAATTAACTAACATAAACCCTAGAAAAAGAAAATAATGCCAATAATGGATAGGAAAGTGGAGAGCACAAGATGAGACAACACAAGGCGTGCAGAGATTAGGGGGAGAAGAAAGTGGGGGAAGGGCAAACACTGATAGAGACCACTAAATACCATTGAATATCCAGCTGAGCTGCACAGCCCAGAAGCAAACCGGGCAGTGGAGATATTGAGTCGCTGCCCAGTTAGCTCCCACACTGAGGTCACTGTCTGGGCAGTGGCACAATATCTCCGCTGACTGGTTAGTGACTGGAATACCCTGATGTTAAGCAGTTAGCATTGGGGCATATAGCGGCGGTACCTGGGGATATTCAGCGGCACTAACTGTGTTAGTGCCACCGAATATCCCGCTTAGAGGCATTTACATGGTTTACAGGCCATGTTAATGCCGTTGAATACCGGGCCCATACTTTATTAATACCTATGCACGTTCTTAAAGTAATTGGAGAAATCTGTGCACGGTCAAGAACAGGTTTAAATAAGGTTCATAAATTCCCTGGGGTCATTTTCAAAATTAAAATATATCCATGCTTACTATTTGAAAATATACCAGTATTCACACAGGGAAGAGTATGTTCAGACTATTTATGCATGTACTCAATTAAAAAGTTACCTCTATGGAGGGTAATTTTATAGAAAGAAAACAGCATGGTGGAAAAGAAATTAAAGAGCCAATATAAGTCACAAGGAGGTATCCTTGAATAAACATTGTAATATTCATATCAATACAAACCTGCATGGTCATGTTTGGGCATGAACCTTCATCACAGGTATATTTCAGGGATGTGTTTTCATTTGAAATGGAAGCCGGGAACTCAGCAAAACAAGAAATGCCAATGTCTTCATTTCCTGGTTCCTTTCATTAGTGCACACTCTTGAAGAGTGCACACTATTGAGGGAAAATCATATAAGATGCAGGGGTTAAAATCACAAAATGGTATCTAGAGCTAGAAAAACAAACTTTAGCAAGCAGGACATCCTCTTGATATCCCAGATCCTGGTTGGAAAGACCTCAAACCTCTTCCTGAGCTAGGGCCAGGGATGGGACCATCAACCATGAGGCATCTTGTCCATCATTTCAATCAATATGCATCCCATCCAGAGCAGTAAGAGCCCAATGCAGGGGAATCCTGATGAGTAACTGGAAATTTAGAACTATTTAGTATGGGCTAGGAATGCTGCATTAATAATGATCCATATTAAATCATTGTCCTACTAGGTGACTGTCATAGATCAAGCACAAGGTCTCAGGATGATACCTCTATCTCTGGCATAAGCGAGATGAATGCCCATGGTTCCACTCTCAGAGAAAATAAGTACTTGTCAATGTGGTACCCTCCAAAGTGAGCTCTCCTGCCATGCTTACTATTTTACTCAAACCACATGGAACTAGACATTGGGCACACTCTTCCCTTGCCACCTTCCTGGTGCCTTGGCCATGGTGGAAACAATATTGCAGCCACCTGGAGGTGCTAGGGAAGTGGGTTGCAATGCTGAGTCCCTAGAAAAGGTCGAAAGAGACCAGATAGTGTTCCTCAAGGATGCCATTCATGTCTAGTGGACTCACTGAAATTATGATCATGCTACACAGGAATCACATATGCTTTTGGGGTAAGGTATGCCATGCTCTGACAAGCATCTAGAGTATGCAGAATAAGAGTAGATCTTACTATATTTCCTAAAGCCCCCCTTTGACTAAAAAAGGTATTTTTCTTCTCCTTACTCTCTCTGTTTCCATTTGTAGACCGAAGACCTGTGACAATATCATTCTGTGGCCTCGGGCAAGTCACTTAACCCTCCATTGCCTTAGAAAAATCCAAGTTATTAGTGTCCCTATTGAATGTACATTACCAAGTTTAAATTACAATGTAAATCATTTTGATTGAAATGATAAAGCGGTATAAAAATCATAATAAATAAATAAAATAAAATAAATTCTGCCAGATTTGAGGAAGTAGAATCTGAAATGGAGTGAGAGAGAGGTCATTATACCTACAGAAGATCAGGGCACCCACATGCATTACTCTCTCTGCATATTTTATGACATAGTCATTAATATCCATCTATTTACCCCACTTCCTCAGATAGTTCAGTCTCTAGACCCAGGCACAGGCAATACAAGGGAAGCAGCTGGAGGCTGTGTCCAGTGCCGCCAGCATACAGCTTCAGCTGTAGGGCTTCCATCAGCTCCCACTTTTGTTTACACCTCCATGTGTACCTCTTTCCATTTCCATTTCTATGTTGCCATGAGATCTGAGGTTTGGAAGCCACCCCCTCCCTGCTGCCAGTCAGCTGCCCCTGGCAGGTCCAGAAGCAGCTACTGTACCATTCCATGCTAGGACTCAGGGAGTAGCAGTGTTTTCTTTTCCTGGGCCCAGTCAGAATAGTCTAGTAGTTTCTGTGCTGGAGCAGCAAGGGCAGTTGGAAGGGGAGATCAGGGAACTGAAGGTAATCATTGGAAGATTGTTCTGCACTCTGGAATGGATGCTAGATTTGATTACTATGCTTGCATTTGCTCTGGAACACAAGTCTTCTCCCCAGGCATTCACTCCAGTCCCATGAATTCCATGTCCACATTATTGAACCTCTCCTCCACACCTTCCTGGAGCCCATTGAGGGTAAATTTATAAACTGGTTCCTAGTTAAAGTAGTATATTTTCATAAATGTACTTTACACCTACTTTTTAACCCTTTCAAGGCCTACTTTAAATTTTTAATCCACATTCTGCAGCCAGGTTAATTTTTGCATATTTCAGGAAAATTGTACCCGTCTTATTCAATATGTTCTAATAGTGATTTTCCTTCTGCTATGGTCATGTATTATATACCATTTGATAGGAATATTTAGTCAGAATTTTGGATCCAGAGAGTTTTGGGCTCGGCCTGGAAAGGGTTAAAGAGGCTCCAGGTTCAGCTCTGTATTCTCTGTTTAGTCAACTTTGCATGACAGGCTTTGCATGGGGGTACCATTTTCAAAGGTCCTGGAAGAGATTTGAAAAAAAAGCTATAGTGAGGCCTGCAGAAGAGCAACTACTGGAGCAAAATGAACTTCTTTGATGGGAGATGGCATGCATTTCTACAGATCTGCAAGCCTTTACCAATCCTCCTGGAGAGGATTATGGATCACATTAGTCTTACAATATTTGTCTCATTCTTCTCCCTTTGTTCAATTTCCTCATCCTTTTTTATACATCCGCCTCTCCCTGCCATGCCTGAGGTTTGCCAGCACAGGATAAGACCTGCCCCACTAGTCTTTCACAACTTTAACAGAGGTGCTGGACAAGCTTCCGAGGTGATAAAAGAGGGAGTGATGCCCTCTGAGATCAGTGTGACCTTAGAATTAACTCCACTTTGAGAAAGTGTACAAGTGGAAAAGCTGCAGCATCTTTCACCAGTGGTGAAAAGTTTTGGCTACCCATGTAAGCACTGATATGCATATGTGATTTGATATTATCAATAAACATAAGAACATAGGATATGGCATACTGGGTCAGATCAAGGTCCATCAAGCCCAGTATCCTGTTTCCAACAGTGGCCAATCTAGGCCATACGTACCTAGCAGTTTCTCCAAAAGACACAGGTTCCACAATGCTTGTATTGGGTCGAACAGTGATATCCTGGGTCCCTTTTTAATAATGGTTTATGGACCTTTCCTCCAGGAACTTGTCCAAACCTTTTTTAAACCCATCTACACTAACAGCTTTTACTACATCCTCCGGTAACAAATTCCAGAGTTTGATTACATGTTGAGTGAAAACATATTTTCTCTTATTAGTCTTAAATACTTTACCCTGTAGCTTCATTTCATGTCCCCTAGTCTTTCTATATTCTGATAACGTAAACAATCAATCTACATTTACCCGTTCCACTCCGTTCATTAATTTATAGACTTCTATCATATCTCCCCACAGTCATCTCTTTTCCAGGTTAAAGAGCCCTAACCTTTTTAGCCTTTCTTCATAGGGGTATCCTTCCATTCCCTTTACCATTTTGGTGGCTCTTCCCTGAACCTTTTCTAATAACGCTATATCCTTTTTAAGATATGGTGACCAGAATTGCCACAATATTCAAGGTGCGGTCGCACCATGGAACGATACAGAGGCATTATAATATCCTTTGTTTTATTCTCCATTCCTTTCTTTATGATACCTAGCATTCTATTTGCTCTCTTGGCCGCTCCTGCACACTGGGCAGAGGGTTTTAACATGTTATCCACAATGTCTTTGCCAGTGAGAAGTGGCTATATATAAGGTTTTTCCTTGCTGCTACGATGTGCTCATGTCTTTCAGGATGCTAAGGTTCTTCCTGTTGGGTTGCCTTTCTCTCTTTATCACTGTATGGGGGCACAGGATGAAGCCCCTCAGGAGGAGGCAGGCTGTGTGTCAGTCAGGTTATAGAACATGCACCAGATTATTATAGTATTACAGGTCTTGAGGGGGATGTCGAGACTCTCTCTCCCAGATCTGGCTAGGTCTGATGTCCCTGCTGTTCCTTCTCAGAGAAAGCAACTTATTGATTAATTCTCTTGAGAAAAGCACTGAGAGAGTGATGCAGAGCAAGATGAATGATTTGTTTATGCCTGCTATGGCCCTCAGAATTCTCTGAAAACTGCTTGTAGGAAAGAAGGTAAAGGCAATGATTATTTTACGGAATTCACTTCCGTCCACATCCGTCTTGAGCCCTCCTTCAAAGGATTTAAATCCCTTGTTAAGTCCTTCCTTTTTCAGCTGGCTTTTGAACTAGAGCAGGAGTCTGGGGACCAACCTATATCCCATGCTATCTGATCCCTTGTCCTGCTGTCCCTTTCCTGTCATCAATGGAGTTCCTCTAAAATCCTGTATTGTTCCCACTTCCCCTCTCTCTCTATTTTTTTCTTTTTACTTTATTTTAACTTGAACGATGTAAACTACTTTGAATGCTTGCAAGAAGAAGTACGTCAAAAATAATAAACCATAGACCATCATTAGGTGCACTGGCATGATGTGTCCTCTCCAAGCCAAAGAGCTGGAGCTGAACCTGTAGCTGGTGGTATATGTGGAGAATGGTTTAGTTGTTGAATCCAAGCCTATGTATGCATTGCTGCTCCTCAGACAAATCTAGGACAAATCTTGGTCTTTAAATCTTCTGAAGAGGGGGCCTCCTCTTCCTCCTCTGTTATCTCTCCATTCCTCTGAATCAGAATACATAGGAACTGCCTATGCACACCACTCATCATCAAAAGCCTATCCACTGCCTGTTACACCACACCCATCACCAGTAAAACCCACAGGAAGGCACACCCAGAGGCACGGTGAGAGAGAAAGAGAAATAGAAAGGAGGTAAAGCAACAGAAACAGCAGCTAGATGCAGGAACAAAGATGAAGCAGACAGATAGAGGGATGGAAGACAATGACAGAAAGCAGACAAGAGGCTAAACTAGTAGCACTAGGATACAAAGAAGCAGAAAGAGCAGCACTGATAACTAACTTCTCAAGAAATCTCTAGCACCAACCCACTTATTGCATCAGCTTCAACAGGCAAGTTGTCTCTAGTTGTCATCATTTAGAGCAGGCATACAAGCTTGCATCCACTGTAGATAACACACGCACATATTGACATTATAGAAGGCACGGCGCATGCTTACTTACGCATCATGTGCAGTACATGTCCATTTTCTGCCAGTAACACACCCTGTTCATAGGTGCAGATTTTCCTATATTATAACCTTTGTATGCACAATTGACCCCTTCATAAAACTCTATGCCAGAGCTACTCAAATCCAGTCCTGGAGGTCTGCAGACCAGTCAGGTTTTCGGGATATCCCTAATGAATATGCATGGAATATATATGCATTAGAGATATCCTGCCAACCTGACTGGTTTGTGGCCCTCCAGGGCTGGATTTGGAGACCCCTGCCTTACACCTCTGTCATTTAAGATTGTGAGTGGGCAAGGTACAGATTTCCCAGACATCTAAAGGGTAGATAGAATGTGTCACATTCCTCCTCGATTCTCAGCACCACCAAAAAGTTGTCTAATAGACAATATTTTGGTGGTGGTGAGAAGCGAGGAGGAATGTGCAAATTCTTTCTAACCTTTTTGATGTTTATGTTTATGTTTATTACATTTGATATACCGCTCAGACCAAAGCTTCAGAACGGTTTACAATATTACATAAATGATACTGAAAAAAGGAAAAGAACGCCATTAATAAGATAGGACAGAATAAGAGATACAGTGATAGTCAAGGAAATAGAAGAGACAAGAGGAAAGGCTCATTATAACATCCAGAGAGGCAGAATATCGTACCACCACAGCTCAGTCCTTCCAGACAGACTTGACCATAATCTTTTCTCATCACAATTCAAGCCAGGCAGGAATACGCCACAGAAATGGCTGCTTATAAACCGCTGCTGCCTGAATGTACTTGACAGAAGCAGGTGATGAGGCAAAGCTCTCACTCACAGCCTGCAACGCCGACATCATCCCTCCACCGTCCCGATCGCCGCGGCAAGCAAACCACATACAGCAGTTTACCCGGTCCCGCACGGTCCAACGCCTAAGGGCCACGCCAAAGGGCCCTCTTGCGAGGCCCTCAGGCACGGGCCCGCAAAGCGTGGGTGCGCCGGTGGAGTGGCGGTTTAAAAGCCGATGGAGTGGGCAGGCTCTGTCTTAGACATCTGCACCTTGCCCACTCACAATCTTAAATGACAGAGGTGTAAGGCAGGGGTCTCCAAATCCAGCCCTGGAGGGCCACAAACCAGTCAAGTTGGCAGGCTATCTCTAATGCATATATATTTCATGCATATTCATTAGGGATATCACGAAAACCTGACTGGTCTGTGGACCTCCAGGACCGGATTTGAGTAGCTTTGCTCTATGCAATGAATAACTCTTGACATATGTGCATACATGCTTATTACTACTTGCTTTGTAAAATTACTACCAAGGGGGTAATCTATGAACTTTTCAAATGCACAAAACCTGGTTTTATGTGCATAAAGGTCTCCTCTAAAATTACCGCATGAGGTATGCACATACAAGTTTGCATAGTGACAAAAATATGCATACTGTCTGTCCCCCCTGTGAAGGCATTTTCTGGAGGACGGTTTGAACCGAGCATGGGGGGAATGGCAAAGTGCCCATGTAGGTGATAAAATGCACATCTACGTGTGTACGTCACCCACATTCATTAACACCTGCTCCTGAGAAGGTATAAATGTATGTGAGTGTATTCCAGCCAGGATTTCTGTAGGATTTGTGCTAGTATCTTATAAAGACACATTAATGTCCTCTCATTTTTGGTCATCTTAGGGAAACCATATATGCACTCCACATAAATGGTTTCCCTAAGATGAGTAATTAGTAGAGAAGGACTTTTTCTGTGGTGTTTGAATCTTTTTTTTCTACCGTGGAGTGTGCGTATTGAAGTTGCTCTCATCTTTGGTGAAATGTTATAAACTTACCCCATAAGCGCTGGAATTAATACATGCTCATGGTTATGTTAATAGTTATCACAATGGCTTGACACTTAAGGGGCTTGTTACTAAGGTATGCTAATATTAACAAGCATTATTAATAACTAGGTCCCATTGAATTACATGGGTCCTGTGCTAAAATAATGTGTGTTAGAAATAAATGTAACATGCATCAGTGCATCTTAGTGACTAGCCCCTTTAGTCTGTGCTAATACCTGTGAAAAGTGCATAATGTGGATTTTGCCTTGAAGATAGCTGTCATATACTTAATACACTTTTTTCTGTTTTACCTGTATGAGAAGACGATGACAGCTACGGCAGAGGCTTTGCATGGCAATTTTTGCATTTATCATGCAATAATTTCACTAAAGGACACGTTAGGCCCCTTTTACTGAAACCAGTTAGATGTGTGGCAACAGGCAGTCAGGAACACTAACGCATGAGCATGCTTGCCACCGCACACTAGCATGCACATTAACTGGCGATCACAGGATGGGGCAGGAATGGGCAGTTGCCGCATGCTCAGCAGTCATGGGGTGGGTTCACCTAACTCCTCCCATATGAAAGTCATTATGCAAACCCACCTTACTAGAGCACATGTTCCAGTGGCCCATTACGTGTTAGCTGCTAAGAACATACTGGTCAAACCCCCAGTAGCTATCGTGGAGACTTTGTTTGGCATATTACTTGCAAATCCTTTGCAGGCTTAGTAAAAGGGGGCCTTAGTGTCTCAGCAATTATCCTGTCCTTCTACTGTATATGAAAATGAATTAAATTACATTTCTATTATATGGCAAAAATGTCATAGCTGCTGTACATATTCAGAAAGAATGAATGCCTGAAACAGACAAGGTTGCATATTAAGTATTTATAATCACTAGATTTCTTGGTGGGGCTTAATTCCTCAATTATTTAGCCAGATGTAGTTAGCTTCTACATGCCAGCAATTATCATTTCTATGTTACTCTATACTGTAAAGGTTCTGTATAAATATGTAGCCTTTTGTGTGCACATCAAATTTAAGGATACATATTCAGCAATCAGTTTCAGCTGTTAATTAGCCACATGCCTAGTATGCAATTCATTGATGTAGAAAACCTAAGAGGAGCTCTTGTACTATTTTTTTGTTTTGTTTTGTTTTTTCATTACACACACAATCAGTTTTTATTCTAAACAGCAAAATAAGTACAGGTAGTTAAACACACACACAAGCACACACAATCAGCATCCATACAATAGACGTTCTTAGGAAAGTGGAGGCAGGAATTGATTCCTAAAAACTAAAGCTGACACCTGCCATATGCACAAAGAAGCTGATTGACTGACTAACAGAGGCACTGATTTGTTAAGCTGTTTATCAGAACGGACAGGGTGACGAGGGAGTGGTGAAAGAAGGCTGAGCCAGCATTTCCAATATTTATTATAAGACCAACTCGCATTTGGAGGTGTCTTATAATATTTCAGCTGTTTACATGAATGCTGTTTAAAAAAAGACTTTCTCAAAGTAGATGATTGCAAAATTTGTCTTTACAGGAACACAGTGATACTGAAATTTTCCTCTAGCATTCATATTAATCACAAAGCCATGGCAGGGTTTTTTTTTTTAGTTTTGCAAATGCCTTTAGCACAGCTATGTAGTGTTTTGCTCCTAAAACACATAGGGTCCGATTTTCATTTAGGCAAGCTATGCGCCGACGTGGCACATAGCCTGCCCGCCAACCCCCTTAACCTGGATCTTCACTTCTGTGGCAACGTAAGTGAAAATCTAGGTTTGGTTGGATACGCCGGCAGCCACCGAGGCTAAGCGGGTAGCAGCGATTTTCAGTGCTATCTGCTAAGCCCCAGCGCCTCAAAGATAAGCGAGGACAAACCTTGCCGATCTCTAAGGGGCAGAGGGCTAACCGGGTAGCATCAAAAATTGCTGCTACCTGCTTAGCCCTTTCCTCTGACCCCTGTTCCGCCCCAGAACAACCCCAACATGCCCCAATGCTAACTGCATAGCATCTGGGCCCATTAGGGACTTAACCAGAATTTTCCAAAAGCACTACCCGTGTAGGTGTCTTTGGAAAATCCCGGTTAAGGCATTTACACGGTAACATGAGCAGTTACCTGTGTAAATGCCTTCGAAAATCAGGCCCTTAAATTTTTATTTATTATTTTATTCATTTGATTTCAGCCTTTTATATACTGTTTTCCCTGGCAAAACTAGTTTGTCGTAAATGGAATTGTATTACAGGACTTTGGGGGCTATTAATAGCTGACTTCATCTGCCACGTCTATTTGGAAAAAGCTATCTTATTCAAATGCAGTACAAGCTATGGGAAAGGGCACTGCACTAACTGCCAGGGAATGCTTTTCATACCCCCAACAATTAAAATGGAGGTTTTGCAGCTAACGTGTCATGGTTTCAGTGCTATTGGTGCATTAGGTGCAACACTAGTAATTCTAGCCTTTAGTTTGTATCTAATTTTCAGAGCATTTCACTAGTAATTTGGGGTCTGCAAACTCTCAGGATAATTTCAAAATTGTTCTGTGTATGGGGAAAATGTCTGTAGTACATTAGGCCTATTAGAGACTATAGTATGTAGCTTGTTCCGAAACTATACAATCCCCTGAGCTGCTTGAAATTGTTTGCTCACTGGGAATGAACTTTGAGGGGACTCAGCACCACTTGCCTCAATTTTGGAAAGATGGTATCATCCTATGTAGAATCCTCCGAAAAGAATTCACTCTGGAAATGTGCTAAAAAAGCATAAGGTAGACAGCAGCAAATTATTTTTTTAATTTTAAAATTAAAATATTTTTGGGGATAACATCATAGACTAGGAGGGAAGAGAGGAGATCATAACAAGCTGGTAAGTTCTAACAAAATTAGATCTTAAAAATATGTCCATGGGTGTAAAGGAAGCATACATCAGCGACCTTTTTTGCAAGTAATAGTACTCAAATAAGTAATATAAAAAGAGAGTTTACCTGGTGACATGCCAGATATTTGTGTGAATTTTGTTATTGATCCAAAAAGGGAACAATGCATCTCCATAGAACAAAAACAAGATAACAGAGTCAAGCATAAGTAAACAGATTAGTGATGAGTGAATTTACATCAAAACACTCAAAAAGGACGAGCATCACAGGCAAGATGGCGGCGGTAATGGACGCACGCCGGTGAGCTCCGTGACCTGTTGGAGCTTTTGCCATTTTCCCTTTACCTTTTACCTGTTTGCTGACAGTTCCGTTTAATGCCGCACAAGGGCAGAAAGCAGAAAGCGACGGAGGATTCGGGTGCTGAGAAGCCGGTGGTGCATGGTCTCATGGATCTTTACGTGGTGACCGCGGAGAGTGGTACTGTGACTCCGGAGCCCCCGCTTGGCGTTCTTGGGGCGGAAGGAAGGTCCCATGACGCCGTGGGATTAGAGGCATCTTTAAGCCTGGAGTACCGTGAATCGCCACCCCAGCCTGAAAGTGAGATCTTGCTGGAGGCTGCGGATGTGGCTAAAGGAGGAGTGACTAGCCCCATTGTGCAGTCTCGACAGCAGTCTGCCGGCATGGAAGGCACCCAAGCCGGGCAGCGTTCATCGGACGCGGTGGTTGGTGTGGAGGGGGCTGAGGAGGAGCGAGCCTCTCTGCTTCGGCTTTCTGGATTGGCTTGTTCTTCGGGACTGGAAGCAATTACCTCAAAAATGATGTCAGTCGGAGAGGCGGAGCCAGCTCGGACACAGCATGGAGGCGTAAGATTTGCTCTCCCGGGCCCCTGACACTCAATCCTGCTTTCCCCTGATCATTATTTGTTACCGAGAGGTGATTTTGTGCTACAGGAAGGTCGGAAGATGGCTGGGAGCAAACAGACCCGTTTAGACTTCAATTCCCCTGCAGCGACGGGGTCTAAAAGAACTAAAACAGACCCGCTCTCGCCGAACAAAATGGCGTCGCTGCCGACTACCCCGGAGGGGATGCAAGAACTTCTGAAGGAAGTGAAAGCTATACACTGTCGTGTTGATGCTAACGGGGACACGCTTATGGAACTCCAAACAGACCTGAAGGAGCTTAGCACTCAATTGCAATCTCTCACCACTCGGGTAGACAAGGTTGAGTCGGCAGTGGCCGGCCACCAGGAGCAACTCCAGAGATTTTCTCCTGCCCTGCGCAAGATCCATTGGCTTGAGGAGAACCTGGAAGACATGAGCAATAGGGCCAGGCGTAATAATGTACGAATCGTCGGCCTAAAAGAAGGGGCGGAAGGCAGCGATCCGATACAATTTCTGGAGGGTTTTCTCCCTAAGCTGCTAAACATCAATTTTACCCGCCCGCTGGAAATCGAGAGGGCGCATCGTATTCCAACTTCCCCTAACTTACATGCCAAGTCCCCGCGGCCGTTCATTTTCTGCTTGCTAAGGCACCAGCAGGTTTCTCAGATTTTTGCTGCGGCCAAAATGCGTCAGCCTCTACAGCACGAAGGGCAACGAGTTTTTTTTTATGCCGACTTCTGCAAACGCACTGTGGACAAAAGGAAACAATTCCTTGCGATGCGGCCTAGATTACAGCGTCTTCAAGCGAGATATGGCTTATTCAGTCCTGCAAGGTTTAAGGTCACCTTGAACAATGCCACTAAATCGTTTGAGGATCCTGCGGCCTTACAACACTTCGTCGAGGAACAGGAGGCTCTACAGATGCAACAGAGCTAATGGCCCTACGGGTTGGAGTCTGCAATAATGGCTCAAAGTGTTTGGGGAGTCTGTTTTACTTGGTAACCTAGTGACTGGGTCCCCTCACTTTCTCCTGCCTTCGTGGCACGGATTGAGACATCATGGGTTTCTCTGTGTCTGCTGAGAGACTATTGTGGGACAGAGCACACTGAAGGCTTTCTACCAATGGCAGCGGGTGGGGACTCTCCCTGCCTGATGGCTAGTCCTCTATATAACTTTTCTTTTCTCCCGTCTTCATTTATAATTATACTGTGGGTATTGTGATTGTGGCACCCTATTTTAGCCTCTTTTCAAGGGCGTCGTTATACTTTTATTTGCTCTGTGTCTACGACCCTACTTATCTACCTGTTTGTTCCTGTTGCTAAAACGTGTTTTGATAAAAATGCTCTTGGGGAAGGGTTTTGAGAGCTATCCCTTTGAAGAATACAATTGATGACAACTAGTCTTTTTTTTTTATTTTTAAGGTGGGGGTGGGCTACGGGTTAATGGGGGTCCGGGCTGCCCTATGCGGTAATAGTGGTCCAGCTGTCTGACCCAATAACTGGTTTGTTTTTTGGTTTAAATTATGTTGGGTGGGGGTGGGGGACTGGCTCTTTGGGGACTTGTATAACCTGTATTACGGCTCTATTTTTCCCGACTCCCATAGCATCTTAATTGTATGGGGGGATGGCTAGTGGGCTGAGGATTATATCTCTCAATGTGAAGGGAATCAAGTCTCCGATAAAGCGCAAAAAGATTCTAACATATTGCAAGCGTCAGCATGCTGATGTGATTCTCTTACAAGAAACGCATCTCTCTCCACAAGAAACGATTAAGTTAGAGGACAACCATTATAAGTTAGTGGGATCTTCCCCAGCACCCGCTAAGAAAAACGGGGTTGCTACACTAATGAGTTCCTCTTTGTCTTTTCAGCGTTTAAAGGAGCGACGTGACTCTGATGGGAGGTGGGCCTTCTCACATCTCATGGTAGGGAAGACACATTTATACCTACTGAATGTTTATGGCCCCAATGTGGATGACCCCGATTTCTTTCGCGCGACTTAAGCGGGATTCTCCAGAAGGAAAGTGGGGCTCACATAATTATGGGAGGTGATTTCAATTTGGTTAGGGACCCCCTGATTGATAGGAACCCTGGGAGGGTGGAGCGTCCCCTTCGCGCGAATGTAGCGCTTACTGCTCTCATGGACTCTTGCGGTTTAATAGATATTTGGCGATTACTCCACCCAAGGGAGAAGGAGTTCTCCTTTTTCTCTCCAACGCATAAGTCCTCTTCTCGTATAGATTTTTTCCTGATATCTAAGCCCCTGGTCTCGGATAACTGTGATGCCAGAATCTTGAGCCAGACGGTCTCTGATCATGCTGCCATATCATTATTTGTAATATCGAAGAGCTGGAGCGACCCAGTAGGACCTGGTCATTCAACCGGACGTTTTTGGCAGACCCTAATTTCCAAGAGGAGATTCGAGCTGCTATAACTTCATATTTCGCTAATAATAAGGTTGGTGACACCGCTAATTGGGCCTGGTGGGAGGCCTGGAAGGCCTCTCTCAGGGCTTCACTTACGAGTTATAGTATCAGGGAAGCGAAGAAGCAAAGGGCCCAGTTGGAGGCTCTGGATGCCCAAATTCGGGCGGGTGAGCGCCTGTGGATTCAACATCACGATCCTGGTCTTTTGTCTCGACTGCAAAGGTTAAGGTTTCAGTTTAACGAGGTGCTCAGCACCGAAGTGGATCATCTATTGTTAAAACAAGCGGCTCGATTCCACGTTGAGCGAAACAAAGCTGGTAGGCTTTTGGCAAATAGGGTGAGTGGCAAGCAAACTAGGGTAAGAATTGCTTCTATATGCGATGATCGTTCTGTTCGTTTAACTCATAGCGATCAGATCGCAGAGGAATTCTCCAAATTTTATAAGAAGCTGTATTCCTCCGAACTAATGACGGACACAGCTGACTTCTCTAGCTTTGTTGAAAACTTAGCGCATCCTATATTAGGGCAGTCCCTAGCACTACAGCTTGGCAAACCTATTACGCAGGACGAACTCCTTCAGGCGATAAAGGAGTCCCCCTCCGGGAAGGCCACAGGACCGGACGGGATCCCCTCCGAATTTTATAAAGTATTTAGCTCTGATCTGGTCCCCCATATGTTGACGTATTTCTCCGAACTAGAGATTGATCTTTCTCGGACAGGCAACTTTTCTGAAGCTGTTATTTCGGTTCTTGAAAAGCCAGGTAAAGATCCTAGCCATGTGGCCAATTACAGGCCCATATCTCTCCTGAATACAGACTATAAGATTTATGCCAGCATCTTAGCCAAGCGATTGTCGGCAGTTATAGGGGAGCTAGTCCACCCAGACCAATGTGGGTTTATCCCGGGAAGATCTGCTGCTGACAATGGCCGCCTTCTTTGCAACTTGTTAGAAGGTGTGTCGGCGGATAGTATCCCTTATGTGGCCCTTTCTTTGGATGCAGAGAAGGCTTTTGACAGGCTAGAGTGGCCGTTCCTATTTTCGTCCTGAAATGGTTCGGGTTGGGAGACGGTTTCATCAATAAAGTTAAGACACTATATGCCACTACATCTGCTCGTATCTGTGTGAACGGCGCGCTGTCTCACCCCTTTTCTCTCCACAGAGGCACTAGGCAAGGCTGCCCCCTTTCCCCCCTAATATTTAACCTTGCTTTGGAGCCTTTGGCTATTGCCATTCGGCAAAGCCCACTTATTCAGGGTGTAGCAATAAAGGACATCCAGATAAAAATTTCTGCTTATGCCGATGATATCCTTTTGTTTACTCAGCCGACAGAGATTCCGCATATTTTAACCCTGATCGAGCGTTACTCCAATGTCTCCGGTTATAAGATTAATTGGTCTAAATCAGTGGCCTTCCCTTTAACTAACTATCCCTCCGCTCTTGAGATGGCTCCCTTTCCTTTTAAGTGGGAGACAGTTTGTGTAAAATATTTGGGAGCGTGGTATAATGCCGCGACTGATGTAATGATCCAAAAGAATGGGGAGGAGCTGCTACACCTGGTCCGACAAAGGTCTTTGTCTTGGTCTCCTCTGCAGCTTTCATGGTGGGGCAGACTGGAAGTAATTAAATGACTTAGTTCCCAAGATCAATTATGTATTAAGTATGCTCCCTTTCTTGCTTCCCCCTCCATTTTACAAAAAACTGGAACGCAACCTTTTGCATTTTCTGTGGAATGGACGCCCCTCTCGCATAGCGGCGAAAAAACTTAAAGCCCCCAAGGAGAAAGGTGGGGTCCATTTCCCAGACTTTTTGGGCTATCACCAGGCTTTCCTCTTAAAGCAAGGGGTGCGATGGTTGGTTTTTGGGGAACAAGACGACCCGCCCTCGTGGGTGGCGGTGGAGGCATGCCTAGCTGCACCTTATCCCCTCCATACCTTATTAGGCTCAAAGCATCCGGAATGGACGCACGTTGGACGGGTGATCAGGTCCACGCAGGAGGCCTTTTTAAATCTGGCCAATTTGCTTGCTGAGGAAGATCCTCCTTCTTGTCAGATTCCGCTTTGGTGGAATCCACGATTTCGTATTCGCGGTAGGATGTTTGCTTGGAAGAAATGGCAAGAATCTGGCATTTGGTTTTTGGGTCAACTGGTTGGATCGGATGGTTGGAAAGATTTTGCCTCCTTAAAGGGGACGTTCTCCCTTCCAGACTCCAATTTTTTCAAATGGGTTCAGCTTAAACACTGTATAGAAGCCTCTCCCATCAATGTCCGACGACTCGTTCCAGTAGGAAAGTTATTGAAGGGCCTGAAGGATATTTCAGATCAGCCAGGAGTTGCTTCTAAGCTCTATGCCTTGTGGAGAGAGAACGTCGTTGTCAGATGTGCAGGGTTAACACGGGTGTGGGAGTCCGACTTGTTTCGCTCAATACCTTCCTCCAATTGGAAAATCTTATGGGGCCCCATCACTCGAGTTTCCCGTTCAGCTGCAATTACACAATCTTTATTTTTCTTTTTGCACAGGGCATTTATCACGCCAGCGAAGCTAGCCAAATGGGGCAAGGTTGCCACGGGTAGATGCTGGTCGTGCCAAGGGGCGCCTGGCACCTTTTCTCACATGTTTTTTGACTGCCCCTTAGTGCAGCAATTTTGGCGACAAGTTTTAACCAAAATTGGTTGTGTTTTAAATCTCTCCCTAGAAGGGACGATAGACTTGATTTTCTTTCGGTCGTTGGCATTTCCCTCAGATAAGTTTAAAGAAGAAAGATTCCTGTTAAATTATATGCTTGCCATTGCTCTAAAGACGATCTTGGAGCACTGGAAAAATTTTCAAGATCTGAGTTCGGGAAAATGGTGGAATTTATTATGCTATTATTCTAAGTTGGAAAAAACCTACTGTAAACTTCACCAACCTGAGAGCCGGGAGTTGAATTTTACTAGGTGGTCCTTGCTGGATCAATATGTTGCCCGCTCCCAGGTTGGAACTGGAGCCCTTTTAGAGAGCCCTGTGTAACCTTTCCCAAAGATGTGTAGGACTTAGCCTGTGGGAGACGGTGGAGAAACCTCTGTTCCCCAGAGGGCCAGGTGGGTGGGTGGTAGGGTGGGAGGGGATTTGTTTTGTTTCTTTTGTGCTGTACGTTAGTCGCTATTTTTAGTTTTTTCTTTTTGTGTTCTGTTGGTTGCTTTATACTGTACTGCACTTGTATTGGTTGGTGTATGTTGTTTGAAAACTGAAATAAAGAGTTAAAAAAAAAAAAAATAAAAAATGATGTCAGTCCAGGGACTCTCCCTGGAAAAACCTAAGGTTGTTACCTCTGAATCTTTGTGGGAAGCCTTCTCTGTTATGCATCTTAATATAACATCGCAGCTCCAGTCCATTCTTCAGCAGTTCCAAATTTTTGGGCAACAATTACAGGTATACCAATTGGTTCAGACTGAGATGAATGCTAAAGTGACCTCTTTAGAGGGGTCCTTAGGGTAGATTAAAGATGTTTCCCAGGTTTTGGTGAAAGATTTGTCGGCTGTACATAGGAGGTTGGAGTACCTTGAGAATGCTGCTAAAAGCCGTAACCTCCGAGTTTTGAACTTTCCTAAAGTTCCAGGATTTTCAGCCTTGGACTTATTTAAAAAGTTTCTTACTACTGTTTTGAAGGTATCGGCTGAAGCAATTCCTCCAATATCAAAGGCTTTCTATTTACCGACTTCGAGGGTTGGACTGAGGGGAGACGGAGGTAACCTATTGATGTCCTCGGACAGTTTAGACCTGTCTACCTTTTTGGAGCGGTCCCCTGCGGCGTCTGGGATGACTGCTACTTTATTGGTAACCTTCGCCCTTGAGGTTGACAGAGACTGGCTCCTGAGATTGTTTTTTAGGTCTTCCAGTAAAGATTTCCTGGACTCTCATATAAGAATGTTTCCGGATGTCTCGAGAGCCACCCAGAAAAGAAGGAAGCAGTTTCTCCTGTATCGTTCGGGTATTGTTCAGTTGGGGGGGTTGTTTTTTCTGAGATTTCCCTGTAAATGTTTGGTGAAATTATCTGGGAACAGATATATTTTCTTTGAACCTTCCCAATTAGCCTCTTTTATTAACTCTAAACAGGTGAATTCTTTGACTCCTTCTTCTCCTTCCCCTCCGGATAGACCCCCCCGATTAGGTGGGCTATCTACGGTTAGGATATTTGCCACCGTTCTGGTTTGTCCGTCTTTATCCTTTTATTTGCTAGATGATAATTTTTTCCTTTGCTTGTGACCCATTCTTGCCGTTATTGTTGTGGACTTGTGGACCTTGAGTCTTTTTCTGTACAAGTTGTTAACTTGTTGTATTTTGAAAAATTGTATAAATAAAAAGTAAAAAAAAACCACTCAAAAAGGCAAATCCTGGCAGAAACCACATCCATAAAAGTCTACGAGACCTCCCCCCCCCCAGACCCAGAAACCCACCCTCCACCCTTCTATCCCGCAGCCCTCCCCTCACCATCATTCTAACACACTTCTTATATGAGGACAAGAAGAGAAAACAAAAACAACCACCAGAAGTGGGGTAAAAGAGGGAGCAGTGTCATAAGGAGGACTGAATACTAAGAGATGAGTTAATCAACTCCAGACTAGGCCCCCCCCCCATCTATTGCCCACAAATTTGCTAGACCCCCAGCATTGCCACTTCTCCTCCCCCCCCCACTGCTCTCCCACCCACACCTAAGGTATTACTGAAGAGAGGTAACAGTCTGGCATCTATAGAAGCATCTTAGAGTAGAAATCTGCAGAAAACAACGTTGTCCTTGTACATTAGTGAGCCTCCCAATCTACAAACCTGGACATATTTTGTTCCAACCACTCCAGTTTTCCTTGCAGTTCACTGGTGAGTTTCTCCATCCTATAAATATCCCACACACTTTGATTTATTTATTTTAAAACATTTATAAATGTCATATGCACCAACAATATAAAATACAAAAATAATACCAGCATAATCAACCCACCCAACCCCCCCAAGACAATTATAATAAAAAGAAAAGAGACCTGCACATCAACCATTAAAAATACTGACCACTACTGAACACCATTCACTGACACCTAGAGGGGGAAAAGAAAGGTCTTCAAAGCCTTCCAGAGTGCAAGCAAAATCAGTCTCCTTCCATAAACCATCTGGTAGAGTATCCTACCAAGCTGGAGCTGCCACCAAAAAAATACATGCCCGCCACCAGAACAGTCAAACCTGGTCAAACCCTGGAATGACCAGCAACTGAGCCTGCTTAGATTGCAAAGTCCTCCTGGGCTGATACCAGGACACACCTCTTGCAAATAGCTCAGACCCAAACCTCTCACCACTTTGAAGGTCAAAACAAGCAGTTTAAATAAGTATTACTGCTGAAAGGGCAGCCAGTACAAATGGTGTAGCACACCCGCTACCGAATCCCATTTGTGCATACTCCACAATAGCCGTGCCGCCGAGTTCTGGACCATCTATAACTTCCAAAACAAATATGCAGGAAGTCCAACATACAAAGCATTGCAGCAGTCCGGGGTGGAGAAAACAAGAGCCTGAACCAGAAGGCACAAGGCCTCCCTGTCTAGAAATGGGCAAAGCTGCCTTACCAATCGCAGCTTGCCACAAGCCAGGTGAACCACTTGTGAGACCTGCGCATGCAGAGATAACTCGACATCTAAGGTAACCCCTAGATCCCATATCTCCAATTCCCACTCTAAATGAACTCCTGCAATTGATAACCCTGTCCAAAGAGTAGCCTCCGACCGCATCCCACATAACACTTTTGACTTACTTGCATTCAACACCAAGCGATTAACCTGCAGCCAAGCTGTGACCTCATCCAAGTAACAGGCCACCCACTGCAAAAACATCAACTCATCATCATCAAACATGACGATCGATTGAATGTCATCTGCATAGAGGTAACCATGAAACCCATATTTATGAAAAATAGTCCCCACTGGGCTCATGCAAATATTAAATAGCACTAGGGACAGGGTCAAGCCCTGCGGAACCCCACAAACCAGATTCTGGACTGTCAATAGCTGACCCCCCCACTGCACCAAAAATCTCCATTCAGACAGGAAAGAGGCCACCCACCACAAGACCATTCCACCCATCCCCAGATCTTACCATCTTGCCAGCAAAATGTCCCATGCAACTAAGTCAAAAGCCGCAGATAAATCTAAGGTCACTACCAACATTGGAGGGAGGTTCAGGCTGCTTCCAGTGCCAGGTGACTACACTCCAGGTCGGCAAGTAATAAGCAGTTTAAAAGATGCCAAAGTACTGTATCAGTAAGCTCCAGAGTCAAGTGGCCCAGCACAGAGGAAGCAAGTGAGAATGGAATAGACAGCCCTAGGACACTGGAAATATGCCGATAGACCTCAGACCAGAAACATTGCAGCCTGGGTCAATGCCATCACATATGCTCTAGATCCCCAAACCCCTCACTGTTTCGTCAGCACAGAGTGTCATTCTCTGTGCCCCATCAGAAGAGGTCTACCAGGGGGACAGATGTGTAGCAGAATGCGAAGTTGTGTATTGACCAGGGACAGGGAAATTGAACAAGAGTGGGTATATTGGCACTTTACCTCAAATGTCTTCTGTTGGATCTCCAAACACAGCCCCCCCCCCACACACACACACACACACTTTCTCCTGTATGGCAGCCCCTTATATGGGTAAGGTTGCTTAGATAAGATGGGTCCAGTAGAATTTGGCAATGAAGGACTTCAGTCTTGTGGACTCAAACCGGACTCACTCCCATCCTTTAGAGGGGTGCAAAACCAAAGTCTCATGTGGCATAGACCTAACAAAATGTCACAGTTGGAAGTATTGAAAGAAATTCTGGGGGGGAGACCACAAACCACTTCCACCCTGTCTTTAGAAGCAAAAGCAGTATCTTTAAAAAGAGATGAGACCCTTAGGGCTTTTCCTGAGATGGATTCGCTGAATCCCATATCCCGAGCAAAGGTAAAGGCCAATACAGGGGTATATGGGAAGAGCCATGATGCTATTTTATGCTGCTTGCACAATGAATGCCATGCTTTCCACATGGGTCCAAAACACGGATGTGATAAACCCATCTCATTCAAAAAAAGAACAGCTCTCAGGGGAACTGGGGACATGTAGGCCTCATCCATACAGATCCAATCCAAACATAAATCCATAAACCAAAAATGAACTGCACAAAGACATGAGGACCAATAGTACCATCCTAGATCTGGAAACCCTAATCCTTCACATTCTGTAGTGCCACCAGTATGACCCACCCTACTCGGGACCTTTTCCCATGTCACACAAATGATGAGAGTACGCTTCTAACCATTTAAAAAACCTCCTTGGCACTTGGATAGGCAGCTGCATAAATATAATAACAAGATTTTCAGCAGCACCAGCATCTTGACCACTTTAATCCGTATCAACCACGAGACAGCACAGTTCTTCCACTCTCTTAGATCTCTATGCAGCTTGTCAAGCAACACTTGGTAACTTAATTGGTATAGTTAACATCTTGGTGACTATGACCTCCAGATGCTTAAATAGGTCAACCACTTGAAAGTCGCCATTAATCACTCCAGCCCAGTCACCTGCCTCCGTAAGACGGGGAAGAAGATTGGATTTCTGTCTGTTAATGGAGAAGCCAGAGACACGGGAAAATTATTCTATAAGGGTCACTACAGTGGGAATTGTTGCAGCTGGATTTCACAGCTAGATCATGGTATCATCAGTGTATAAGAAAATAGCATGCACCCAATCCCCCAAAAGTATGCCTTTCTCGTCTGCCCTACTCTGAATGTGCCACACGGTTAAATGGCCAATGCAGATAGCAGTGGCAAGAGCAGGCACCCTTGCCTAGTTCCCCGACCTAGATGAAAGCTCTTTGAGTGGAAACCATTAGCTAGCACTGTAGCCTCTGGACTGGCATACATAGCCACAACCCAATTACACAAGTTTGGTCCAAACCCAAATTGTTTAAGCACCTCGAACAAATATAGCCATTCCACGTTATCAAACTCTTTCTCTGTGTCAAGGAAGAGGACAGTATGTGGCTTGGTGTTCCCATGTATTCCATATATCACATCGAGTAACTGTCGGACATTCTCAGATCCATACTTATGTTTCATAAATCTTATTTGGTCTGGGTGGATCAGCCCCTGCAAACAGGATTTGAGACGTGTGCATAAGATCTTAGTGAATAGCTTATGATCAATATTCAAGAGGGATATGTGCCTATATTTGCTGCATAGGAGTGTATCCTTGCCATCTTTAGGTGTTACCGTGATTGCAACATAATGGAAGGATTTTGGGAGTGAACAATGAATCAAAATCTCATTAAAGACCCTGATGAGTACAGGGGCAAATTGCTCCTGCAATGCCCTATACAATGCAGCAGGAAGCATATCGGGACATGCAACTTTCACTGGCTTGAGTCCACGGATAGCGCATCACATCTCCTCCAGTGTAAAGGGGCACTCAATGGCATCCCAAACATCCAGAGACAACTGAGAGAGGTTCTCTGTCACAATTCATTCCTGGATCTCTCTTCCATCAGCCACCAGATGGGAGGAATACAGATCACTGTAGAACCAGGCAAAGGACTCTGCAATCTCTGAGGAATAGTGTTTTAAGAGTGTGGATCTTTTTCCTCTCACTCTGCTTCTTCAGCTGCCAGAGGAGCAGATGGCTTGCTTTGTTCCCAAGCTCATAAAAATGACTCATGTGGAGCATCATGATAGAAATGGATTCAGTTTCCAGGGAAGCCACTTCACCCTGTTTAGTCACAAGCTGTGTCCATACCCAGTTCCCTGCTCCCTTCCTGTGCAAAACCTCCAGCTCAGCTATCTCTGTTTGCAGTTCAACTTTCCGCGTGGTCGCTCTATTCTGAAACCAAGTCAAGAGGGATATTAGTTGGCCCCGAATGACACCCATAGCAGCCTTATACAACGTGAATGCCGAGATGTCAGCCGAATCACTATTAAGGATAAATACTCCTGTCAACCCTTCAGTAACAGTTGAAGAAATTCCTTTTTCTTAAGAAAACCTCTACGCAGGGCCTATATCTATGGGGGAACCTCCATTTCCTTTTCATGAAGTACAATTGCAATGATGGTGTGGTCTGACACACCCATGGTTCCAGTGCTCATAATACTGAGATTCAAGCATAGCCCCTACAAAAGAAGCCAATAGTCAATATTAGAATAGCTCCTATGTACGGAGAGAAAGTGGTATAGCCCCTCTCCCTCATGGATGGTCCTCCAGGCATCAAACAGTCCCATCAGCTTTATCAGGGAGTGAAGTCATTCAATCCTGTAGGAGTCCCGATACAACCACCCATCTGTCAAGGCCAGCCATCACCATTTCCCCCTTCTGGTGAGATTGTACTGCATCTAGCACAGTGTCGAAGGCCAATCCAACTTGTGCGGGAGGAATATAGACATTGACAGCAGTGAGCATGACTCCGTTCAGGGTCCCATTCAAAATCAGAAACCGGGTTCCCAACTTGGGTCTGAATTTGGAAGGAGAAGTCCTTTGAGAGAAAGGTCAGAATTCCTCTCTTATGAGAGGAAAAGTTAGATGCATAAACCTGCGGGAACCACTTGGACTTAAGGCACAGGTGATCCTGCCCCAAAAGATGTGTTTCATGAAGGATAGCAATATCTGTCCTCTCCATCCACAGTTGCTCCAACACCCACTTACACTTGATGGGGCTATGAAGGTCCCTAACATTCCAAGAGGCTAATTTAACCAGCCCAACCAAAATTACCATTCCTCCCGTCCGATGCCATGCCATCATGCCCCATCCAAAAACCAAATCCCCCTATCATGCTAATCCCTCACCAACCCCTCCCCCCCCCACCCTCTCACCCCTTCCCTGTAAAACAGTGGCCAAATCTTACTATACCAAGAAAGAAAAGAAAATAGAAGGTCACCGAGCATGTAGCTCTGGGGTGTCAGTGTCTCCAAACTAGAGGCCTTCCCTCACAGCCCTTTTGCTGAGTGATGGGCAGGCAGATCCTCCCAATAAGCTGCCTTGAATGGAAAGGAAAGTAATTCACAGCCTATGCCACCATCCAAACCAACCCCACCCAATTGTGAGCAGCCAACAACAGATAGCTCATTGCCTACATCGGGCAGCCCCGCCATGCAGCCCACAAGAACAGCCCCCTAGCCCCCCATCCCCCCCTCTAACTCCCATCCAGAAAGTCTCGATGAGAGGTGTTACCAAGTGTCCCAGCCCTAAATTAGAAACTGAGGGACCCTTCTCTCCTACAATTAAGAAAAATCAGAACCAGAGAGGTTATGAGTTAAAATCAGAGCAGCAGGCAGAAAGATAGAACAAGCCTGAGTATAACAGTCCTTCACGGGAGTTTTGTAGTGTCCATCTCCCACTCCCTCTGGTCTTTGCTTCTGCCAACAAGTTGACATCGGGAGCCAGGGATCTTATGCCACTTGTGGGTAGAGGCTTGCCAGTCCCAATGCTTCTTGGACTGACCCGGCCTGTGTCTCCTATCCTGCTGCAAGAATTCAACCATGTCCAGACAGTCCTCAAGCTCCATAGTTTTATGCTATTCAAAGATCAGCAAGAACAGGAATCCCCAACAGCCTTTAATAGCCTTTTAATAGCCTTTAATAACCTTTTAATAGCCTTTTCTTGGAGTAACTGAGTTAGAGGTTTTAAGCTTGTCCTGTGTTCCAGAGTGTATTGATAGAGGTCCTGATAAATCTGAACCTCCTGGCCATGGAAGGAAATAGACTCTGCAGTAGACGTGATTTATCCTTAAATGAGTGGAAGCACACAATAATGGGGAACTGGCGAAAAACCGAGCACCACTCTAGTGCCTGCTGCTTTATGTGCTCTCTCCAGTTTGATGGTCTCTGTGACACCGGGAACACAAAATGAGTAAAGCTGCCGAACCAGATCTCTAGTGTATTCCCTGTCTCCAGATGCTTCAGGTATCCCCAAGATCCTTACCTAGTTTTGGCACCAACATTTTTCCAGGTCATCATTCCACTCTCACAGGTCCTTTGTAAGCATTTCCAGCTTTTGGATTTTAGTTTGGAATACTGTGGTTGCATTGATCTGTTTGTCTATATTGATCTCAATTTGTGTGACCCTATCATCTAGGGCCTGGATTTCAGCTTTAATGTCACTCACTACCTTGGTGAAGTCCATACAGAAAAGTTTCAGTTCCTGTAATATCTCCAGAAAATCAACTTTGGTGGCAGGAGAAGACATAGCAGCAGGATCCTCTGGGCTTGGCATGCTCCCTGGGGTCAGCCCAGGAGCTGCAGCCTCAATGTAAGTAGACTCTACACTGTGGGAATATTTTGCCAGGACAGCCACGTGTGACCCTTTCTCGGTCATTATTCTTAGGTAGGGCTAGAGAAAGGTTTGCTACACTGCCTGTTGCCTAGATAATCGTGAGACTAAGCCCAGGACAGTCCATCCCTCCTTAGTGATTAAAGAGAACATAGAAGTTGTAATTTTGGCTGTCTCACCTCAGTCTGTCTTCAAGACTCTGTAGGAGTCAGGCTATACTGTTCTCAGCTTACTCCCCACACTGATACCGTTATTCTGCTGGTTCAAGGAGTTTGATCATATTGCGGTCATGGAGAACAGTTAGTCACGGTGTAGGAAACTCCTGACGGGGCAAAGAGGAGGGGTCACTTCATACCTGTATCTCCACCACTGCCCCGACAAGAACAGCAGGCCTCCAGCCATCCTTACCGAGGAAAAAAAAAAAGAAGCAGCACTGTAGGGAGGGAGGGGCATAAGAACATAAATAGTTTTGTGTCATCTGCAAATTTGATCTCACTCGTTATTCCCTTTTCCAGATTATTTATGAATATGTCAAAAAGCAGTGGACCCACCACAGATCCCTGGGATACACCACTACTGAACTTTCTCCATTGGGAAAATTGGCCATTTAGCCCTACCCTTTCAATCTTTTAACTACTTCCTGATCCACAATAGTACACTGCCTCCTATCCCATGACTTTTTAGTTTTGCCAAACATCTCTGATGAGGGACCTTGTCAAAGACTTTCCAAAAGTCCAGATACACTATATCAACTGACTCACCTTTGTCTACCTGTTTATTCACACCTTCAAAAAAACATAACAGATTAGTAAGACAAGATCTTCCTTGCCTAAAGCCATGTTGGCTGTCTCCCATTAAGCCGTGACTATCTACATGTTCAGTAATTTTGTTCTTTATGATGGTTTCTGCCATCTTTCCCGGTGGTGACGTCAGGCTCACTGATCTGTAGTTTCCTGGATCACCCCTGGAACCCTTTTTAAAAATTGGCGTTATATTGATGATCCACCAGTCTTCAGGTATTACAGATGATTTTAATGATAGTTCACAAATTACTAGTAGCAGGTCTGCAATCTCATATTTCTGTTCTTTCAACACCCTTGGATGTATACCATCCAGTCCAGATGATTTGCTACTCTTCAGTTTATCAAATAGTTGTAATACATCTTCCCGGTGTATCGATATTTCTTTCAATTCTTCCGCAGCATCTCCTTTAAATACCATTTCAGTCATGGGTAATATTCCTACATCTTCCTCAGTAAAGACCAAAGCAAAGAATTCATTCAGCCTCTCCTCTATGGCCTTGTCCGCTCTTAGTGCCCCTTTTACCCCTCTATCATCTAATGGTCCAACTAACTCTCTTACAGGTGTTTTGCTATGAATGTACATGAAAAAGTCTTTATTATGCGCTTTTGCTTCCACAGCAAGCTTCTTCTCAAATTCTCTCTTTGCCTGCCTTATCAGTGCCTTGCATTTAACTTGCCAGTGCTTGTGCAGTTTCCAATTTTCATCATTTGGCTCTTTTTTCCATTTCCTGAAAGATCCTTTTTATCAAGAACAGCCTCTCTAACCTCACCTTTAAACCATGCTGGTAGTTTTAAAGCGTGGAATACAGCTGGTCTGGGCTTCCAAGAAAGTATTTTTAAACAACACCCAAGTTTGAAGTAAGTCTTTAAACCTTGCAACTGCTTCTTTTAGTTTTTTCTTAACTATTTTCCTCATTTTATCATAGTCTCCCTTTCGAAAGTTAAAAGGTAGTACTGTGGATTTCCTTACCATCCCTCCTCCATTAATTAAATCAAATGTGATCATGCTATGATCACTATTGCCAAGTGGCCCCAACACCCTTATCTCTTGCACCAGATCTGGTGTTCCACTAAGGACTAGATCCAAAATGGCTTCCCTTTGGTCGGTTCATGAACCAGCTGCTCCAAGAAGCAGACTGCCAAAAGCTTATTGGCTTGTAGGCAGCAGTACTCTTGGCTCTTATTTGCAACACGTGCATCAGGCGGTACAGGATGGAGTGTGTGGTTTTAGTGCCGCTCAGGCCCTGTTCCCTTTAGAGGCTGTCACACTGCAATTTCTCATCTATTGGGGAGTCCAGGTATGCTTGGCGGCATGAGAAGCCAATTGTCATCACACGTGGCTGCAAATGTCAGCAATGAGGCCACAGAATTGTGGTGGTAGGCTGAGGGAGAGAGGAGCTCTTGTCTCAGGCTTGCCAGTGCCCCCTCAACATCCCAGATATTTGGGTTTGATTTCCAGACCTGATTTCTACTCATGTGTTTTATAAAACTGGGGTATACCCGCTACACGGTACAAAATAAAACAAAATTGCAGAACGATCATTCGGACCTCTGGAACTGAAGTGTGCTGGTGGCTTTCTTTTTCATTATAATCCCAGAGGCTTATCAACTCCCCCCTCCCCTCCCCATAGTAATAACTCACTCACTTTCTTTAGTAGTGTGTGATTGCCAGTTTTGATGGCTGGTAGTTGGTATACATGTGTGTCAGCATTTTTGACTGCTGGTTACTGCATGCTAAAAATGTTCCTTAGTCATTCATGGGTCAATATTCAGCAGTGGCAGTGAGCTTATTTTTTTAAATACAGTCATTTAAAAAAATATGTATATTCTCAATGCCAATATATGGATAAACAATCACCAGCACTAGCTATATGGATAGTATCAATATTTAGCAGCTACAATATATACAGTTTAATTTAGGACAGCTTTTCTTCAGTCCTAAATTAAACTATGTGGCTCTTCAGGTTGAGGGGAATTTTAAGGGATGTCCAAGTGCAATCTGGGACATATAAGCCAAAATGTCTGGGAAAAAGTAGACTCGTGCAGGTGCAGATGCGATTTCACAAATGCGGACGTGCCCAATATGGAATCTATGGGTGCATCTACATAGACATCCCCAGAATAATATTTTAGAGCTTTGGCATCTAGAAATAGGCTAGAAACAGCCAGGGTTTAAATCCATTGCTACTACTGTTGATATTGTGCTGAGTACTGGGGATGATAGAGTGCTTTCTTCTCTACACTCTCTGGAGGTTTTTCAGCCAAAACAAGCACTTTTCAGGTGCCTGGAGGAGGTCTAAATGTAGATGCAATGCCGAATGGCCATGACTTCTCAGGGACATTTAGGTAACTGGTAACACCCTGGCCATGCCTCCATCACACTCTGTTCAGACTTGGACATCCCCAGAGCCAATTTCTAAAATGGCTCTGGAGATGTCTCTGTGCTTTGAATGTCTCTATGACCATTTTCGAATGCTCAAGCACAAATAGGGCTTCCAAAATGACCCCCATAGTGACTGAATATCACTTCTATTCATATAGTTGGACATTCTGCCCTAACTCCTCCCTAGCACCATGCATATGGGGGTAAATTAAAACCTTTTTCTATACATAAAATACTGTTTTATGCATGTAGAAGGGCTTTTGTAAAAATAATCCTGGGTCTACATGTGTTAATGTATGCGTGGTAAGAATAAGTTGCATGCTTTTACGTAAACCAGCTCTACATATATTCTGAGGCTGAGTTTCAGCAGGGCATGGCTGGAGTTGTGATTTCTGTGCATATCTTAATGCATGAGCATTTTCATCTGCTCCCGAGCAGGGGTAAATGTCCACAGCCTCAAATTAGCTGAGATTTCTGTTGATTCATGACCACATCACATCCATCCTAAAACAGCTACGCCAGATCCTCATCCTCATCCATCACCATGCCTCCTCACAGCTACAAACATTTCAGTCCAACAGAGCCAGAAGACAATCCACCAAGAACACTCTGATCATGCCCCATACAAAAACAGAGAGCAACCAGAAAGCATGTGCAAGATCCTTTGAACTCTACGCACCAACAAGCTGGAACTCACTCCACCACAAAATGAGAAATGCCACAGAACTCTACACCTTATGAAAACACCTGAAGACCCATCTATTCACATAACCCCTCCCCCAAATCCAAATCCCCCCTCCCCCCTCCCCACTCACACCCAAACACACCCCCATAACCACTACCTTCCCAAATAATGCTATGTTATCCCTTTCCCCAATCTTCACCATTGAAGACAAACAAGGTGATTTCTTAAGCCACCAACTATGAAGCCCCCTCCAAATGTATATTTGTTAAATTTACATATATATGTTAATGTTCTGTACAACTAGTGTATGAAAAACACAATCACATGTATATAAGTTAATGTTTTCATGTAACCAACCTAGCCTCTCGTTACATGTACACAGCTTTGACCCGGAAATATGGTATTATATAAGCACATATAAATAAATAAATAAAGTATTTTATAAAGACACATAGGCACCTGCTAACCAGTCAATGTGTATTATAGTGCACAATAACTGACTGCAGTGAACTTATGCACTGTGTGATAAGGAAGCTTATCAAAGCTCAGGGAGTAATGACAATAGAGGAGAATTTACTCTGATCAAGGGACCTGTGCTGGCAGGTTATAGAAATAAGACAGCTTGTTTCCCTAAAAGACTACATGTTCCAGAATGCACCTGTATGCAGAAAGTCCCTAGGGGAGCTAGAGTGAAAAAGCATGTGTCTAATCAGAGAAAGCATTATGTCATCCCTAATCAAACAGCCCCTAGAAGAATGCTTAATCCACAACACCTGAAGAATGCAAGGGTGGAGTTGCCATCTAAGCCCTTTAAAGCTAGAGGAGAATGTTTAGGAAGACAGAAGGAGAAGGGGAATCAGAAGGAGACGGAGACGGAGACGGAGATGGAGATGGAGATGGAGACGGAGACGGAGACAAAGTCCAAGTCCAAGAACAGAAGGAAGAACAACCGGAACCTGAAGGAACAGGGACAAGGAAGCAGACGATCCAAGAGAGGAGCTCAGAAAAGTACCTATGCCTGGAGAGATACCTGGGGGAAAGGTTCAGAGGACTGGAAAAATCCAGGGGTCTGTAGATCCACAGCCAGGGATCCTCAAGCAACACCTAGGAAGAGGTCTGTTGCATCTAAGGAGGAAAGGAGTCCAAATACCTCTTGGAGGACGTCTGGAGAAAAGATCCTGAGATCCAGAGATACCAACTGGAGGACAGGACACAGAAGCTCTATTGCATACTGGCCAGAATACCAGAAGAAGCAGCCTGACGCTTGCCTGGATTCAGGTAGGAACTGTGAACGTTTCTCTAGCTTTGAGCAGTGCAAACAACAGGGAAACAGTTTTCTCTCCGTGCAGAGGTTAGTTCCTAAAGCCCTCTGAGTCAGACGGAGAAACAGAATCTATGCAATTTCAAGAGCAAGGTTCAATATCTGATACAGAGGATAATTATATGGACTGTTCTTTGAATAAGTTGTTATTTTAGGCAAATCCTAAATATCAGAGCAAACATCAAAAGGAAACATTCTAAATATTAGCTTCCCATAAAGATTTGTTGAATGAAAAAGCTTTTGGGAAAGTTTTGCACGTGTGCTGAAATCAAGCTACTGATTGCAGTTAATTGTCACCTGTTGGTGGAGGAGAGCCCAGCACAAGGATTAAAAAGTTCTTTTCTGTATGGAGAAAGTGAGCTATGTTTTAGTATGAAGAAGTTTTCCTCTTTGATTTGTTTTTCCCCAGCACTGCTAAGGAGTTTATTAGCAGTGGCTGAAAGAAGCCTTTCTGTTCTATAAAGGACTTTGATTCTTAATTTGCATAAGATTTTTCAGTTGCCTTATTTTGTGTTGAATAAACCCTGGAGAAGTTATCTGGAAGGTGTTACCAAGCATATCTGTGTGTGAGATAATCACCCCATAAAACCATAAATAAACTCTAATTTTGTCTACACTCGACGAACTACAAGAGTTTTCATTATCTTAAAAAGGCAAGCTTTGTGTGAATGGACTTCAATAACCACAATCCTTTGCAAGACAGTTAATTTGCATACTTGCCAAGATGGTGGTACCTTCATAACAAGCACCCCCTTTTACAACTGTCATGCCAGCTACCAATGGCTAAAATACATATTGACTGGTTCTGGTGCACTATTACGGAGAGTGGGCATAGACTGCACATTAGTGTGTGAGTATGGTTAACGTGACAATTAGCGTGGGTGCTACTAACCCCTCTATAGGTGTTGCTTGATGTGCCTGCATTAGGTGTGCTGCTCATCATGATAGTCAGTCATGCATTACCTCCCGGGAACTTTCTGGCTATGTCTGCAACAGCTAATGTGGAGGCTTTGCACTTAATGTGCATTAGTAACGCGCGTTAAGAGCAAAAGCAGGCTTTAGCAAAAGGGCCCCATGTGTCTTATAAAATAGACTACAAATAGGTACTTACTCGGCCTCCCCAATTAGGCAGCCTATAAAAGGGAGTAATAATATATTATCCTCTTTGTGCCATGGTAGGTTATATAGTGTTACTGAAAATCTATTTGGATATTTTCTCTAAAAATCTACTCATAAGAAACTTATATGTTTAGTGGCAGATGCTAACCATATAAGCTCCTTTGAATAATGAACCAGTTGTACTCTCCCATGGTTTATCTCTTAAATATCATGGCAATATTGTACATTTGTTAGATTCATCTTTTGCAGATATTAAGGCATATTTTAGATAGGACATGGGAAAGAGAAGTCCCATGTCTAGGCTGGGATATGGAAAATTCCTATAGTATTGTAAAAGAGGATCTGCCAGACATAGAGCTTCTAGGAAAATAAGTGCAGGACTGCATGTGGATTTCTTTCTATATCCAGTAGGAGCAGCAATTTTTAAAAAATTGCATGTGGGGAAAAACATACAAACCCCCTATATATGTATGGGTGCAGCTTTGTAAAATTGCTGCTCCAACTGTGCAAGAACACTCTGAGGCAGAAGCACCATCTTTCATCACCCTTCCCAACCTCGATCCCCCCAATCACCATCTGACCTCAATCCCTCCCATGGTGACCTGTCAACACATCTGATCTCATCTCTGACCCCTCAAGAGATAATCCCCCTAACACTTGCAATGCCCCACCACACCCCCAGCATGAAGACCCCTCCTAGCAATAATCGCCTGGGCAACAAAGACACACTCAATGTCCTCCATGCCAGATCCTCACTTTCCATTCCCTATCCCCCTTCTTTGGCCTTACTAGGGTCTCTAGTAACTAGTGGGAAGAGTGATCCCGAGTCACTCCTGCTGTTATGGTGCCAGATTCCAAAATGGGAGGGGGTGATCAGGAGGGCTGTCCTCAGCATTAACAGCTGCAGGTACTTATGATTTGTGCCTTTGGGCGGCTGTAAATGCTGATGGCTACGTTCTTCCCTTGAGACATGGATTTCCTTGTAAAGTGGGGAAATCCACATCTATATTTTAGGCCTGCTGTAATCACTGTCTCTCCTCATCCTCTCCTTGGAAAGCATCTCCACATTTAGATTGCTACTCTACTAACATAGTATTAACATATGTAAGCCAATCTACCTCTGTAAATGCTATTATTTAGGCAATGCGCCTAAAAAACCCCATTTGTGTACAAATTCTAGATAGAGGCAGTATTCCTAGTAGCCTACTACTGTACAGACGGTATTATTTAAATATCGAAGCACACAAACTTATATGACCATCGATGATCAACTTTATTGATGATATTTTTTCAGGTTGGTAAAACGTTATTGCTTGTAAAATGGTTTTCTCTTTACTCAGCCACTTTGAATTATTGGGTCATCATAAACTCATGAAAATAAATAGTAGCTTTCTACTCATGATCATTGTTTCTCTTCTCTGCTTTTATAAAGATAAATGTGTGCAATAGGCAGCGCATAACCTTTTGCAGATATTAGATTTATTATGCAGGTTCTCACCAAGACAGCTGGAACAAAATAAAGCCAGGACAGGAAAGCAATCAGCTCAAAATAAGGATAAATAAATAAACGTAAAAAAATGAAAGAATGGTCATAAATTACATTCTATTTTGCATGCTCATGTTTGTCTGGGCTCTTAGAAATGTTAACATTTCTTGAAAAATGCCCCTATTCATACCGTGAGGCGAAGGCAGGAAGAGAAGAAAACAATTTGCAAAAATGGATTTTTGTGCAACAACCTGAAATTGCATGTTTCTGATAATGCTCACTTTTTGCCATTTTAACATACTGTACAAAGTCAACGTGGAGATTTTTTTTTCACTTTCACTAAGAATAAAAGTTTGTGTGTAGCTTTCCACATGTAAAATTGTATTCTAATTATTAATGAGCTGCTGTGATGCAAACTCATGCAAAGAAGCTCATTAACTTTTTAAACACCATTAAATTATGCATGAAATAGGTTTCATGGATCAAGTTTCAGATCACATTTCAGAAAAATATCATTGTAGATAAACTTTGAGGCATGTTTACTCAAGTATGCTGAGGGTTTTCATGTAACGTGTGTTTGGAGTCAAAACTAAGTACAAAAGTAATGCACTAACTATTGGAAGTGTGTCCAGCATGTTCTCACACTGATACATAACCTAATGCGTGCCAGTGGAATTCTCAGTTAACATGGGTGCACTTAATGCCACCCTGTACTACTTTCTATATTGTTTCATGGGCATCATCTTGATGTGGTGAAAGGCGGTATATAAATACAGATAAATAAAATACATGGGTGGTACTAGTAATCCTTGACTGAAGCCGTTTAAATCAGTGTCACTGGTCCCAAAAGGCATCATGTGGGAAATCCAGGACTAGTCTAAATTCTCCCTCCTAGAACTGGAAGATACATATAAATGCAAAAAAAACCCGTGAACCTGAATGAAATAGTTTTTTTCTCTCTCTCTCTCTCTCTCTCTCTCTTTCTATGTTGGAGTTTTCTTCCAGCAGTATACCTGAATTAAGTTAAGAACATTTTTAGCAGGAAGGTTTTCTGAATCAACTAATGGCGCCTTATGGCATGATTGTGATTAAAATCTTAATGATTTAAAGAAAACATCTTAATTATTAAATAAATAATAGTATTTGAGAGGTTTTGGGATATGTTATTGTTAAATTCTAATTAGTCAAGTGTGTGCTTTTCCTCTACATTCCTACCTGAGCCGTGAGTGGAGCCGCTTGATCTGTGCCGGTGAGCACTGGGGACCATGTGACCAGAGTGGGCTATAAGATCCAGCCCCCACCATGGGACACCCCTTTGGAGCCCCTTCGGAGCACAGAGGAGAGCATCTTGGTCCAGGCTGATTTATTATCGTTAATGGGGAAACGCAGGAAGAAATCTCTTTTGCCTTCTACATCTACTAGCAGGTCGATAAAGGTGGTTGGTCCCATGGACAGTCATTTCCAGTCCATGGCTCCTCCCCCTACCGCCAATATGTCGGACTCTTCTATTTCCGTAAGTCCTGGACTTCCTGGTTTGTCTCCTGAACTGTGTAAGGTTGTTTCCCCACCCAGCAAGGGGCCTTATGTAGAGGGTAAGGACTCCCCCCATTGTTTTGTGGATGGAGACCTCCCTGTTTCAGTTAAGCTTCCTGATTCCTTTTTGAGGATAAATTCCTCAAATGCTGCATTACCTCTTCCTTTTGATTTTTCTTTAATTCTTGAAGACCCTAAGCCCCCGAAGTATGTGTCGCTTTAAGATATTTGGCAGATTGTTTCTAGAACTGAGTTGTCATTGAAATCCTCTCTAGTGAAGCTCTCTAAGTTTACAAAAGAGACTGTGGATATGCTGGCTGAACATCAAGACAGACTAGTCACCCTTGAGACTCAGAAATTAAAGACGGAGGGTCAAATTTTGTCAATGCAAGGAGTTCTGGCATCTTCTGTTCAGGACTCTTTATTGTTTCATCATCAAGATGAGATTTTTGAAAATGCTTTGCGCATGAAAAATCTTTGTTTGTTAAATTTTCCCCGTACTCACTACCTCTCTCCGAACATATTATTTACTAAATATTTGAAAGATATTTTGAAAATTTCTGATCCAGACTCTATAGTTGTATCTAAAATATATTATCTACCAATTGGTATCGGAGAGAGTCTGGTTTTAGATTTGGAGACAGGTGGTGTTGTTACGGGGGTAATAGACCATCTATCTGTGAAGAGTTTAGACTTATCTGGGTTTTTTTATTTAGAGACTTCTACAGAGGAGATTCCTACTCGTGCTACACTGTTAGTTTCTTTTTTTATTGGAAAGGGATAAGGATATGATTTTTCGATCTTATTTTAAGTATAGACATGCAAAGTTTTTTGGTCAAGCGATACAGATTTTCCACGATGTTTGTCATAGCACACAAATGAAGAGGAAGGCTTTCCTCGCGCTTCATCCTCGTGTCGTAGCAATTGGGGCTTCCTTTCTAATGAAATATCCTTGTAAATGTGTTATTGTACTTCAGGGTAAGTCGTATATTTTTTTTATTCCTCTCAGTTGGAGGTTTTTTTACAAAGATCGGGATGAAGTAGTATTTACTTTAGTTTAGTTTCCTGGCTCCTGCTTAGTATTAGGGGTTTGTCTAGAATTTTGGTTCTACTCTGCACTCAGGTTTAACTTTACTCTTGTATATCACACTCCATTTTGTGTGCTGGGTTTATTCATAATAAGATGTATGTTTTCTAAATATGTTTGACTATTGATTTGTATTTCCTGTGTTTTTTCCTTAATAAAAGGATTTAAAACGTGAAAAAAGTTCTAATTAGTGGATGTATATTGAAGGTTTCTCCATGGATAACTTCCATTTTGTATGAGCGCACACATTTTCCCATCTTCTTGTCAATCATATTTCTTTGTTAAGTATGAACATGCTGATATTTTACCACAGTGGTTACAGTTTCTTTAAAACAACCACATTTAAATAAAATTCAGATATTCAGAGTCACTATCCAGATAGTGGGTGGCGTTGAATATTTGATAGAGTGGTCATTGATACTCAACCACTGTCAGGATAGTCTGTTCACATAGTACTGAAGATAGCTTTTTTGCTGTCCCAAGTTGTGCCAATACTTAGACAGATAGCAGAGCTGAAACTTGCCCCTAATGAGATAATACCTTGCCCCACCCCCTGCTCTACTACTACTATTACTACTACTGAGCACTTGTATAGTGCTACAAGTTGTACACAGCACTGAATGGACATGTAAGAGATAGTCCCTGCTCATCAGAGCTTACAATCTAGTCAAGACAGACAACACAAGGGGGAAAGGTAAAGAAACAAGGAGACTGGGTGAGTCAAGATCCAAAAGCAGCAGCAAGGAGGTGAGTTTTCAGCCTGGATTTGAAAAGGGTCAGAGAAGGTGCCTGGCATGCAGACACAGGTAGTTTGTTCCAGGAGTAAGTTGCAGCAAGGTGAAAGGAGTGAAGTCTGGAGTTAGCAATAGAAGAGAAGGGCACAGATAGAAGCAATTTGCCAGAAGAGCGGAGTTCCTGAGGGGGTGGGGGGGGGTGTAAGGAGAGATAAGAGAAGAAAGGCAGTGAGGAACTGCAGAGTGAATGCATTTATATGTCAGCAAGAGAAGTTTGAACTTGATGCGGAAATGGATAAGGAGCCAATGAAGTGACTTGAGAAGAGAGGTAATATGGGCATGACAAGGCTGGCGGAAGATTAGCTGCACAGCAGAGTGTCGAACAGATTGAAGGGGGGAGAGAGATGATTCAAAGGGAGACCAGCAAGGAGTAGATTACAGTAGTCAAGATGGGAGGTGATTAAGAAGTGGATATGTGTCTTAGTAGTGTGGTCAGAAAGAAACAGCAGGTCTTAGCTATCAGATGGATGTGTGTGGAGGAGAGAGAGGAGTCAAAGACAACCCCAAGGTTGCGAACTGAGGAAACAGGAAGGAGTAGAGAGTTATCCACAGAGACTGAGAAAGAAGGGGGGGGGGAGGTTTTAGGGGGAACGATAAGAAGCTCAGTCTTGGCTATGTTCAATTTCAAGTGGCGGTGAGACATCCAAGCAGCAATGTCAGAAAGGCAGGCATAGATCCGTGTCTGGATTGCCAGAGAGATTTCAGGCATAGAGAGGTAAATCTGGGAGTCATTGGCATAAAGATGGTACTGAAAGCCACGGGAAGAGATGAGCACACCTAGGGACTTGGTATAGAGAAAGAAAAGGAGCGGACCCAAGACAGATCCTTGGGGTACACCAACTGAGAGCGGGATAGCAGCAGAGGAGAATCCACCAGAATTAACACTGAAAGAGTGATGGGAGAGATAGGAGGAAAACCAGAATAATACAGAACCCTTAAAACCAAGTGAGGACAGAGTATTAAGGAGAAGGTTGTGATTAATAGTGTCAAAAGCAGCAGAGAGGTCAAGAAGGATGAGGACAGAGTAAAAGCCTTTGGATTTTGCTAGGAACAAGTCACTGGAGACTTTGGCAAGAGCTGTTTCAGTAAAGCGTAAAGGACAAAAGCCAGATTGTAAAGGATCGAGGAGGGCATGAGTGGAGAGGAAGTCAAGGCAGTGATGGTGAACCACATGTTCAAGTAGTTTAGAAACAAAGGGATGAGGGAAATGGGTCGATAATTAGAAGGACAGGTGGGATCAAGTGAGGGTTTCTAGAGAAGAGGTGTGACCACAGCATGCTTGAAGGCTGCAGGGACAGTTGCAGTGGATAGCGATAGGTTGAGAATATGAGAGATGGAAGGGACGATAGTGGAAGAGATGGGGGCTTAGGAGACGGGTAGGGATAGGATCAGAGGAGCAGGTGGTGAGTTTGGAGGAAGAAAGAAGGTATGAAGTTTCCTCTTCAGAGATCACAGGAAAGGAAGAGAGGGTAGCAGAGGTAGAGGGGGAAAATTGGGAGTGAAGATGGGGAAGAGGGGAAGAAGCTGACTTTGTGGGGAATTGGAGGGTGATCTTGTGGATTTTGTCATGGAAATAGTCAGTCAGCCAGGGTTTGGGCAGAAAGAGAGGGAGGGGTTGGAGGCAGATTTCTAAATAGGTTGGAGGAGACAGGACAAAGTTGAGTCCATGGGGGATGAAGAGTGAAGCTTAAAAGGAGATGGTCAGATAAGGGAATAACTGAGTTACAGAGGTTTGAGGGTAAGCAACTAGAGAAAAATACCAAGTCAAGGCAGTGGCCATGCTGGTGAGTGGGGGCAGTAGAGCAAAGCTGGAGGTCAAATGAGGTGGTAAGGGAGCTTTAAAGCAAAAGGATCAGAAGGGCTATCAACATGAATGTTAAAATCCCTGAGAATAAAGTGAGGGAAGAGGAAGGAATCCAGAAAGAAGGAAAGCCACGAGTCAAAATCAGTGAGAAAGGTAGAAGTAGACTTGTCAGGAGGTTGATAAATAACAACTACCTGGAGAGGCAGTGGAGTGAAAAGGCGGATGGAGTGGACTTCAAAAGAGGGAAAGGAGCGAGACTGAGGCTGCAGGAGGGGTTGGAATTGGCAGGAGGATATCACACGAAATATTCAGAGGCAGCATCTGGATAGGGCCGATGAATATCCCTTGCATTGGTTTGTTATCCAGATAATTGTCTTTGACTATTGAGCCCTAGGGGGCATGATTACTAAAATGAGCTGTGCTGACTCATGAAAAAGCCCCAAATGTTTGTGTGGGAGGTGCATTGATCAATGTTAACTGTTGGATGTGTGCTCGGCATGTCCCCTTGCACTTACTGTGGGGAGAGACACCTCATCACGGTAACTGGCAAATACATGCTTAATGCAGATGCACTTACTGCCACCAACTGAGAAAGGAGTAAGTACACCCACACCAACAGCAACCTTCATAATTAGTGCACACTAATGATTCCCATGATAACTGCAATGTGCCGTCAATGCTGCTAAACTCACCCAGTTACCATCTCATCCCATGCTCAGCAGTTAGTCTGGGAATTTTACCACGCTGCTCCAAGCTAAGAGTCAGCACCGCACTATTAGCTCCTGGCAAACTCTACTCCTACCCTTTACATACTTAAGTAAACATGCTCCTAAATGAAGTGATATAACTAGCATTTATTCCAATTACTGCAGGACTTTTAGTTTTGGGTATAATTGTGCATTTCCTTGGTGTGCCTAGTGGTAGTGGCAGTAGCGCCTTGGAGGAGGCAAAGAGGTGTTTTTACTAAACTGGGCTAACATTTAACCGGGGTTATCAGTAACTAGGTCCCATTGAATAACATGGGACCTAGTTGCAGATAGCCCGGGTTAAATGTTAGCCTGGTTTAGTAGACATACTCCATAGATTTTCCTTGATCTAAGAAAAAAAGAAAAGTTCAAAGAAATTTAAACTGAATCTTAAGCAATGGCTGCTTGACAGAGTGTTTGAGAGAATATAACCGTGTGACATTGCGCAGTCTCTAGTCAGCTTCATTTATTCACCCTTCTTTCCCATTTTTATCTCTAAATCATGGCATAATGTTACTGGTATTTTGATTGTTGAGTTATTCAGCCCTTTCCTTTTGGGCTTGTGTTGTTTGATGTATTTATTGTAATGAATCAATGTACTGTATTTGGATATTGTAAACTGCTTTGATGGTCATTTGACCAAATGGCGGTATACCAAATTTTGTAAATAAAATAAAATAAATATACATTTAGGTGACTGAGTCTTAGAAAACAAATCCCAGAGTAAATGTAAACGTTTTAACAGAGGGTCCCTTTTACTAAAATGTATTAGGTTTTTGTACATAATGAGCGTTTAGCACTAACACTAATATGCATTAAGTGCATAGCTTCCATGGTACCTGTCGGGGCGTGGCCAGGATTTTCATAGCAGGTAACACATAGATGCATATCCTAATGCTCAGTGCAATTATCGTAGGTGCACCAAACTCCACCTATTGTGGTGGTGTTAGTTGCACTCGTGCTAGTTGTAATATTGACAGTGCTCCATATGTCCCCCTCCTTCATTAACTGTAATGTGCTCTCGATGTATACCCTCCACCGCTATCCCACCCATTCACCACCCCAACGTGCAATTAGCAGTTACTGCACACATCAGCATGTTGTAACTGTCATTCCCCCACAGTTACAGTGACTGCAGGCCCAAGCGCGTAGTTACCAAGTGTGAAAAGCGGCCTAGCTTCTTAACACACTGTAGTAAAAGGGCCCCAAGGTGTTTATGAAATCCTCTTATGAGTTAATTTTGACTTATTTTATTTTCCAGTTTGTAAAATACTGTTTTTTCTTCTGAATATCAAGTGTTACTTTACAACTTTTGCGTTTTTTTAAAGCAAAAGTTGAATATCATCTCCTACTCTTCACTGCTCCCATCCCAACAAAAACTGTCCTTGCTTTTTCTCCATATGATGTTTATTCATCTGATCCAAAAGGAGAAATAAGGCCTGCAGTGTTTAAAATGTCTTCTTACAAATCATTTTTACCTTGTTACAAATGAATGTATAGTAAGGTCCATAATGCATAACTTAATTGAGGGACATTTTTTTCCTTTATAGAGGTAAGAAGATGCTATCGGGACGGTTAGATAAATACATCTATGATTATTTACACCGGAAGGCTATTTTGTAAACTTTAAAAATCTTATAGATTCCTAAAATGAATACATTTAATTTTTACATTTTTCATTTTGATGTTGCTTTCCTGAGGGCAGCAAAGGCCATATTGCTTCTCTAAGCATACCATATGGCATACGACACCATAAATGGATATCAATCTGGTTGTAATTCTTCTGACTGACAGGTAGATGAATTGTACTGTACAAAGAATGCATTTCAGTTATTTAGAGAGAACTCACATGAGATTCATTAACATGCCCAACTACTCTTTGAAGATAAGGTTACCAGATGTCCCCGATTTTTGGAGATTGCCCCCAATTTCAGAACTGTGTCCCCGATTCCCACCTGTTTGGCAGCCTCCTGTCCCTAATTTCAGCAATGAAGACGGAGGGGGTAGAAAACATTTTATTTTCAGTTTTATGATTTGAATATGTCCGTTCTTAGCATTTACATCCATTATCTTATGTTTTGCACAGTATGCGGGAAATGCATCACTTTTTCTATTTCTCTGTCGATCTGTCTGCTTGGAAGTGATACTGATACTGTCATGAGATAGATGGGGAGAGCAAGGCAATGACTCTTCTTCCCTCCTCCACGCCTTGTTGCTCAAACCTGGAACTAAGGTACCTCTTCCTCCCCCAGCCCCAACCATACTTTGGATAAGTGTCCCAGATATGCCTGCAAAAAATCTGGTGACCTTATCTGTAGGTGTTTTTTAAATATTCCCATAAGCTTAATAAGTGTTTGAGGATTTGAAAACTCCCTCTGCTTAGTCATTCTCACTGTTTAGTACTAATCATCAGCCCATATAAATGCATGCATAAATGATGATAGAAGTAACGTTGGAGCAGGAAACATTAATATTGCCATAATAAGAGGTACAAACTTTTTTTTCCAAAAGAAAACTTAGCACAGGCCCTCCCACTCCTTGCACTATCCCCTCCCACAAAAACAACAAAATGCATACTTTATAGTGCCAAAGATGAGATGACCAGGCCTAAAAGGGGACTGTAACTGCTGCTTCATGCAGTGGCAGAAAACAGTAACCTACACGAAGCAGGTATTACAAAGCTGGGCAGATTTTGGTTTTCATCTGTTCTCATTTCCTCTGCTACTATATTATTCCATTTCAGGTATTTTGAGGGTCATTTTTTAAGAAGTCACTTATTATATGCACCTCCTTTTTCTGTGCATTCTTTCTCATATTAGATTTGATAAAGCATTTTATCAAGTTAGCACATGCTAATGCCACTGATACATTTGATTAGTAAATTGGCCTCATTCCATACAATGGGACCTGTGGCAAACAGTGCATGGCAATGCAGCAGGGCCCTTCAGTAAATCGAGCTTGTAGTTTTGAAAATGAAAAACTACATGCATTTTTGCAATCTTTCCCTACCTTGCTCCCAAGAATGTTTCTGTTCAAAGCAGGTAAAGGCACAGGGCCCAATATTAAAAAAGGTATATGTGGTTAGCAGAATCCTGCTGAGTAAAGACAGCAGAACATCTCTTTTGGTTACTGGGACAAAGCAATACAATTTCAAGCCACTTCCTTAAGCTGTCTAGTTGCTGATGCTCTGTTGGTCAAAATATTGGTGGGCCCACCCCATTCCGCAGCCTATGCCGCTGAGCCCAATATCAGTGGCACTAACCACTTGTGCCACTGAATATCCCCACAGAGAGCCTTGACGCAATCTGGTAGTGCCAGGACGGTCCGTGAGTGAGGCTGGTGTGGTCCTGGCACCTATCCAGTCAGAGGGGATTTTTAGCCCCTAACAAATAGGTGACCTGAAAAAGTTAGAACAGGTCAAGAGCTGTCCTAACTTTATGTGGTTTTGCTGAATCTTACTGCTGACCAGATAGCAATGGCATTCAGTGGCAAGGTCGGATATTCAGTGTTGGTGGACATTCAGCATCTGGTACTAAATATCTCGTTTCATTTTTGCCTGTAGCAGTCAGGCACTTTACAAGCCACAGACTAAATATCAGGTCCACTGTGTATCATGAAGCCATGCATATGCTTTTTACTCATGTACAGGTTGGGCAATTTTCAAGTAGTCCATTTCTGAAGGAAAAAAGCTGTTTTATCTGAATAAATTGCTTGGAGATTAGCCCTCACCATATTCCAGGGCTGTTGAATACTTGATCAACCTACTGGGAAAATAGTGACAGCTTGGAACAAAAAGCATTTATACAGTGCCAGCAGATGTCAGTGTAATGTTTATAGTTAAGCAGTACAAAAATATATTGATTAATATTGACAACAATATGTTTAGGACTATATGTGCAAAAACAGTTTTAAGATTCTTGGAAGAAACTATATACAAAAGAATTGCTCATCGTCACAAGATATGGTGCTTAAAAATGTCACAGTTGTTTCATTTTTATGGAGAAAACAAAGACAAATGTTTAGGAAAAAATTACAGTGGTGCTGATGTTCTCAGAAGAAGTCCGTTTCCATTTTGACCTGATGGAGGGGAAGCCAGTCAAATTGAGGGTCATTTTTTTTAAGCAATGGCTATTTATGTGTACTAATGGTGCCTATCTGATAAAGTTGAACCCACGCAGATTTGACTTTATGGAATACTAGCTTAAGTGGCTGTGTATGCACATAAATGAAGCCATGATCACTTACACCCTCTCTAGAATGGGTGTAAAATAGTTGTGTATATCTTATGCACATTGGGCCATATAGTATAAAGGACATGCACGAATCTGTGCTGCGCTCATGTTACCCTAACTACACTTCTGTGAAGATCCAGAGTGAATCTACTTCCCATCAGTCACAATACATACTTTCAGAATAGTGACCAACTAAACTCTGTATTTAAGTGGTCATTTACATGCATAAATCAGTAAGAGTCCATGATTTAGGCACATAAACATCTGTAGAAAACTAATCACACCTTCCAGAATTACCCTCCAAATGCAATACATTGGTCAAATGAAAAGGAGTGACCTTATATCCTTTTGTTTTTATTTATTAACCTTTATTTCTATGTTTCCAAAACTGATCTTGCATGGAGAATATATATCACCTAAAGGGAAAGTTGATTATACATCTTTTAAATGCACAAGGTCTGCCATTTCAACAAAGTAGAACAACAGTATGGTCCGGCAATTGAAAAATGGCTAGAAAGGAGCTGACTTAATTTGGCAAGGCAGAATCTTACCTGGGAAGGGCTGAACAACACTAACACACTGAGGTATGTGGGCAGCATTTTTGGACTTTCGAGAAATGAGTACTGTATAGATCAGAGACCCTTGTAGCAAATCCGTCTTCTCATACTGACATATATTTATGTGGTAATCTAAGACTGCTTTGAGATGCTTAGTCAAAAGAACAGAGGAGCTGATTTTCAAAAGATTTTTCCAGACAGACTTCTGCATTGAAAAAGTTTGCCTACTGACTGATTAAAATTTGTCGGCTGAACAAAAATTAGCCACCAGCAAAGAGATGGCTTTTGAGGTATTCTAGGGATGAAGCTAGAATTTGACCAGACAGCTCTGGCATGGACTTTCCTGAAGTTAACCAAATATCTTTATCCAGGGCAGGGCCGGATTTACCTTGAGTGAGGCCCTATGCCAACAAAAATTGTGGGCCCCCAGCAGGGGCGGCCCAAGGGGGGTGTGGGCCTCATTTGCATAAGGGGCCTCATTTGCATAAATATTTGCATAATGTTACCATATACTAACTTTTAGTAAACGTGCCTCTTAATGAGTGTATGGATAAAGAAAGACTAAAAGATTTCTACATTACTATAATCCAGTGCCAACTGCCAGACACATTAGGAACTACTACAAACACTGCCCATTTAGAACCCATAGCAAACCCGCCGTATCCTAACAGCACTACCAGGACTCACAAAGCACCATACTCTACCAATCAAAAGGCAACACTGCAAATATTAAACCAATACATTTCAGAGAACAACAATACATGACCTACTGGGGAAAGAGAACAAGTGGCAATGTCAAATAGGAATTATATAAACAGAACACCTCAGCTCAGTTCCACATGCAGAACATAGACCATCACCAAACAAGTAATCACATTTTAGAAACAGGAAGACAATAATTAAACTGGGAATCCCAAAAGCCAAACTTGGAATGTACAACACTGTAGAAATAAAACTATACATTAATTTGCTCTTGTACTAAACAAAGCGCAGACGTTAATGATGCACATTTACCAGAGCTGACATATTCCAATTAATAAATTCAAAATAAAGAGATATTTTTCTACCTTTTGTGCATTTTTTTCAGCTGCAATTGCTCCAGCCACTTTCTTCTGGTTTCTTCATGTCTTCTGCTAACTCTCCATCGTCTGCTGTCCATTTGTCCTTTCTTCTCTCTTCTAGTTTTTTTCCATTCTCTCTCTACATCTGCTTTAACATACTAATCTTTCTCCTTTTGCTCTTTCCTCATTCCTATTTCATCCACTCAAATTTTACTCCTCCATCCTCAATCCCCACTTACTCTCCCAATACCCGGCCAATTGTAGATTTTTTTTATCCCTCCCACACAAAATATTTTTCCCTTCTCCATTTTACTCTTCCAGCCCCATCCCATTCTAATCCTCCCCCAACATCAGCTCCCTTCTAGTTCCAGCCTCACCCAGCATCCATTCCCTTCTAGTCCCTGCATCAGCCCATTTCCAGTCCTAGCCACCCATCAGCCCATTTCCAGTCCTAGCAACCCCCCAACCCAATACCAGTCCTAACCCCCATCACCCCATTTTCAGTTTAAGCCCCCCCTATAACCCATTACCAGTCCTAACCCCCCATCAGCCCACTTCCAGTCCTAACCCCATCAACCCATTTCCAGTCAGCCCCCCATAGCCCATTGCCAGTCCTAACCCCCCCCCATCAGCCCATCAGCCCACAGCCCATTACCAGTCCTAACCCCATCAGCCCACCTCCAGTCTTAACCCCCCCCAGCCCATTTCCAGTCCTAACCCCCCCCCCATAGCCCATTACCAGACAGCCCCCATCAGCCCACAGCCCATTACCAGTTTTAACCCCCCCCCAAAGCCCATTACCAGTTCTAAACCCCCCCCCAACAGCCCATTATCAGTCCTAACCCCATCAGCCCACCTCCAGTCTTAACCCCCCAGCCCATTTCCAGTCCTAGCCCCCCATAGGAAACTGGTTAAAAGATAGAAAGCAGAGGGTAGGGCTAAATGGCCAATTTTTCCCAATGGAGAAAGGTGAATAGTGGTGTACCCCAGGGATCTGTGCTGTGTCCGCTGCTTTTTGACATATTCATAAATGACCTGGAAAGTGGAATAACGAGTGAGGTTATCAAATTTGCTGATGACACAAAACTATTTAAAGTTGTTAAAACCCAGGAGGATTGTGGAAAATTGCAAGAGGATCTTGATAAATTGGAAGACTGGGCATCAAAATGGCAGATGAAATTTAATGTGGAGAAGTGCAAGGTTATGCACCTAGGGAAGAACAACCCAAACTATGGTTACACGATGCAAGGTTCCACATTAGGAACCACCACCCAAGAAAAAGATTTAGGCGTCCTTGTGGATACCATGTTAAAACCCTCGGCCCAGTGTGCAGCGGCGGCCAAGAGAGCAAATAGAATGCTAGGTATGATAAGGAAAGGAATGGAAAATAAAACAAAAGATATTATAATGCCTCTATATCGTTCCATGGTGAGACCGCACCTTGAATATTGTGTGCAATTCTGGTCGCCATATCTTAAAAAGGATATAGCAATTTTAGAAAAGGTTCAGAGAAGAGCCACCAAAATGGTAAAGGGGATGGAAGGCTACTCCTATGAAGAAAGGCTAAAAAGGTTGGGGCTCTTTAACCTGGAAAAGAGACGGCTGAGGGGAGATATGATAGAAGTCTATAAATTAATGAACGGAGTGGAACGGGTAAACGTAGATCGATTGTTTACCTTATCAGAATATAGAAAGACTAGGGACATGCAATGAAGCTACAGGGTAAACTATTTAAGACTAATAAAAGAAAATATTTTTTCACTCAACGTGTAATCAAACTCTGGAATTTGTTACCGGAGGATGTAGTAAAGGCTGTTAGTGTAGCTGGGTTTAAAAAAGGTTTTGGACAAGTTCCTGGAGGAAAGGTCCATAAACCATTATTAAGAAGGGACCCAGGATATCAATGCTTGAACCAATACAAGAATTGTTGAACCTGTGTCCCTTGGGGAAACTGCTAGGTACGTATGACCTAGATTGGCCACTGTTGGAAACAGAATACTGGGCTTGATGGACCTTGGTCTGACCCAGTATGGCATATCTTATGTTCTTATAGCCCATTACCAGACAGCCCCCATCAGCCCACAGCCCATTACCAATCTAAACCCCCCAAAACCCATTACCAGTTCTAAACCCCCCCCCAACAGCCCATTACCAGTCCTAACCCCATCAGCCCACCTCCAGTCTTAACCCCCCCCCCAGCCCATTTCCAGTCCTAGCCCCCCCCCCCATAGCCCAGACTGTCTCCTTCGCGTCTCTGTTAAGCCCGCAGGGGCTGATGGGAAATTTCCCATCAGCCCCTGCGGGCTTAACAGAGACGGGAAGGCAGAAGGAGACAGTCTGCCTTCGCGTCTCTAACAGCCTGCACGGAGGGAGACACGGAGGCACGGAGGGAGGGACCGAGCTTACAGAGGGGGCCCCCCGCGGGTCAGTCCATGCTGCCGCGGCAGCAGAGGGGGCCCCACGGCGGCAGCCAGCAGGGTTTTTTTTATTTTATTAAAAAAAAAAGCCTAACTAGTTCAATTTTTGTGGGCCCTTTGCAGCTGTGGGCCCTACGCCATGGCGTACATGGCGTATAGCTAAATCCGGCCCTGATCCAGGGCAATTTAGCTAGTTACATTCAGCGGTATTGAATATCTGGAGAAAGTTACCCAGATAAAGATCCCTGGTTAACTTTGCTTCTCATTGCAGCCCCAAATATTGGCTTCACAGTAAGATCTTTTTTACTAACGCTTGATAGCTGATTAAAATAAAACTCCTCCCGCCCCCTCCGTCAGATTCATTTCAATAGTCTTTCTCTCCCCTCCCCTGCACTTGCTCATCTGGAATCCACTCGATCCTCTGCCTTCTTTTTGTTGGGCCCCATTCTATGCAATTCACTCCCATCAGAGCTTCTTCTCGTACTCTCCTTTCCACACTTTAAGGCAATGTTAAAAACCCACCTCTTCTCCCTTGCCTTTGACCTTCCCCCCCCTCTCTTTCCTAATTTCCTGTCTTGCTGCCCTTGCCCTCTCTTGTCTAGTGCTCTATTACTTCCTTTATGTGCTCTTCTCTTTCCTGTCCTTACAATGGCGTTCCGGTTCCTTTGCCCTGTTTCTTGTAGTAACTTGTTTTATATCGTAATCCGCTCTGACACCTTGACATTGGCCGGTATTTCATGATATATAAAGATAAAGATAGAGGTACACGTGTAGATTGTGAGCCCTTTGGGGACGAGGGAATGTATCCATTACCTGCTTGTAATGATCCTAAACCGCTCTGATGCCCTAAAGTCTGGGCGGTATATCAAGAAATTGAATAAACATAAACATAATGGACATTTTAACACACAGCAGTAGGGATTTAGAAAGACTTATCTGCATAGAAGTCCACAGCCACATGCTAAAACACTTGTTAACTGGCAATTGTGAGCTGGGGGGTGAGGAATAAGTAGAGCATGGTCGTGGAAAGCACATTACCTCTGGAGCCCAGACAATTACCGTGAACTCAGAAACAACATGGGTTCATCTATTGACTCCTCTAAAGGGGTCATTAGATGAATCTGCCTTGGTGGAGTGCACATTAGGCAATATGTGACCAGGGGGTGCAACTAGGAACATGCTGGTTGCGCCTCTTGAAGCTAACACAGAGGCTTTGCAAATAACTCATACTGTATGGGGCTTGTTTACAAAGCTGCGGTAGCGGTTTCGCGATCGTTATCGGAACCGCGACCCCATTGATTTCAATGGGGCCGCGGCTCCGATAACGACCGCGAACCGCTACCGCGGCTTTGTAAACAAGCCCCTATGTGTTTATCATGTTATTTGCAAATTCTTAGCAGGCTATAGTAAAAGGGGCCCTTAATTAAACCACCCTCCCATTCAATATCAGTTACCTTAACATTTGACCCTTTTTCTACTACTGTCCATTCCTTCTTACCATTGCTATCACCTGAAACTTGCTCCATTGTCCTACACTGCAGCAGTGGATTCAGCTGGCATAGCAATTCAGATAGCTCTGTCCAATGAGGGACACCAGAAGACAGCATATGGTAATAGATGACACCAGGTTTTAAGGAACCATTCAGTCAAGGAATAGAAACATGACGGCAGACAAAGACCACATGGTCCATTCAGTCTGCCCTTCCATATCAACTACTACAATAGTCCCTATTTTTCCTTTAGAGATCCTCTGTGTTTGTCCCATGCTTTTTTAAATTCAGATACTGTCCTCATCTCTACCACATCCATTGGAAGACTATTCCATACATCTACCAGCCTTTCCATAAAGAAATATTTACGCATATTATTCCTGAGTCTATTCCCTTTCACCCTCATTCTGTGTCCCCACATGTGCCATTCTTCAGTCCTCTGGCACCACTCCTGACTCCAAAGAGGCATTGAAAAGGTTGGTCAGTGGAGCTGCTAGAATGTCCCCAGGTTCCTTCAGTATTCTCGGATGTATCCCATCTGGTCCCATCACTTTGTCTACTTTAGTTTAGCTAGTTCCTCACGAACACAGTCTTCTGAAAATTGTTCAAGATCCCCATCGCTTCTTTTCCTATTTGTGGGTGTTTTCTGAGGTCCTGCTCCTGGCCCTTCATCTGTGAACACAAAACAGAGGTACTTGTTAAGAAATTCTGCTTTATCCTTATCAGCTTCCACATATTCCCACCCTTCACCTTTGAGTCTGTCAATGCCACTTTTGCCCTTCCTCCTCTCACTAACATATCTGAAAAATTCCTTCTTACCACAGCTAACATCTAAAATTTACTCCTCTGACTTAGGGGTCTGTTTACTAAACATTCCTAACGTGCGGGGCCGTGCTAGTGTGCCTGTGCCATATAAGGAGTGGGCGGTTCAGGCAGAAAATAGAAAAAAAACGGTAGTAAGCAACCGGATGTGTGTGCGTCGCGCTAATGTGCGGGGGTCGACATTAGCGCGTGGAAAGGCAAAGTGGCACGCTGCTGAGTATACAAAACAACAGAGCCGTGGTACAACGGTGAAGACACTGACCGATGGTGCAGGGGCCATGGGTTCAATCCCCCAGTGTGCGCAACGACAAAGGTCAACTGAGGCAGTAATTGTAATGATTAACATTGTTTTAGGAGGCAAATTAATTTGGAACGGCATAAGGCGGCGCACAGTTATTTTTGGGCGGCAGAAGGCGGCGCACAGTTATTTTTGGGCAGCAGAAGGCGGCGCACTGGTCCCCTTGGGCGGCAGAAGGCGGCGCGCTGATAGGCACAAGGCGGCGCGCTGATGCACAAGCACAGGAACAGAGCCACAGCACAATGGTTACAACACTGACCAATGGTGCAGGGATCAGGGGTTCAACACCTCACAATGCCCAGTGCAAAATGCCTGCTGAGGCAGTATGTATTATGCTGTAGGAGGCTGTATAAATTTATTTTGTTATCACTACTAGCAAACGCACTCTCCCAGCATGTTAACATACGGCGGCCCATAAGGCACATGTTACAGTGCACTGTTCGCCAAGGCACCCTTGAATGACCCCTATGGGGCAGCATGTATGTTGCGACACAGGATAATGTATAGTGCACCCTATAGGGATGGCAACCATAAGGTGGCCTACAGGGCGCCCTATGAAGCACCCTCAGAGGCACCTAATGGGTATAGTAAGCTGAGGGTGGCCTGCCGGCATAGACATATGTACAGTAAATAAAAATAAAGCTGTGGACAGCCCTACCAAAGGGCCCCACTGTGGGTTTGAACCCATGACCTCTGGCTGCACAGGCAGTGATGTAACCATTGCGCTACAGCTCCATAGCTGTAAGCAGGCCCCTGGCTGGCTGCAGATAGCCTACATGTCACCTCACAGACAGTCTGCTGGTGTCAACAGGATAGGGTTAGGCCACCCGTACCCATGATGCACTGCACATGCAAATTAGCTGTCCGCAGATGGACACAAGATGGGGAATGCACCCCCACAGCACCTCGGCCCTGTTGGGGGAAGTGACCGGGTGCACCCACACAGCACCTTGGCCTAGTAGGGGGCACTGACCGGGTGTTTTACTGGCACAGAGTAGCCACACACCGTTACATCGTGCGGGTACTGTGCTCACCCTGAGTGTGCAATGAGGTGGCCAGGACCAGGTCAACAACACCTGCCATGACTGCTGGAGTCCAAGCGGGCGTTCCAAAGCAGTGTTAATGTGTAAGATAGCTACTTTCTGCACAAACACCATGGATATCCCTGTCTGCCGCCATCAGGCACCCCCCCCCAGTGGCAAACATGGTCCCCATCAAGGGCAACATCAACCCCAGTCCTGCTGAGGAACACCACCACCCCCCCCAGGCAGGCAGCTCCATACACAGCCATAACACAATAGCAGACAGACATAAGCCCAGGGTATGGTAAGCTGCACTCCACCACCAGATATTCCCCTACAGCAAGCCAACAGCCACTGCACCCTGCAAGCCATTATAGCAAGACATTTACCAGCTACAAACAGTCTGCTGGTTAGTCCATAGTGCATGTTCCCAATGGAGATGCATGCACCCAGAACTGGGCTGTCTGCATACACAGCAGGCAGATAGATCAGCGACTGGGCCCCAAAGAGAAACCCATATCTATCACATGAGAGAACTACTATACAGCACTATGGGGGTGCCTAGCCATGCTGTGGTCACTGTACAGTCAGGGTGAGCGTGATCCCCCAGAAGGACATGCTTTGGCCACCCTGTCTGTGTAGGTGGTGGCCGGACACTACAATATCCCAGCCAATGTCCCTGCCAGGGCCCTATGCCCAGTGCAGATGCATCCTGGCCACGCCACCCTGCCCTGGCTATACCCATGGTACCTTGCACCTCATTATGCACATTGACTGGCCAATACTGGCAACAGTGCTGGCAGTGCGGGCTGTTGAAGGGGCTTGCAGCCAACACCCACTGTATAGACAGACACACACTTCCACACCTCTGCCACCATGGTGCTACGATTGAGGGGGTAAGTAGCCTTGCCCACCAAACCGGTCCTGAGCACGGCAAGGCATGGATATGGTACGCATTACAGCTGGTGGTCACTCCCCAGGGTGGTAAGCACCGTCAGAGGCCAGGCCTGGAGCATGCCCCGCAAACACCTAACAGATTGTTTGGATGGGGTCAACTAGCAGTATGTACGTAACGTATGGATAACTGCCTGCCTGTGCTCCTAGCAAACGTCTCCGAGCTGTGTACCGTATACCTCAGGTGTAGGGTGACATTGGTAAGTTATGCAAGTGCTCGTTTTGGGTGCTGCATGCACGGTCCAATGTTCTGCCTTTCCAGGAGACATTGGCCAATGGGCCTGTGGGTGTGGGTGTGTCTGCCCTTGATGGCTGCTGCTTTACGGCACAGATTCCCAACTCCAGTCCAGGTTTGCATCACACTGTTCGGGTTTTCCTGCTATCCCTCATGAATATGCATGGGCTACATCTACATGCCATGGGGGTGGTGCATAGATATACAGCACAGGCATATGTATGAGTGTCAGCATGGAACTTGACTGGTGTGTGGCCCACCAGGACTGCATTTGGGTGATTCTGCTCTAGGTACTGCCCCTGTTCATGGTGTCTGTGCTCAGTGGGGTAAAAGATAGATGTCTTACCATTGCATATGTCCCCGCCATGAAAGGTGTGTCCTTACTATCACTGTTTAGTTGTGGGAAAAATATGTGGGCAGGATTGGCAGTAGCCCCAGCTGGGCTTTGAACCTGTGACCTTCTGTTCTTGTATGCACTGTCTGTGTGCACTGCACCACTGTGTAGCCACTGATTGGTTGGATTCCCTGGACTGTCCATGACTGTGGATCCGGCAGGACCTGTCTGTTGCAGTGGACTGTGCCAGCCTGCACATGGCTAGGCCTCTGTCTTCTGTGGTTAGCAGCCACTGCCCCCTGCACCACATGTACTTGTCCGCCAACATGCTGGCATGAACTTCTCTCAGAAAAAGCAGTTGACCTGATTGCAATGTGGCAGTATGGGACTGCATTTGGGGGACTTGGCTGTAGGTAATGCCCATTGTTGTGGTGTGTGTGCGGTGTTGGGTAAAATATGGGTGTTTTCCCCATGCATACAGGGGTGTCTGCGCTATCTTTATTTAGTGGTGGGTAAAATATAGGGACTGGGCTGGCAGGTGCCCCAGCTGGGTTTTGAACCTCTGCCCTCTGGTCCTAGAGGTAATGACTCTGTCCGCTGTACCACACTTTGGCCACAGAGACAGTGCAGCCCCTGGAGGCAGTAAGCCTGGCAGGATGGAGTCACAAACCCTGCTCTACGCAATTCTACTGTGGGCATATGCACCCTGTCTGGTGACAAACGTGCACATAAACCCCGGAAATGACCACGGAAAATGTGGGACAAAATATCACCACGCTGGGCAACAGTGATATTAATGGGCAACCATAGCAAACACTCCCAGGAAAGCTCCAATACGTGGCAATGTTTTTTGGAAGAGTCTCCTCTCAGTAGACCCTTCCAAAAGTCATTTCTTTTTTCTGGAGCTTTGCTGGGTGTGATTTCTGTATTTGCCCATCACTATAACTGTTCCCCAGCTGAATTACTATTTTTAATAGTTCTGTTGTGGTCATTTTCTATTTTTATTTTCGCTTTTGTGCTGTGCACATATATCACACTGCTCACGTTTTGCTGGTTTCCCCGGTTTTCCTGTACATTGCTGACGGAAATGGTTTCTCTTCCCTTTAAATGCTTTCTAACCGCGAGTGTTTCACTCGCGGTAGTTTTTACATGCAAATTCGGGCCCGATACTGTGCGAGGAGCCTCTCCCCTCCCACTCTCCACCCATTGACCCCGTCCCTCCGCCCCTCGGGAGCCTTCCTCCGCCCTCAGAATGCCTTTCCACGCCTCTATCGGACATTTGCGGGCCGGGTACTTTTGCGGGGCACGTTAGTGCGGCGCGCAATTGTGCGGGGCCCAAGCGCACTTGTGCGGGGCGTTTAAGAGCGTTTCTGAGCGTTTGAGTGCCGCGTTTCCGTGCGCTATTGTGCGGCACGCAATTGTACGGCTTTTAGTAAACATGCCCCTTAGTGGCTTTGGCAGGCATTTGAGCAGTTGAGATAGCTCTGCCCAGTGAAGGATGCTGGGTGCCAACCAATGACATCAGATGCTGTGAGGTTTTAAAGTGAAGCTTAGCAAATCATTGGCACTGGGTGTCACCTAAGACATGCAATCTTTAGCATGTCCATTTGCCTAGTTACTGGCACAGCAATTTTTCAGTCTGTTATTGTCTGGCAGAAATGGCATAGTCATGACAACAGAAGAAAAGCAGGATTTGATTCTGGTTAGAATTTTGGTAAGGCCTCCTAATAGTTGGTCATAATGTCAGCATAGACCCAGGACTCTTGTTCAAGTAAATTTAGTACATGGTAATCTATTTCTCAGCTCAAATTTGGACTGAGAATTGTCAGAGCAGCGAGCAAAGAAAGGTTTTGTTGTGTTTGTATAACCAAAACATGGGTGGGTGAAGGTGATCTTGCTATACCACAGCAAATCAGTCCTAAAGGATCTGAATGTCTGTCTAAAGCCAGGTTGTTAAGGAAGGGTAGAGGCCTGAATTAAATTTATAAGTCTTCAGTAAGCTTATGCCCTGTGCCGTTTAAAAAATATCTCTCGAGTGGAATGTTTACTGGTTACAATATCAGATCCAGTTGTCTTGGTTATTCTACTGGGATATAGTCCTTCTAATATAAATACTGATAATTTGCTTGATTTAATTTCAGAACTCTAAATTCAGTATTAGAAACTTTCAGTGCTGGGAGATTTTAATATGCCAGTAAATTGCTCACTGGGAGGAATTCATTAGATGGTTATCTAGACTATGGATATCCTTGATTCTCAGCAAATGATCACCACGCCCACACACAAATTAAGAAATGTCCCCAGGTAGTGATAATCTTATGGATAACTGATTGGGTAATATCAGTTACCTAGTGATACTCTTAGGGATTACTGATTGGGTATTATCATAAAAACATAGAAACAAGAAAAATGACGACAGAAAAAGATCACATGGCCTATCTAATCTGTCCTTCCATATCAACAACTACAACAGCCCCCTTTTTTCCTTTAGAGATCCTCTGTGTTAGTCCCATGCTTTTTTGAATTCAGATACTGTCCTCATCTCTACCACCTCCACTGGGAGACTATTCCACAGATCCACCACTCTTTCCATAAAGAAATATTTCCGCATATCACTCCTGAATCTATCCCCTTTCACCCTCATCCCATGTTCCCTCGTAGCAGAGCTTGCTTTCAATTGAAAGAGGCTCTCCTCCTGTGTATTTATGTCACGGAGGTATTTAAATGTCTTAATCATATCACCTCTATCCCGCCTTTCCTCTAAGGTGTACATATTAAGATCCTTAATTCTGTTCTCATATGCTTTATAATGAAAACCACTAACCATTTTAGTAGCCACTCTCTGTACTGACTCCATCCTGTTTATATCCTTTTGAAGGTGCGGTCTCCAGAATTTCACACAATACTCCAAATGAGGTCACACCAAAGACTTATACAGAGGCACTATCACCTCCTTTTTTCTGCTAGCCATTCTTCTCTGTATGCACCCAAATATCCTTCTAGCTTTTGATGACACCTTTTCTACCTGTTTAGCTACTTCAAGATCATCAGACACAACCATGCCTAGGTCCTGCTCTTCTTTAGTGGACAAAAGTATTTCACCTCCTATACTATATTTTCTCCCTTGGATTGCTGCAGCCCAAATGCATGACCTCACATTTTTTAACATTAAATCCCAGTTGACAAATTCTAGACCATTCTTCAAGCTTAGCTAGATCCCTCCTCATGTTATCTACACCTTCCTGGGTGTCTACTCTATTGCAGATTTTGGTATCATCTGCAAAGAGGCAAACCTTACCTGGCAGCCCTTCCGCTATATCACTAACAAAGATGTTAAAAAGAATCAGACCAAGGACAGATCCCTGGGGCACACCACTGGTAGCTTCCTTCTCCTCAGAGTGAGCTCCATTTACCTGTACTCTTTGTCGCCTACTACTCAACCAATTTTGAACCCAAGCAGTAACTTTAAGGTCCATCCCTAGGGTGTTCAGTTTGTTTATAAGTCACCTGTGAGGAACCTAGTGATACTCTTATGGATTACTGATTGGGTATTATCAGTTACCTTGTGATACTCTTAGGGATTACTGATTGGGTATTATCATTTACTAGCCAAAACACAGCTTTCTTCATTTTACTTTAAAGAAAAGAATGAAGTGAAGGGCACTATCAAAAGGGCAAAATAAATGCATTCAGTCAAAACTAATAAGGATTAATATAAAATCTTCAAGTCTTTGATCCCAGATTTTAAATCTTCTATATCTTTTTTAATGGAAGGGTTGAGGTAGTAGCAAGTTGTGTTAAAAGATCTTGCTAACGAAGTGTTAGAAGAGTGTTAGATATCTTCTCATGCAGGAGTTAATAAGGGCTGGTCTCGTCATGCCCTTTACTTGCTTCCTCGACAATTAAGGCTGCTAAAACGCAAGTGGCACAAAACTAAATCTGAGCGAAACAGAGAGCTCTGTGGATCTCATGATATAGAATACCAGCAACAAACTGAGTAAAACAGAGTGTTATTAAAAAACAAACTGTCTGCTTCTGATAATAGTCTACAGAAATTGTTTTGTTTGCTAACAGAGTTCACTGACAGTGATTAAACGTCTATGATCAATGTCCACTTTTGACCAGTGATTAGTTTGTTGAATTTTTTTGAAGATAAAATCTCCAAGTTGGTCTGTGCATGAGTATAAATCGATGAGGATATGTCTAAGAAGAATGGTGATTATTTGAATACTGCTATGCACCAGTCTATTAGATGTTGGTAGTGATGAAAGTAATGTGCAGGGTTGCACTGAAGCAAATCATTTACCCCTATGACTGAGGATGAGCCTTCAGAATTTTTGAGTTCATTAGAGGATTCCAAGCATGCCTCGCTCATATTAGCAATTCAACAGCAACTTGGAAAAAATGAGTTGGGAGAGGATTTAGTTAATTAGTTGTTATGGGGATCTGCCCTGGGAGTCATTTTGGTCTATGACTAGTTTAGAAGCAAAGGACCCAATATTCAGTAGTGGCGGCTAGCCGATCTAACGCAGGTAGCCACCGCTGATGAACTTGAAACCTGGATATTCAATGCTGGGATCATATCTGGCCCCAGCAGGTTGCCTGGATTGGCAAGAAGCTATCAGGCAGTGGTAATATTCAGCAGCTGTCCGGTTAGCTTCCACAGTGAGTAAAGTCAGCCTTTGCTGTGCCTTATTTTCACCACATAGCCATAACCGGACTCAATATCACTGCTGCCTAGTTTTGGTCTGGTGCTGCCCCCAGAACACTGCTTAAACACCCTGATGCTAACCTTATTTTGCATAGTTAATGAATCTATCATTAGAAGAGGGTATAGCAGATAATGAGCTTAAGAAAGTAATTGCCACCTCTATTTTTGTCCAATTACAAATCGTTCCTTTCTGGCCAATGTTCAGAAAAGGTAGGGGATAGACTGTAAGCTCTGATTAAGAACCATCTTTTGCATGTGTCTGTACAGCACTGCATATGCCTTGTAGCACTGTATAAATGATCAGTAGTAGCAGCAGTATTCAGCAGTGGCGGTGGCCAGCCGTCGCTGCTAAGCTCAGAACCCAGCTAGCGGCTGAATATCATTGCTAGCTGATTATCCCTGGATGCTGCCTCCTCCCTGCCCTGGAACACCCCAACCGTAGCCAGCTAGCAATGAAGCACTTTGTGGCAGCATCCAGTGATATTCAGTGGCCCTAACTGCGTTAGAGCCGCTGCATATCCTGCTCAATACTACTTAGGTGGTTTGCAAACTGCCTAAATAGCTTTTAACCCTCCTCTCCCCCCCATAATGTTTAAACAAGTATCTGTTTTTTGGACAATATCCAAATGTTATATTTTTCTCGATCCCTACTGAAATGCTCTCCTTGTTATTATTGATAACATTAAAATTAGAGCAGATGAGGATTATGATGCCCTCTGGGTTCATTTCGATTGAACTACTGCTTTTGACACTGTGCAGCATAATTGTTGCTAAAATGCTTTCAGACCATAGGTTTAAACTCTTGTGTTAGTTGATTTTCCTCTTAATTGCCTGAGCATGTGCAAGAGGTTTACTGGAATCACTCACTGTCCAGTTTTAAAATTGTAAAAGGAGGGGCACCCTAAGGACCTCCTTTTTCATCTATTTTATTCAATTTATATTTAAAGCTACTAGCAAAGATTCTCAAGTGCTTTGATCTTGAATTTTATCCTCTTGTGTATTACATCAGCTTGTCTTTATGAAGGATGATAAGCTGGAGGTCATATCTCATTTTAACGGGATTTTTAAAATGACTGCGGAATGGATCTACCAGAATTATTTGGTTCTAAATACAGACAAGTTGGAAGCCATGTGGATTTCTAAGAAAACCAATCTAATATTGATCTATCCTGTTTTGTGAGGCACTGCAATGCAATTTTGTATTGAAATTTTAAATTTGGGATTACAGTTCAATAAGCATTTGATACTGTCTCCTCAGATCTGTACTATAATGCACTAATGCTCTAACCAACTTCTTCTGGTTCATCAGTTGAAATGATTTTTTACCCCTACTAATCTGCTTAAAGTTCAAACAACCATTACAAATTGCCTGGATTATTGCAATTTGTTCTATCAAGGACCGTAAGAAAACAGTCTTCACTCCCTCTGGAATACACCTATGCCTTGCTACTACATTCAGAAGTTTTAAAACTGATTTAAAAACATGCCTTTTTAATCAATTTTTTGAGATCCCTCCCTGAATGGGGATCGGTCAGCCAGCAGTGCAGTGTCATTATGCTCCGATGTTTGCCTCCTTTCCTTTAGATTCTCTGTCTTACTGTTATTACTTGGCGTTCCACTTCTGTTATTGTTTTAATGTGTAGTCAATTTTATGCTTATGTAAATCACTTTGGTATTTTGGAAGAATGATTTATTAAGTTTTAATAAACCATAAAGAATTCAAAACATGGTTTGATCACACTATGCCTATCCTTGCAGGTTTGCATTTGCTCCCAATCTCTGTAAGAATCTCTTTCATATTATCTGTTTAGTATATAAGGTATTGTATGTGGGCATTTCCTCTTTATCTATTAAACGGATTGGTGCAGTATGTCCCTTCCAGACAGTTACAGTCCTGTCAGCAACTGCTACTTCAGCTGCCAGGCCGACTAAGGTCTGGCTATCAACGAGAAGTAGGATGTTCTGTTATGTTTTTGTGGAATGTTCTACCCTATCGACTGCCTAATATTGCAGTTATTTGTTCTTTAGGAAGGCTCTTTAAACTTGGCTGATTAGTGAGGATTACGATTAATTCATGTTGCATTGGAGAAATTCTAATTAGGCTGCTGATATATACTGGTCTATTTGATCTTATTATTTATTAGCTGATATAATAATAGTCTGTATTGATTAGGTTTTTTATGATATGTTGTATAAAGAGAAGTTGAGTGGAGAAGTAGACTAGTGTTCAGAGTAGCAGTCTGGTGACCAAAAGACTAGAGTTCAAGTCCCATTGGCACTCCCTGTGGCCTTGGGCAAGTTATGCAACCCTCCTTTACCTCAGGTGCAAGCTTAGATTGTTAGCCTGCAGAGAGGGAAATGCCTATTTTATCTTGCAACTTGCTTTGCGATACTGCTAGAAAGATATGATCTAAATTAAACACCAGATCAACAGCCTGAGAAATAATTAATCATTGAAGTATTTTTCACTTCTTTTTTTACCTCCTTATGTTTGTACAGTTTTTGAAAGGGAAATGCTTCTGAGCATGGGGGGGGGGGGGAGCAGAAGAATAGGGACACAGGAGGATGATGCTGGACATGTTGGGGGTACTAAGGTGACAAGGGAGATGCAGGACACAAGGAAGAGTACAAGACAGAGGGATATGCTGGGCATAAAGGGGAGATAGGGAAATAGAGGGGGATGCTGGACATAGGGAAATAGGGATACAGGGAGATGCTGAACATGGGAGGGTGAGTAGGAAGACAGAAGAGCAATGCTGAATATTTGGAAGTAGGAAGACAGGTGGGACAGGATAAATGGAGGGGGTAATAGAAAGAAGAGATGATGAATTAAGGAAAAGAGAGATAGACGATGCTAAACAAAGGGGGGAGGAAGTGAGACAAGATGTTGGAAGAAGTTAGGGAGAGAGAGATAGAGAAAAAGAGAGAAGATGCTGGATGGTGGGAGAGGCTGGAGAATATGGAGATGGTGTGCTGCAGCAATCCATCCTTGATAAAAAATTGTTTTACATCTTTGTTAGTGATATTGCGGAAGGGCTGATGAGTAAGATTTGCCTATTTGCGGATGATACCAAAATCTGCAACAGAGTAGACTCCCAGGAAGGAGTAGATAACATAAGGAGGCATCTAACTAATCTTGAAGAATAGTCAAGAATTTGGCAGCTGAGATTTAATACTAAAAAATGCAAGGTCATGCATTTGGGCTTCAAAAGACCAAGGGAGTGCTACAGTGTGGGAAGCAAAGTACTTCTATCCATGAAAGAAGAGTAAGACCTGGGCGTGATTGTTTCTGATGATCTTAAAGTGGCCTAACAGGTAGAAAAGGTGACTGCGAAAGCCAGCAGAATGCTTGGGTGTATAGGAGTAGGAATGGCCAGTAGAAAAAATGAGCTGATAATGCCTCTGTATAAGTCTCTGGTGCGACCTCATCTGGAGTATTGTGTGCAATTCTGGAGACCGCACCTTCAAAAGTATATAAGCAGGTTGGAGTCAGTGCAGAGGGTAGCTATTAAAATGGTTAGTGGTCTTCATTATAAACCATATGGGACAGACTTAAAGATCTTAATATGCATATGTTAGAAGAAAGGCAAGATAGAGGAGATATGATAGAAACATTTAAATACAGTACCTCCATGGCATAAATTCACAAGAGCAGAGTCTCTTTCAAATGAAAGTAAGCTCTGTAGCAAAGGGGCATGGGATGAGGGTGAAAGGGGATAGACTCTTTTTGAAAGAGTGGTAGATGCATGGAATAGTATCCCAGTGGAGGTAGTAGAGACGAGGACAATATCTGAATTCAAGAAAGCATGGGACAAACACAGCGATCTCTAGAGGAAAAAAGGGACTATAGTATTTAATATGGAAGGGCAAGCTAGTTAAGCCATATGGTCTTTTTTTGCTGACATGTTTCTATGTTTCTATGAATGAGAGGGCCAGGGTGAGGTAAAGTGATGAAAGTAATACAAAGAGGTAGATTGAAGACTGGCTGGTAAAAAGGAGTGGATAGAGAAACAAAGAGCTGAAAGGAAACAATCATTGTCAGAGATGGTTTTAGGGGAGGACGTGAAGAATACAGAAGAAAAGAAAAGTATGCAAATGGTCTGGAGATCCTGGAGGGAGAGCTGAGGAAAGAGGAAAGCAGAAACCAGAAGCTAGGACAAACATGATTAGAAAAGACAGCAAAGGTAAAAAAACAAATTTTATGCTTCATTTAGTGGTTGGAATATGTCAATTTGGGGAATTTATACCTGCTATCTTAATGCATTGCTTTTCCTCTTTCTCTGTGTTTGTACTGCATACACTGTCTGGCTTCTTGGAGTTTCAAGTTCAATTTTTGTCTACATATTTCTATTGTCAGTTTATGGTAATTTGCAACTATACTTGGTGAGGGTTTATATATGTTTACTATGGGGGTCTATTCCGCACAGCATTTAGTGAGGATATACCTCTGAGTCGGACTAATATCCCCTTCTAAATGCCCAGGGCCAATTCCGGTTCCAAAGCCCTCCGCATGTATAGTGGAGATGTGTGGGGAGCTCTGAATTGGGGGTGGGATTGGGAGGGCCTGAGGAGGAGTCTGGGTGGAGTGGAGGTGGCACCCTGACCCCAGATGTACAGGGCCTATTCCAGTGATGGCCCTTTACATCCGGGCTTGGTGAGTTAGATGGAGGACTTTTTCCACCTTGGAGGTGGAATAAGTACCCCCCGACATCGGCGGCCATCCTGGCAGGATTCCTCCGAAGAGTAGAGCAGGGCAGGGGGTTTCCTGCAGCCAGATACAGGCCAAGGACGACCTGATCATTGGGTCAGGCAGTTGGGAACTGAGACATTTACAATGTCGCGGTGCCGATCGGGGCTCATGCATGGTGTCCCGGTGCCATGGCAATCGGATGCCATGGTACCATGGTTGCATGCAGGAGCTTTGGCAGGGCTAGCCGTGGAGCTGGATGGCCATTCAGTGGGCCTGAATTGGGGCACTCCAGTACCTTCAGGCCCTGTGCCCCAATTCTGCTCCAGTGGGAAGAGTTCGCTTCCAAGGGTGCAGAATCAGGGTCAGATCCGGACCGTCCAGATTTTGGATGTCTGGATGGCACGGACATGTCCTGAGTGGAATTTGCCTCCACATGTGACTAAGGATAGGTATTCTGCTAGCTTTGAATGTCTGTGTAGAGATCTGTAATAATCTGGCTTATTTGGTTTTCCCAATAGGTTGTATCAATTTTATCAGGCTCACTGCAATACTTATAGTGCTGCCTTTTCTTAGTTAGGTCCTCACTCATGCTGTTATGGAATGGTAGGATTTGTTCTGTCCTGAGGGACTTTTGTAGAGTTTTGTATTATGTCACAATACGCTCTGTACTGGAGAGGGTTTATGTTATTGAGATGAAACCAGAATCATATTTTTTTATTTGGTATGGCGAGTTCTACAGGAAAATTTCCTACTTCCACTGGAACATTTTAGATCAAACCAAGAAAGAGATATAATTTTCTGGTGTTCTTTTCATTTGTAAAGCAAACATGCAGATGTTTCCAACTTTATACCATGAATGAACCATGAGAAAACCTCACTCATTATCCTTCAATCTCACTCATTGGGATGGACCACCCTTGGGATCTCTACAGTATACTGTGTTTAACAATGAACAAACCAGGTCACTGACAGGACACACAAACACGCAGACAGACACACAAACAAAGTATGTGTGCCCTAGACTTTATATTTTTGAAAGAGTAAACAACTGATTTCACTTTAGCCATTCTACTCCACTCAGGATTTCATAGACCTCCCCTATCCTATCTCCCCTCAGCCATCTCTTCTCCAAGCTAAAGAGCCCTAACATCTGTAACCTTTCTTCATAGAGGAGTTGAAATACCCCCTTTATCATTTTGATTGCTCTTCTCCGTACCTTTTCTAATTCTGGAATATATCTTTTTTGAGATATGGAAACCAGAATGTACACTGCATGCATTGATTTTAGTAGGGCACTATATTGATTATCCAGACTTCCAGATATATTCCTTGGTAGCCTTTCCTCGTTCCATCACCTTAATACAGATATCTGATTAAGGCATGTGCCTGATTTCCCTGAATTTGGATTATATGTAATGATATTTGAATTTGTTTTGCAGGAGCTGAGAAAAGAAACTGAGGTTAGGTGTAATGACTGAGGCTATGAGATGTTGATGGAGGACACTTAAGGGGGTTATTGAGGTTAATGGGGGACACTGAAGAAGGAATGGAAGAAAGGACTGAGGACTGAGTTCTGAAGGGAAAAGGGACAGAAGGGACTTGGAAATGACACATACATACACACAATGCAAAGCACATTGGAATCAAAAGGAAAGGAAGGGAGACTAAAACCAAAGATATTATAATGCCTCTGTATCAATCCATGGTGTGACCACACATTGAATATTGTGTGCAGTTCTGGTTGCCATATCTAAAAAAGGATATAGAAGAATTAGAAAAGATACAGAGAAGAGCTACCAAAATGATAAAGGAGATGGAAGAATACCCCTATGAGGAAAGGCTGTAATCCCAATAGTTGAGGAGAAGATGGGAAGGAGGATGGGGAGTGGGTGTTCTTTCTAAAAATCTAACAAGAGAAACAAGTACCTTTTGATTAATGCTGTAAGTCTCTAGATCATATACTATAGAAACATAGAAACATGGTGACAGAAAAAGACCACATGGTCTATCTAGTCTGTCCTTCCATATCAACCACTACAACAGTCCCCTTTTTCCTTTAGAGATCCTCTGTGTTTCTCCCATGTCTCTTTGAATTCAGATACTGTCCTCATCTCTACCACCTCCATTGGGAGACTATTCCACAGATTCATCACTCTTTCCATAAGGAAATATTTCCGCATATCACTCCTGAATCTATCTCCTTTCACCCTCATCCCATGTCCCCTCGTAACAGAGCTTGCTTTCAATCGAAAGAGACTCTCCTCCTGGGTATTTATGCCACGGAGGTATTTAAACGTGTCAATCATATCATCTCTATCCTGCCTTTCCTCTAAGGTGTACATATTAAGATCCTTAAATCTGTCCTCATACGCGTGAAGACCACTATTTTAGTTGCCACCCTCTGTACCGACTCCAGCCTGTTTATATAATTTTAAAGGTGCGGTCTCCAGAATTGCACACAATACTCCAAATGAGGTCGCACCAAAGACTTATACAGAGGCACAATTACCTCCTTTCTTCTGCTGGCCATTTCTCTCCCTATGCATTCAAGCATACTTCTAGCTTTTGCTGTCACCTTTTCTACCTGTTTAGCTACTTTAAGATCATCAGACACAATCACACTTAGGTCCCACTCTTCTTTAGTGGACAAAAGTACTTCACCCCCGTATACTATATTGCTCCCTTAAATTGCTGCAGCCCAAATGTATGACCTTGCATTTTTTAACATTAAATCTCAGCTGCCAAATTCTATACCATTCTTCAAGCTTAGTTAGATCCCTCCTCATGTTATCTACACCTTCCTGCATATCTACTCTATAGCGGATTTTGGTATCATCTGCAAAGAGGCAAACCTTACCCGACAGCCCTTCCACTATATCACTAAGAAAGATGTTAAAAAGAATAGGACCAAGGACACATCCCTGGGCACACCACTGGTAACCTCCTTCTCTCCATTTACCGTAACCCTTTGCTGTCTCTCACTCAACCAATTTCTAACCCAAGCAGTTACTTTAGGGTCCATCCCTAGGGTGTTCAGTTGGTTTATAAGTCACCTGTGAGAAACAGTGTCAAAGGCTTTACTGAAATCTAAGTACACCGCATCTAGGGCTCTCCCTCTATCCAACTCCCTGGTTACCCAGTCAAAGAAATCAATCAGATTTGTCTGACAAGACCTGCCTCTGGTGAATCCACTGGACTCCAGAAACCTCACTATTTTCTCTTTCAGCAGTGTTTCCAATAATTTACTCACCACCGAAGTTAAACCAACTGGCCTGTAGTTTTCAACCATATCTTTACTTCCACTTTTGTGTTAAGGGACCACATATGCCTCTCTTCAGTCCTTTGGCACCACTCCCGATTCCAAAGAAGCATTGAAAAGGTCAGTCAGTGGAGCTGCTAGAACGTCCCCAACTTCACTCAGTATTCTACGGTGTATCCCATCTGTTCCTATTGCTTTGTCTACTTTAAGTTTAGCTAGCTTATCACAAACAGTCTTCTGAAAATTGTTCATGATGTCCCTCACTTCTGTTCCTGTTTGTGGGTGTTTTCTGAGGTCCTGCTCCTGGTTCTTCATCTGTGAACACAGAACAGAAATATTTGTTAAGCAATTCCACTTTATCCTCATCAGCTTCTACATATTCCTCCCCTTCACCCTTGAGTTTGACAATACCACTTTTGCTCTTCCTCTTCTCACTAACTTATCTGAAAAATGTCTTATCCCCCCATTTTACTGCATTGGCTATTTCCTTCTCTTTTTGAATCTTTGCTTTCCTGACTACTTTGCTAGCTTCTCTAAGTTTGTCCAAATATAGATGCCTGTCTTCCTCTCTCTGTGATCATGAAGACTTCCTTCTAATTCTTCACCTTTTCAGCTATTTCTTTCGAAAACCATAGCGGTCTCCTTTTCCTTTTACCTTTATTTACCATTTTAACAAAAAGGTTGGTTGCCCTTAAAATATCCCCTTTCAGTTTTGCCCACTGTTTTTCTACATCCCCAAGCTGTTCCCATCCCACTAACGACTCCTTGAGGTATTGACCCATCTTGGCAAAGTTAGTTTTCCTAAAGTCTAAGACGCTCACTTTTGAATGGATTTTACTAGCCTTTGTCCTAATACTGAATGACACCATCTGGTGATCATTGGATGCGAGATGATCTCTCACTATAACATCAAAAACACTTTCACCAATGGAAAGCACCAAGTCCAGTATGGCCCCTTCACGTGTGTAATCCAGGTTCTCCTTACTTCTAAATAATACTGCAGCAGGGATGTGCCAATCAACATCTGTTATATTGAAATCCCCTATCAGTAGCACTTCCCCTTTCCTGGCAATGCTGAGTATGTCTTCAATTAACTCTCTGTCCACCTCTTCCTCTTGTGAGGGAGGTCTGTATATCACGCCAATGCAAATAGATTTCTCTTTCCCTCTTTCTAATTTAACACACAGTGCCTCCTCTCTCCCTTTGAACCCCTGTATTTCCATAGGTTTAATATTATGTTTTACATACAGTGCCACTCCTCCTCCCCTTCTTCCTACCCTGTCCTTTCTGAATAAAGACAGTCTGGATGTGCTGCCCCCACCACTCCACCTGCCATTGCCACACCACCCCCAACATCCAGCCACTCACTGGGGGTTGATGAGTAGCATGGCGATCAGCTCTTTAAAACTGTAGCAGACTTTAAAGTTCATGCGCGCACCCATGGCCTGCTGCTCCTGCCCCCTCTGACAGGAAGTCGGAGGGGGCAGGAGCAGGAGCACACAAGTGCCCACACGCGCACACTTTCAAGACTGCCACGGCTTCCAAGAGGTGATCACCATGCTGCCCATCAACCCCTGGTGAGAGAATGAATGTGGGGGTGGTGTGGCAGTGGCACATGGTGTGGTGGGGATGGCACATCCACACTGTCTAGTGCTGAGTCGCCCGCCAGGGTCTGCCACCGTAGGCAACCACCTAGTGGATGGCCCGGTTTTGCTTATTTTCTTATGTTCTAATGTTCTTGTGCACTCCATGAGGTATATCCTTTTAGTCCTCAGATGAGATGGACTGCATGTGTACTACACCATTAAATTTTGCAAACCCTCACATCCTGCCATTTATGATGTATACTGTATTCTTATAATAAGATAGATACGGTTTCCATGGTAACCCATCTGCCACCAACATATAAGAAAACAAGAAAAAAAAATGTAAAATGAAAACATTTTTTGACATGTTTGATCTTTTCTATTTGATAGCAATTGTTTTTATGTCATTTTAGGTTTCTGTACTGGATTCAAGGCCATATGAACATTGTGGGTCCACCCTAGGCAAGCACATATTTACCTCTTATTTTTTTAAATCAATTCTCCCTCCACCCGCCCCCCAATCACCAGGGCCAGTGAAACCATTAGGCAACCTCCAGCAGTGGCAATGGTCACAAACAGTCCTACAGCAGTGCTGATCTTCAAACCCCAGTGCTATAAGGCGGGGGCAGAAGACGGACATCCTTGCAGCACCAGTGGTTGAAGGTAAGCACTACAGGGCTGTTTGTGACCATTGAGAGGGGCAGCAGTGGGGGGCCAGGAAGTGGTGGAGCAGGAGCCTGGTGGGGAGTGCAAGGAGTGACGTTCACCTAGGGTGCCCCATCACCTTGCACCAACCCTGCTAATCACATTCTCTCTTACCCTGACCTACAGCTTCCCTTTCCCTCTGGCTCTTGGTTCATGGCCTTCCCTTCAGGCTCCCACACTTCATCATCTATGCAGAAGTAGCATGGGGAAAACTACAGGGCCTAATTCTGGGTATTGTCGCTATAGCAGGTTGTGAGTGAATTTGTGTGGTTTTTTCATACCGCTTTATCTGTGCAAGTACAGGCTTCTTTTTTATTTTAAATTTACAATTTTTATTGAAAGATGTGTGTCACACAACAATAATAACTGCCCATATCCAACATCAACATCTATTAAAACAATACATTCAGAATACATTCTTCCTCATGTCCTTGCCCTCCCCACCCCCACCCCCACCCCCAGGGCAACCCCAAATACAAGGGGCAAAGAAATATCCTTGCAACCAGGAAACCATACTAACAAAACAAAAACCTTGCATCTGCATGCCCCACCATTCTCACATCCCAGTCAAGCTGCACCTGTGCATTACACACTCAGACCCTTGGTTGGGGCCCATCCCTTGACTAAGTATACCAAGATACATAGGGTTCCCATTATTTCTCATAGAATGAGAGCCTCTGCTGATGCATGGCCATTAATTTGGCCATCCCGTACACATAAAGAAGTTCCACTAACTCCAAAGGCGTGGCCTCTTTCCTCCACTACTATATTGGACTAGTCAATTGCACAGCAATTAGCAAAAAACAATATCATCCCAGGGCCCCTGCTCCAATATCTCCCTCTCTATAGCTTAAGAGGGCTTGCAATGGCAATGGGGCAATCTGACATTTCAGTACCCAAGATAGCGTGTTGAACCCTTTCACCCAATAAGGCCATATACCTTTGCATTCCTACCATATATGCATAAATGTCCCCACTGTCCCGCAACCTCGCCAGCAACATCCATCCCCCACCCCCATTTCTGCAGTCTATAAGAGGTGAAATACCAGTGATAGTACAACTTAAAGTTAATGCACAGAATACGCTTATAATACCCACTGAAATCAGAAAGAGTAACCAGTTGACAGCCAGAGAACATTCTCACTCTATGCACTGACACTTTTGGAATTCCCTCCTTGACCCACTAAGAAGCCAAAATTAGGATCCTGCTTAACTGGGGCAATAAAAACAGTGAAACCAAAATTGGCATTCCCATCATAAGGGGGAGGAGGGGAAGGGGGGAAGGAAGGGAAGGGAAAGAACAGGAGGAAAAAAGGAGGAATGAAGAACAAAATAAAAGACTATGATTAAGAATTATGTAAAAAATAATAAAAAAATTAATACATATGAGAGCAGCCCGGAGTCCAAACTCCAAAAGTAAAGAATGCCCTGGTAGCTTCTTATTCTTCCTCATGACTTTGTAAAGAAAGCTCACCAACAATAGGATTTTCCCATCCTCTCTCTCTCGCCCTTTTTCCTGTTTTTCTGAAGATAGGAGATAAGGAAGGGGATCTCCAACTCAGATTTCAGAAGTGAAATAGAGAAGGAGGGATGTTCTTTTTTTATGAGAGTGAAGAAAGAAGAAAAAGCCCAGTAATGGTGGATTTAAAAAAAAAACTGGTATAGAGTTGATAATGATCAGCTACCAATGGATCTTTATTATTGAAAACTGGGGTGATGGGAGGCAAAGAGTGGACATAAGACTGGTGATGCAGTAGGAAAGAACTCATCAAGCAAATCATTTTTATCTATGCCCTTCTCTTTTACAGTCAACCCTGTTTCTTCCACCTTGCTGCGCCACATGCCTGGAATAGACTATCTGAGTTAGTACATCAAGCTCCATTTCTGATTCAGTTCAAATCCAGGCTAAAAATGTATCTTTTTGAGGTTGCATTGGCCCCCTCATTCTACTGCCTATGTCCATGTGTATTTAAATAATTACCCTAGCCCCTCTGTTTTTCTGTCTTGAACAGATTGCAAGCTCACCATTCCACCTCCGGCAGTGATAACTGTAATTAGGAAACTGACAACTGACCGACCTCTTCATCAAGGAAAAAATCCTTGAGACCTTTGCAGAAATGCAGTGTTGGGTACTGTCACTGAGGATCAATTTAGAGCAATGTTATTTGATAATTGCTCTGACTGTTGTATACAGGGGGCCCTCCTAGCTCAAGCAAAGATGAACTAGGAGAGTACTGAGTATTGGATGGTAGACTAGTACTCTACTTATCGGCAATGGCAGAATGCTCTGCGTCATCCCCTCTTGATGGAGTGAGACTGAACTCAAGGGCCTAGTTTCCTGGGAATTCGGGGAGATTACTTGCTAATTCTCACCCAAGTGCTTTGAAGTTGGGCTTTGTACACTTGGGCTCTGGGATGGAAGTTTTGGGCCTGACAAAGGCTGAAGGCATGTTTGGGACTTTTTGTATGGTTATATGGGTGGGCATAGTTTCAGCATGTATAAGGAACCCCATATGTGGAACTCAGTGTGCCCAGTAAGTGGTGTAATCTCAATAGGTGAAGGAGAAAATGGGAGGGAGGATGGGGAGTGGGTGTTAATTTCTAAAAATTTAACAAGAGAAACAAGTACCTTTTGAATAATGTTGTAAGTCTAGATCATATATTATCACTTAGTTATTGGACATGTGTAAGAAATATTGAAAATAATCAGATTTAAACATAAAAGGGTTGATATTCAGTGCTGGCAGCCAGCACTTTTAATGTGCCTGGCCTCCACCACTGAAGTTAAAACTGGATATTCTGTACCACAGCCTATACAGAGCCCAACCCCGAATATCCAATTTTACTGGCAATCACTGGATACTGAGCCTCTAACTGGATAGCTAAACCATTCAACTGTCCTAACTATACTGTACGAGGTTTAGCAATCTAGTTAGCACTGAATTTTGCTGTTGAATATTCATACTGCTGGAATTTAGCTGGTTAGCAGGTTACCCCTTCAAAGTCTCATCACCTTCTCTACACCCATATATCCTGTTTCCAAACAAGTAAAACTAAGAGGAATAACTTTGTGGTCTGACAATCTCAATTAAACCAACTCCACTGCCTTCCTAGTCCTAAAAATCAAATCCAAACTATTCCCTCTAGTATGTGTAACTGTATTCACCCATTGTTCATACTCTATATCAGCCATCATAGAATAAAAGAATGCATACCATCCAACCCTCATTGGTATATTAAAATCCTCCAACATTATCATCTTCAGAAAATCCAACTTTGCTTGTTTATTTTATCACTCACTCCCCCCAGTTTGTTATTACTTAATCCCCGGATGAAATATAACAATAAAAAGCCCATCTTGGACCCACACATCAACAATAAGAACTCTCCTTCACAACCCACTGAGGCTTCCCAAGCCCTTTGCACATGAGCCCACAATTTGTGACAAATTACCACCACCCCTTCTTCCCGTTTACCATCCCTAGTCATCTGATAATGGCAACAATTATCAGGATAAAGCTAAGGGCTTTCAATCCCCCCTCCCCTTGAAAACCAGGTCTCAGTTATAAATAAACACATTTAAATTTTCCTCCATAATCATATCATAAAAAATATGCCACTTATTCACTGATGGAGCATTAATCAATGCACATACCACCTCCTTCCGCCCCTCCTCCAACCTCCATATGCCAAGTATCCACTTGTACTTGCATCAAAACCTGACCCACCTTCATACCTTTCCTTTAACTCCATCCCCCATTATCCCCATATTTACTTTTCCATAATAACACATCAATCTGCTGCTCCCTCAAAATCTCGGAATAACACATTTTTCCTACAACCCTTCCTCCCTAATCCCAATTACAAACACAAACTCCAGTGTTTTGCAGACACTGTCAAGCACAATATGTTCCAAATGGGGTGCTAAATGGCATGCTGCTTCTAGGACTCAATTTATAGCAGTGGGATTGCTGTAGATGTCGGCACCAGGGCGTGGGGCTGTAAACCACTCCTTTCCGAAGGCTTCTTGTCCCTCTGCACAGATTCAGCCGAAAACAGATGTCTCTCCTAGGACTGCAGGGCCAGGACAGATTACAGCAAAGTCCAGTCTAGGTAGGTATTAGCACAGTTCCACTGAAGACACCTGGGGTGCTCAAGAATAAAGAGGAGTTCCGGCTTTTCGCAGCTGATGTCGCAAATCACTCTACTCCTCCGATTTAGATTATATTATTGCATTGCTTGACTGCTCCCTGTCCACAGCAGTTTTTGTATTAATCTCACGCCTTTCCAGTAATAGCTCAAGGCAAGCTACATTCAGGTGCAGTAGGTATTTTCCTTTCTACAGAGCACTTACTATCTAAGTTTGCAACTCAAGCAATGGAGGGTTAAGTAACTTGCCTAAGGCCAGTCAGTGGAATTTGAATCCTGGCTTCCCAACCAACTGTTCTAAACAGTAGGCTACTCCTCCATATGAATTTCTCCAAGCATGCTTTACACAAAGAAAATGCCTTATAAAATCCACCTATAACATTTTTGAATTTGATTGCAATACAGTATTGCATCACAGCGGGAAAGTACATTCAAAATAAATTGCTATTGACATTGATGCTTTTACAGTATAGATACATTTTACTTGTTTTGTTCTTAGGGACATAATGGAAGGCATTTAGCTCTACTGCACTTTTTTTGTGGATAGTGCTAGTGTGTTTTATGACAACCATTCCATTAAATATAAGATTAAGGTGTCATGAAGTACTGTGACAGCTTGAGCAGGTTTGGGCTTTGGCCTTAATGTGACTTCAAAACTTCTGACTATCTTATTTCCAATGCCCCATTTTCAATCAAAACAGTCATGCAATTTACTTCTGGAGTACTATAGATTGACCGTGAAGTGAAATAAAATTAAAACAGCATAATTATCTGACTCTTAATGGGCATTTATAAAAGTTTGGCGGAGTGTAATGGAATGCAACCCAGAAAACTAAAGATAAGAGTAGTTTATGGAGCACATTAGAATGTCAAGTGCCAACTTAATTGTCTTTTGTAGTCTATTTCTCTGTCCCTCAAGGCTCATTAGTTAGCTTTCTAATCATTTTGTATAATAATGTGTCCTCTGCGTTTCCTTCTTGAGTCTAAGAATATATCTTCTTCTGTATCTCCAAAGTAGGTGTCCTTCAGCTGCAACCTTAAAGTGTTGAGTAGATGCCAGTTTTGATGTAGAATGAAAAAAAAAATGTGCAAGGGCACAAGCTATGTGCTCCAATCCTTATGAATCACATATGGTACATACATTGATTCTATTTCATTTTAATTCTATATTCCAGCTTATTTCTGGTTTTACATGTTCCTATGCAACATTACTTTTTAACCTGAACTGAGTGATCAAAAAGTTGAATCTGGACAGCGCTCTAGATGTAGTGTACATGAATTCAAGACCTTCAGCACTTTTCCACATACGTGACTTATAAATAAACTTAGCACACTTGGTCCTAAGATGACTGACTGGGGTTAGAAACTGAGTGAGAGGTGGCAAACTGTAATAAATGATATTTTATGCAGTGGAAAGGGACTTTACCAATGATGTGCCACAGGGATCTAATCTGTCCCTTGTCTAGTAATTTTGCATATGAGCTATCAGGAAAGGTTTGCCATTTAGCAAATACTAGAAACATTTTAAACAGGGTAGACACAGGGAAAAAGTAGAAAACAGGAAGAGGGATCTGGTAAAGTTTAAGGAATGGTTTAAGTTTGGCAGCAAAGATTTAATGCTAGAAATTGCAAGGTCATGTCTTTGGGGTGAAATAAAACAAAAACAAAAGAACAGCACTGTATAGGAAATGAAGTGCTTCTATGTACAAGACAAGAACAGGATCTGGGGATTATCATATCTGATGAGAAAACTGGGAGATAATGCAACAGCAAAACACAGAAGGATATTTGGAGGCATAAGGAGAGGAATGTTCTTCAGGAAAGAGGAGGTGATATTCCATCTCTATGAATCTCTGATGAGACCTAATTTGGAATGCAGTGTATAATACTGGATAATGCACCGTAAAAAAGGATATAACCTAAATGGAGCCAGCCCAGAGGATAGCTACTAAAATGACCAATGGTCTTGGGCATAGAGCAAATTGAGGCACATAAATATATAAACATAGATATCCCAGAGGAAAAGAAGAGTAGGAGGGAGATATGATAGAGATGTTAAATGCTTCCAAGATATAAATACAAAGGAGGCAGAATTCTTTCAACAGAAAGGAGGTACTGGAAGTAGGGTTGTAGGATAGGTGTAAAATGGAGTAGACTCAGAATTAATTTACAGAAATATTTTTTTCCAAAAAAGGTGGTGGAAATATAGAACAACCTCCCAGTGAAAGAGATGGATACAAAGAGTGGAGTGGAGTGGAGGAGTAGCCTAGTGGTTGGGGCAAGGTACTTCAGGCCGGAAGGTCGGGGGTTCAAATCCCACTAGAGGACAGCAACCTTGGGCTGGAAGGACTGGGGTTTCTAGTCCCACAGGTGCTCCTTGTGGTCTTGGGCAAGCCACTTAACCCTCCATAGCCCATGTTCCCTGTAAAATAGTTATCTCCAAGTTATAATGCCCTGTTCAATGTAATTTCAGTTTGTACAATGTAAACCGCACTGATGCAGAATAGCGCGGTATATAAGAGAATATAAATAAATAAATAAAGATACTACCTGAATTCAAGAAAGCATGGGATATGCTCAGAGTATATCTGAGAGGGAAGAAGCTATTGCTGAGTCGAAGAGTTGTTTAGGATGGACAGACTAGATAGGCCCTATCTGTATGGTCTTTTTCTGCTTTCACGTGCTCTGTTTCCTTATTTTAATGTTTCTGTGAACTATACAGTATTGCCTTACCAATTAAGAATTTTATCATCAAAATGCCACACTATTTGTTAACTGACAATTTTGTTATCAAGCTATGAATACCAAAGATACTATGCATTCACCCCAATAATATCCAAATAGTAGTATTCAATCTATATTGATCTCACAGATCAAAAAATACTAATATATTCTCAAACATTCATTCCAGTCCAGCACCCAATGTTCTGCGTAAAGCCATGTTGGCCATTTTGTTCTTATCTAAACTGCTAGACGTGTAGATTAAGCGGTATATAAAAATAGCTAAATAAATTTTAAAAAACTATGCACATAGAAATATATATTATATATATATATATATATATTAATGAACCTCAGAGTAATTGGGCTATGAGATATATGATATATGCAAGCCTCTAATTTAAGAGACCAACAATCTTCTTTTTGTAACCTGGTAATGTCCATCTATCTCAGTCATTGGTTCATGTTTTTTTTTTATATATTCGGCTTTTATAATAACCAGTAAAATTTCATAGCTTATCAGTAATCACAATTTATCTGTAATCCATAAGTATAACTTCCTACCTAGTTTCCTGACAGGAATTCATGTTTTGAATCCTTTTTATTCTGTGTCATAGGAGTCAAAATATCCATTCAGCCAGGAAACACTCAGAGAAAAACATGGTGCCAGCGTCAATCACCCAGAACCCATAATATGCTCACAACACATGAATCAATGCAAAGAAGCCCATTCCAGCTCATTATTGAGCCCATTAGGAGAAACTATCCAGTTGGTAGATCCATTGTTGTTCCTTAATATTAAGCAGCTGTTTGGGGTAAGACTGGAGCAGGGAAACTGATCCAGATGCGTCTTCTGGTAATTTCTCTTTTACGTTCCATAACAATGGAAGTTCTCTCCTCTTCATACCTATGTGCTCATGTGTAGTGCTCTGTGTGTTACTTTCCTTTAAAAACTGGAGCTCCTTTCCTTTTCAGACCTTGTTTTAAATATGTAAATCACTCTGCATGTCTTGTTACATAGGGTAGTATATCAAATGAAATAAACTATAGCTATTAACCTCCGAAAACAATAACGTCTAATATGCAGACACAAAGCAGTTTTTGAAAACTACTTCATTGTTACTATTCAGAATTAAGTTTACATTAAGTAATATGTTATACCAATCAAATGTATGCAGATATGCTTCTGAATTGCTCCACAATTTTAAGAATGTTGCCAGATAATGTTCTGTAGCCTCAGAATCTACCCATAATCTGCTTCAGGAAACCGGAAGCTGTGGTTGGTTTGTTTATAAAAATTTTGATATACCGCCTTAAACATGGGTCTGCAACAAAGTGGTTTACAATAAAAACACATTATCAGAAGAAAAGAATGCCAACTAATTACAATAAAACATTAGAAAAGATAAGATCACTGCCAAACCAAAAGCTCCAATTATTGTCCCGATGAATGCCTTTTCAAAAAAGAAGGTTTTCAGATGTGTTTTAAATTTCTTAAAGGATGATTCAGCCCGGATATAATCGGGGAATAAATTCCACAGATGTAGCACCAAAAAATAAAATGCTGATCTATGAATAGACTCAAGATATGCAAAGGAGGGTGGATTTGTAATTTGTGACCGGAGTGTTCTGGTAGGACGATAGAGAATCATGGACCTGGACGAATGGCTCGGTGAACCTGTATGCAAAGCCTTAAAGGTAAGCATCAAAACTTTAAAATGAAAATGGAATGACATAGGTAGCCAATGGGAATGGTAAAACAATGGAGTTAAATGAGTGCATTTAGAAGCCCCAGCTAAGAAATGGATAGCTGTCTTTAACTCCTAAAGAAAGGAAGATCTTAGACCAGAATAGATTACATTGCACTAATCTAATCTGGATAATATCAAGATGTGCAATAGAGTCTGAAGCACTTGGGCTGTCAAATATGGTTTGATGGAAGAAATGCGAGCCAGTGAGTTAAAAGATGAAAATGTGGGGCCCGATTCTGAAAGGGGTCTGTCCGGGCCATCCAGACGGCCTCAAGCAGGATGGGCCCGTTAGGATACGATTCTGTACCGCAGGAGCAAAACGTTCCCGTGGCATACAGAATCAGGACCGAGGATGACCCGGTTGCCCCTGCATGCCTGTGGGGACATTTTCCCTGCAGGCTCCCCTGGCTCTCGTGGCACAGGCCCTCTTCTTCCCCACTGCCCTACCCATGGCTGGGCATGCAGGGCCTGGATCAGAGGGCAGGGATCTACCCACGCCCGGCTCCAGCCCCGGGGGGGGGGGGTGTTCCGGCCCTGATTGTCTTGTTTGTGCTGCTTATTCCATCTTTGAGGTAGAATAAGCAACACATCCCCCCTGACCCTGCAGGACATACAGGGCCATGACCAGAATCGGCCCTGTACTTTGTAAACGGGGGTGCTTGTTGTGAAAGTTCCACAATCTTGGCAAGGACATGAATTTACTTGACTTGCAAAGGATTGTGGGTCTTGTAGTTCAATCACACAAAACTCCGTTTAACAAGAATAAAGAATTGTAGTTGCTCGAGTGTAAAGCAGAAAACAGATTTTATTTATGGGGTGTTATTCCCTCGCACAGATATGCTTGGTAACATCAACAGGATAATTTTCTCCAGGAGTTTTATTCCAGAAACAAAACAAATAAGGCAACTGAATTACTTATGCAACAACTTAGTAAAGACCTTGATGGAAGAGAAAAGGTCTTTCTTCTAGCCCCTGCTAATAAACTTTCTTAGCAGTGCTGGAATTAAAAATAAACCCAAAAAGGAAAATTCTCTTTATAAAAAAAAACAGTTTTCTTCCATTCACAAAGAGAAGAAGCTTTTTACAAAGTCCCACGTGCACTTGTGCCTTTCTCTAATCACAGGTGCTTAACCAGCTGCAAACCATTGTTGGTCTACTCTCCACGTGGCTCCAACTTTCCCCAAAGCTTTCTCTCAAAGAAACATTTCTGGGAAGCTAAAAATCAGTACAGTTCCTTTTGGTGTTTGATCCTTAACTGAGGATTACTTTAGAACAGCAGCTTAGAAAGAGAACAATCCATAAATTCTACTTCCTCCTTTGATATTTCCCCTTGCTCTTGAAATATCATAGGATCACTTTCAAACACTGGCTCAGAGGATTTCTCTAACTGATCTTTACCAGGATAGAAACTGTTTCCCTGCTGTCTTCCTTGTGCAAAGCTAGGGAACAGATCAGAGTTCATACCTGAGATCACGTTGTCATTAGGTTTCCTCTCTGGGTATTTTGGCCAGTAGGTAGCAAAGCTTCTGTGCCCAGCTCTCCAGTCAGAATCTCTGGACTTCAGGTCTCTTTTCCCATACCTCCTTAAATAGGTATTAGAGCTCCTTCTCTCTGTAGATGCAGCCGTCTCCTTGACAGGTGCTGTCCGAGGGTTCCTGGCTGTATATCTCCAAGCCTCTGGCTTCTTCCAGTCCAATGAAGAATGCTTGCCCCAGGAATCTCTCCCAGTATACGTACTGCCTTGGGCTCCTTTCTTAGACCTTCTGGACGTCTTGCTGTTATTCCTTCTGTTCACAATCAGTCTCTCCTTCTCCAGCTCCCGTTGCTGTCCTTGCTGTCCTTGTTGCCATCCTTTCTCTTGCTGTCTGTATGATGAATTTCTTCTAGCTTTAAAGTGCCTAGATGGCTGCTCCACCCTAGCACACTGCAGGTGTTCTGAATTAAGCCCTGCCCTAGGAGATGTGTGATTAGGGATTACATCATTGCTTCCCTGATTAGGCACACGTTTCCCTACTTCAGCTCTCCTAAAGTCTTTCTGTAAACCAGTGCATTCTGGGTCTGGTAGTCTTTTAGGTAAACACCCTGTTTTAGTGCTTTTACCAGCCAGCACAGGTTGCTTATTCAGAGCCAATTCACCTCTTGTATTATTTCTTCCTGAACTATGATAAGCTTCCTTATCACAACTTCCTGCCACCTCAGCCTGCCCCCGCTCTACCCAGACTCCACGCCTACAGCCAGCAAAAATGCGAAATAAAGACCTTTTCAAGTACATTCGTAGCAAAAAACCTGTGAGAGAGTCAGTTGGTCCATTAGATGATAAAGGGGTTAAAGGAGCACTAAGAGGTGACAAGGCGATAGCAGAGAGACTGAATGAATTCTTTGCTTCGGTCTTTACTGAGGAAGATGTAGGGACGTTACCCATGACTGAAGTGGTATTTAAAGGTGCAGAAGAATTGAAGGAAATATCGATACATCGGGAAGATGTCTTACAACTATTAGATAAACTGAAGAGTAGCAAATCACCTGGGCCGGATCCAAGGGTGTTGAAAGAACTGAAATATGAGATTGCAGACCTGCTATCAGTAATCTGTGAACTATCATTAAAATCATCTCTAATACCTGAAGATTGGAGGATCGCCAATGTAACACCAATTGTTAAAAAGGGTTCCAGGGGTGATCCGGGAAACTACAGACCGGTGAGCCTGACGTCAGTACCGGGAAAAATGGTAGAAACCATCATAAAGAATAAAATTACTCAGCATGTAGATAGTCACAACCTAATAGGAGACAGCCAACATGGCTTTAGACAAGGAAGATCTTGTCTTACTAATCTGTTATGTTTTTTTGAAGGAGTGAATAAACAGGTGGACAAAGGTGAGTCGGTTGATATTGTGTATCTGGACTTTCAGAAAGCCTTTGACATGGTCCCTCATCAGAGACTTTTGGCAAAACTAAAGAGTCATGGGATAGGAGGCAGTGTACTATTGTGGATCAGGAACTGGTTAAAAGATAGAAAGCAGAGGGTAGGGCTAAATGGCCAATTTTCCCAATGGAGAAAGGTGAATAGTGGTGTACCCAGGGATCTGTGCTGGGTCCGCTGCTTTTTGACATATTCATAAATGACCTGGAAAGTGGAATAACGAGTGAGGTTATCAAATTTGCAGATGACACAAAACTATTTAAAGTTGTTAAAACCCAAGAGGATTGTGGAAAATTGCAAGAGGATCTTGATAAATTGGAAGACTGGGCATCAAAATGGCAGATGAAATTTAATGTGGACAAGTGCAAGGTTATGCACCTAGGGAAGAACAACCCAAACTATGGTTACATGATGCAAGGTTCCACATTAGGAACTACCACCCAGGAAAAAGATTTAGGCGTCATTGTGGATACCATGTTAAAACCCTCGGCCCAGTGTGCAGCGGCGGCCAAGAGAGCAAATAGAATGCTAGGTATGATAAGGAAAGGAATGGAAAATAAAACAAAAGATATTATAATGCCTCTATATCGTTCCATGGTGAGACCGCACCTTGAATATTGTGTGCAATTCTGGTCGCCGTATCTTAAAAAGGATATAGCGATTTTAGAAAAGGTTCAGAGAAGAGCCACCAAAATGGTAAAGGGTATGGAAGGATACTCCTATGAAGAAAGGCTAAAAAGGTTAGGGCTCTTTAACCTGGAAAAGAGACGGCTGAGGGGAGATATGATAGAAGTCTATAAATTAATGAACGGAGTGGAACGGGTAAACGTAGATCGATTGTTTACGTTATCAGAATATAGAAAGACTAGGGGACATGCAATGAAGCTACAGGGTAAACTATTTAAGACTAATAAAAGAAAATATTTTTTCACTCAACGTGTAATCAAACTCTGGAATTTGTTACCGGAGGATGTAGTAAAGGCTGTTAGTGTAGCTAGGTTTAAAAAAGGTTTGGACAAGTTTCTGGAGGAAAGGTCCATAAACCATTATTAAGAAGTGACCGAAGATATCAATGCTTGACCCAGTACAAGCATTGTGGAACTTGTGTCTCTTGGGGAAACTGCTAGGTACATATGACCTAGATTGGCCACTGTTGGAAACAGAATACTGGGCTTGATGGACCTTGGTCTGACCCAGTATGGCATATCTTATGTTCTTATGTTATGTTCCCCGTACTGCTACTCTTGCTATGTGGGAAGGGTCTGGAGGGGGATAGGGGTAGGATGGCTTGCAGGGCTGCATGTCCCGCAAGTCATGTCTCTGAATTGGGCTCATAGTTGCTGCCACTTGGTGTTCAAAGAAACATAGAAACATGATGGCAGAAAAAGACCACATGGCCTATCTAGTCTGCCCTTCCATACCAAGTACATTAGTCCAGTTCTTGCCCTTTAGAGATCTTCTGTGTTTGTCCCATGCTTTTTTGAATTCAGATACTGCCTCATTACTACTTCTACTGGGAGTTTATTCTATGCATCTACCACTCTTTCCATAAAGAAATATTTCCACATATTACTCCTGAGTCTATCTCCTTTCACCCTCATCCTATGTCCCCTCGTTGCAGAGCTTACTTTCAATCTTGTGAATTTATGCCACAGAAGCATTTAAACATATCTGTCATATCGCCTCTAGCCCACCTTTCCTCTAATGTATACATATTAAGATCTTTAAGTCTGTTCCCATAAACTTTATAACAAAGACCACTGACCATTTTAGTAGCCACCCTCTGCACCGACTACATTCTGTTTATATCATTTTGTTGATGTGGTCTCCAGAATTGCATGCAATACTCCAAATGAGGTTGCACCAGAGACTTATACAGAGGCACTATCACCTCCTTTTTTCTGCTGGCCATTTCTCTCCCTATGCACCCAAGCATCCTTATGGCTTTCGCCATTGCCTTTCTACCTGTTTAGCCACTTTAAGATCATCAGGCCCAAGTCCTACTCTTCTTTCCTGGACAGAAGTACTTTGCCTCCTATACTGTACTGCACCCTTGGATTTTTGTAGCCCAAATGCATGAGGGGCCCCAAAGCCCATCTGTAGTCTATGCCTCCTTTGAGTCAGTCTTGGGGCCCCCTGTGGCAGGAGGACCTATGGCAACTGCCTTGTTTGCCACCCCTTAGCACTGGCCCTGATGCATTCAGATTTTTGGTTGAAAAATGTCCTTAACTCTTTTTCACAATTTATAGTATTAACACTGAGAAAGTAAAAGCAAATTCTATTACATAGTAAATGAGAGTCAGCAAGAACCATTTCCATTGCCTTGAAGAAGATCTCTTGTGAATCCTAGAAAATCCTACAAATGCAATTCTTCTCACCATAGAATTACACAGTTTTTTTTCAGTGTGTGATAAACAGCTGTGCATGGTATTAGACACCATTTACAACAGACGAATTGGTGCAGTGGCTTCAATGTCTTTAAGTGTTTAGGGACATTGGGAAAATGCCATAGAACTCTACTAGGTGAGCCGATGTGAGCAGCATCTAATGATTTTTCACTTCTAAATTTATCATGCAAGGAAGTGATATTTTTAGGGCATCATTTCCCTCTGGGAGGATAGATAACTAAAATGAGTCATCAACTCTTTCCTATAACAAGTCACTAGCTGCTGCATATTGTTACTGTTTATGGGAAAGAAGGAGGCACTGAGAATATTGATACCAAATAAATGGTTCTAGTTGCTGAAGGTCTATTAAACTCCGACACTTCGTTCTGATCCAAATATCAAATCAACATCTCCAATATCTTTCTTTAATGAAAGATTTTTGTCATGAAATCATCATGCTTATAACTATCTTCTTCTAAAGTGTTTAGTTTTAAAAAGTAACAAAATCATTAAATAGGGTCATTTTTTCATACTTCTTACAAAACAGCTTGTTGGGAGCATGCCTGACAGTTTGAGCAATTTTGTGATGTCTTGAGATTTGTGTCACTATAAAATTAAATAATTAAGTTAGTTGGTCTGCTGGTATTCCAATAAATCTCAATACAGTGTGTTGCTAAACATATTTTGCACATAAATGCATTAAATGTTCATACTGCCTGATGTTACAAGTTTATTTTAAAAAGCTGCATGGATACATTTCATAGATTTCTGAATAGAACTGACACAGAGGAGCTTGAGTATTTTACTGCTTAGACTGAACATTAATTGCATATTCATGTGCCAGTTTGTTGAATTCCTCATTGGGGTATGTTTACTAAACCATCTTAATGTTACCGGCGCTAGTTGCAGCGATAATGTGAAGAACGCCATATAAGGAGTGGGCGTTCCAGTCCTAAGGTAGCAAGAATCTGTATCGCGCGATAGTGGGCGCTGTGGCACGTTAACACGCGTTAACACGCGTTAACCCTAAGCACATGCCAGCGCAGTGTTAGAAGCTATAACAGTGTAGCCCACTGGTTACTGCAGTGACTGTGGAAGCAGAAGTCATGGGTTTGATCCTGCAGTGGTGTAATCTAAAAAGGCTGTCTAAGGCATTTTCTTTTAATTTAAATCAGTGCTGCCAGCAAAAACACCCTCACAGTGCCGTAACCTAAGGTGCCTTATATGGTGCCCTATAAGGCGCCCCATAGGTCACATTATAAAGTGCCCTGTCTGCCAAGGCACCCTATAATGTGCCCTTTAGGGCGCTTATGAGGCACCTTAGGCTACAGCACTGTGAGGGTGTTTCTGCTGGCAGACATGATTTAAATTAAACGACAATGCCTCCACAGTCATTGAAGTAACCAGTAGGCTATATCTGAATAGCTACTACCACACTGCTGGCTGGCTACAGAAAGACTGCAGGTCACCACACAAACTGTATGCTGTGGTTACCAGGATAGGGTAAACCCACCCAAATCCATGATGCACTGCATCAGGAGATCAGCAGTCTACAGCTGAACACATAATGGGGCATGCACCCCCACAGCACCTAGGTCTGGTAGGGGGAACTGACCGTGTGTGTTACTGGCATAGAGTAGCTACAGACCGTGACATTGTGCAGGTCCTGTGCTCACCCTGAGGGTGAGGTGGGGCACCCAGCACCAGGTCCGCAGCACCTGGCTTGGCTGAGATAGGCTATTCTGCAGGTCCTCATCAGTGCCAGTGTGTGATAGGTAGTCCTTGCAAACACACTTAGGATACACCGGTGTCCATCTGTATTTCCCAGTCATGTTTAGCCCTTGTGGACTATGATGCACCCAGAATAGTACATATCCTATGTGGATGCCATGGTCACATGTTATAGGTGAAGGGGGGGTGTTTGGACCCAAAAGCAGACTATGTAGCACCACCCAACCTGCCCTCTGTGGCTCTGGGTGGGGGGGACAGGATCTCCCACCAACAGATCCACATTGTACATCTCTGCAATGGTGACAGTAGAGAGGACCATCAACCCCACTCCTGCTGGGGAACAGGCACCCTACAGGGCAGTCAATGCAGATCTGTACACATCAGAAAAGGCAATGGCAGACAGGAAGAATGCTGGAGAAGCTCAGCTGCCCCCCACCACTATCTGATATTCCCCAGCAGAGGGCACAGTCAGTCTCCACCCTGCAAGGTGTTTCAGCCATACACATGCTAAATGCAGACAGTCTGCTAGCTAGTATATAGTGCATGTTCCTGGTGGAACTTTGTGCACCCAAAAATGGGATGTGAGCACACACACCAAGCAGGCATGTCAGTGATTGGGCCCCAGAAAAGAGAACCCATAAATATCACTTGAGAAAAAAATGCTACATAGCACTATGTGGGGAACCTAGCCATGCCGTGGTCACTGCTCAGTCAGGGTGAGAGTGGCACTACAATGTCTCAGCCATTGCCCTATACCCTGTGCAGATTGTGGTGGCGCAGCTGAGAGAAAGCATACAAAAAGAGGGAAAAATCAGTCATTTTCCCCAGAGAAAGGAACCAAATCCAGGAGTTTAGGGGTTAAAACTCCTGGTTCAGAAAAAAACTCCATGCAGAAAGTTTGTAGTAAAGAGACACGCCCTAGCTCCATAGTTACCAGCCCTGCTCATGAGGGACAGCTGGGGGAGGGGCTAGGAGGCAGAAAGGGAAATCACAGATATAAACTGCAGGAACTGGGAGAAAGGGAGAGCCTGTTACCTCTGACCCGCTATGGTGGGAAAACGCGAATAAATTTTAGAAGTTACTGGCAGAGTGTTCCTCTCTACAGCAGTGAATATTGAATGCTGCATTAGATGGTGAGATAGTTTATCCTTCCCTTTTTGCCCAGTAAATGCTTGTTTTACATGTCACATTTTAATCTTGTTACTTTGTATGTTTTTTGAACAATAATTTGCAACATAAAGCTGTTTATTGTCTTCCCTGTCTTTTCTGAGAAACACCTTGATCTGCTGTCGGGCTGCAATCATAGGGGTATGTTTACTAAACCCTCTTAACGTGCGCGCCGCGGTAGTCTGCAGGATGCCATATAAGGAGTGGGCAGTCCGGTCAAAAATAGCAAAACGGGATTAGCGTGTGTGCTCTTGTGCGTCGCGCGCTCTTGTGGGCCATGCACATTAGCGCATGAGTAACGCGCGCGGGAAGCATAAGCAGGCGCGCTGATGTGCAAACAGAGGAACAGGACTGCAGTACAATGGTAAAGACATCGACTGATGGTGCAGGGGTCATGGGTTCAATCCCCCAATGTGCCCAATGAATAAGGCTGGCTGAGGCATTACCATTTATGTGTAATATTGCATTATGAGGCTTTTTAATTTTATTTTAATTATTGCTGCTAGCAAACGCACTCTCAAAGCACTGTAACATAAGGTGCTGCATAAGGCACCCCATAAGGTACCCCAGAGGGCACATTTTAAAGTGCACTGTCTGCCACGGCACCCTACAATGTTGCTGAAAGGGTGGCGTATAGGGCGCCATATAGGGTGCCCTATGAGGCACAGCAAGGTCATAGCACTGTTTTTGATGGCAGCACTGTGCATTTAAACGCATGAAAATCTTAAGTAGGTGCGCTGAAATGTAAGGAGGAACAGCAGTGTAGCACAATGGTTAAGGCACTGACTGATGATACAGGGGTCATGAGTTCGATTCCCAGTGTGCCCAATACGTAAGGCTGGCTGAGGCATCAGCTTTGACATGTAAGTATTTTTTCTTGAGGCATTTTATTTGTATTTTAATTATTGCTGCCAGCAAACACGCCCTCACTTGCCATAACCTAAGGTGCCGCATAAGGCACCCTATAAGGCACTCCATAGGGCACATTATAAAGTGCACTGTCTGCCACGGCACCCTATAATGTCCCCTATAGGGCACCCTATAAGGCGCTCCATAGGACACCTTATAAGGCACCTTATACGGACTGACACCCTATCAGTCGCTCCATAGCATACTGTATAGTGCACCTTATATGGACGGTAACCACAAGGTGCCCTATACGGCACCCTCTGAGGCACCTTATGGGTACAGTATGCTGAGGTTGTTATTGCTGGCAGCACTAATGTACTTTAAAAATAGATAATGCATTGTACAGCCCTATCAAATAACCCCACTGTGGGTTTGAACCCATGACCTCTGGCTCCACTGGTAGTGAAGTAACCAGTGGGCTACAGCTCTATAGCTCCTAGCAAACCCCTGGCTGGCTGCAGAAGGACTGCAAGTCACCACACAAACAGTCTGCTGTGGTCACCAGGATAGGGTTAACCCACCCATACCCATGATGCACTGCACATGCAAATCAGCAGTCTACAGATGATCACAAGATGGGGTATGCACCCCCACAGCACCTCGGCCTGGTAGGGGGAACTGACCGTGTGTGGTACTGGCACAGAGTAGCTACACACCGTCACATTGTACAGGTACTGCACTCACCCTGAGGGTGAGGTGGGGCGCCCAGCATCAGGTCCCCAGCAGTGCTAATGTGTGAGATAGGTAGTTTCTGCAGACACACCTTGGATATATCTGTATGTCTCAGTCAGGTGTAGCCCCTATGGACCCCTAGGAGGATTATGTACCACCACCCTCCTCCTCCTCCAGGGCTGAGAGTGGTAAACAGAGTCTCCCACCAACAGATCCACATTCTACCTCCGTGCAATGGTGGCAGTAGAGGGGACCATCAACCCCAGTCCTGCTGGAGAACAGACACCCTACAGGGCAGTCAATGCAGCTCTGTACACATCCATAACGCAATAGCAGACAGACATTAGGCCTGGATATGCTAAGCTGCACCCCACCACTATCTGATATTCTCCTGCAGCAATCCTTCAGCCGCTGCACCCTGCAAGGCGCTCCATCAGCACACATACCACCTGCAGACAGTCTGCTTGCTAGTTCATAGTGCATGTCCCTGGTGGAAATGCATGCACCCAGAACTGGGATGTCAGCATACACACCAAGCAGATAAGTCAGTGACTGGGCCCCAAAAGGAAACCCATAAATATCACATGAGAGAAATACTATATAGCACTATGGGGGTGCCTATCCATGCTGTGTTCACTGCACAGTCAGGGTGAGAGTGATCTCCCAGCAGGACATGCTGTGGCCACCCTGTCTGTGCAGGTGGTGGCCGGGCACTACAATGTCCCAGCCAGTGCCCTATGCCCTGTGCAGATGCATCCTGGCCAGGCCACCCTGTCTGGGCTATACCCATGGTACCTTGCGCCTCATTATGCACATTGGCAGGCCAATACTGGCAACAGTGCTGGCAGTGTGGGCTGTGGAGGGTGTTTGCAGCCACCACACACTGGATAGACAGACACACACTCCTACACCTATGCCAGCATTGTGCTACTCTAGAGGAGTTTAGCAGCCCTGGCCACCACACCAGTCCTGGGCACAGTGCAGGCATGGATATGGTACGCAATACTGTTGGGGGTCACTCCCCAGGGTGGTAAACACTGTCAGACACAAGACCTGAAGCACACTCCACAGACAGCAGAAAGGTTGCTATGATGGAGCTCAATCAGCAAATTGTGCTTAACGTAGGAATTGGTATCTGCCAGTAATCATAGCAAACGTTTGATAGCTGTGTACCATATTCTCAGGTGTAGGGTGGCATTGCTAAGGTATGCAAGGGCTAGTATTGGGAGATGCACACAGGGCCCAATGTCCTGCCTCTCCAGGAGGCATTGGCTAATGGAGCCTGTGGGTGTGGGTGTGTCTGCCCCTGTTGGCTGCTGCTTTATGGCAGAGCTTCCCAACTCCAGTCCTGGTGTGCCAAACACTGTTCGGGTTTTCATGCTGTCCCTCATGAATATGCATGAGATACATCTGCATTCCATGGGGGTGGTGCATAGGTATGCAGCACAGGCATCTTTATTAGAGGCAGCATGGAACCTGAATGGTGTTTGGCCCTCCAGGACTGCATTTGGGAGACTCTGCTCTAGGTAATGCACCTGTTTATGGTGTCTTTGCTCTGTAGGGTAAAATGTAGGTGTTTTGGGCATGTTTACATCATCTGCAATAAAGGTTCTGTCTGTATTAGCACGTTGTAGTAGTGGGTAAAGTATGGGGACTGGGTTGGCAGGCACCATAGCTGGACTTGAAACTGTGACCTTCTGCCTCCAAACACACTGGTTGTGTGCACTGCACCACCGTGTTGCCACAGAGACAGTGCATTCCCTGGTGATACCATGACTGTTTGTCCGGCAGGTCCTGTCTGTTGCAGTGCATGGCACCCACCTACACAGGGCTAGGCCATGGTCTGCTCTGGGCTGCTGCCACTGCCCCCCCACCAACAGTACCCCTCCGCCACCATGCTGACATGGCCTTATATTGGAGACAGCATAAAACCTGAATGATTTGTGGGCCTCCAGGACTGAATTTGGGGGACTCTGCTCTAGGTAATGCGCATGTTTCTGGTGTCTGTGCTCGGTGGTGGGTAAAATATAGGCGTTTGAACCATGCGTATGTTCTCTGCAATAAAGGTTTGTCCTTACTATCACGGTTTGGTGGCGGGTAAAATATGGGGACTGGATTGGCAGTAGCCCCAGCTGGGACTTGAACTTGTGACCTTTTGCTCCTGGATACACTGGCTATGCTCACTGCACCACACTGTGCTCACAGAGACAGTGCAGTCCCTGGAGATACCATGGTTGTTTGTCAGACACAGCCTGTCTGTTGCAGTGCATGGCACCCACCTACACAGGGCTAGGCCATGGTCGGCTCTGGGCAGCTGCCACTGCCCCCCTCCACCACCAGTACCCCTCTGCCATCATGCTGACATGCCCTTCTGCTGGTGGTGCTGGTGGTGTGCAGTCTCAAGCCATCCAGTGTGCAGGTAGGCGGCTGCCTATGGTGTGTGTTCTGGGGTAGGGGTGCCTGCATAGGCATCCACGCTTCCCCCCAACACCGCCTGCCAATGTTCTGTGCCCTTGGGGGTACCTGCTGGGTACTATCCCCTGTGACACTGTGATAAACACTCTCGTGCCCATGTTGGGCCCTCCCTCATCAGTTGCTGTCTGGCTGCTGTTCAGTTTCAGCATTCCTAAGTGCCATCTAGGCATCTGCCTAGTCCGCACTGTGCCCCAGCTGCACCACAGCATGTGCCGCCTGCAGCCCTCAGTATCCCCTTTCCCAGCATCTGTCCAGTTGCCCATTCCGACATTCCCGCCCTGCTGTTGTGGAACACGTGCATGCCATAGGTAACCTGTCCAATGGAGAGGGAAACCCTGATCAGTGCTATTTCACTGTGGGATCATTCACCTTGTATGGGGACGGAGCGTAGACCCTTCCAAAATTCATATTTATTTTTTGGGGCTTTCTTGGGAGTGTTTTTTGATGTTTCCCATTACTATCACTATTGCCCAGCTTGATTATAATTTTTTTTAATTTTGTTGGGGTCCTTTTCAATGTTTATTTGTACTTTTGTTCTGTGCACATGTATCACACTTATCACTTTTTTGTAGGTTTCCCTGGTTTTGCTGTACATTGCTGACAGAAATGGTTTCTCTTCCCTTTAAATCGGCTCTAACGCGAGGTTTTCACTCGCGTTATTTTTAGCCTCAAATTTCACCTCGCTAGTGTGCGGGGAGCCTCTCCCCTCCCACTCTCCACCCATTGACCCCTTCTCTCCGCCCCTGGGGGGCCTTCCTCCGCCCTCCGGGAGCCTTTCCCCACCTTCAGCGCTCGTGTGCGCCTCTGCGCGCATGAGCGCGCACTAAAGCGCATTTTTGCCCCATAAAGCATCATTAGCGCACGCTAAGGTACCTTAGCGCGCGCTCATGTGCGCCGCGCACATTAAGAACCTTTAGTAAACATACCCCATAGTTTTTTGACCTATGCAGTTCAAAACTCCATCTCGGGTGTTTAGAAGAAACAATAGATTACAAAAATACAAGTTAAAATGGTTTTGAATTATATGTGGAATGTGTCCCCTTAGAATCACTGACTGTTCAATATAATTGTTCTTAAATAGTCCGATTTCAATATATGTTACCTTATGGTTTGTCCTTAAAAAACTGCCCGTGTGAGCAGTTTTTACTATAACTTCTCAATTATATTTTTGACATAGCACAGTTCCAAGGTAATTAGTAGAATAGTAGTAATACCGTTACTTCATTATGAGAGAGAATAAAATGGCCGGGTTTCCTCCTTTTTCTTGGGTGTGTGGTTCCTTCATGTACAAGCATATACGAACATATGACAACCTCCCTCTTTTTTGATTAGAATAGATGTTCTTTGGCTCTGACATAACTACAGGCAGCAAAAAGCAATGGTTGATTTCACTCTATTTTTATGCCTTCATGATTTTATTTATTGTTGATGATCTTTTAGTATTCCTCGCTATTTATCTTTTGTAGTGGTCTGCATATACCACAAGATATTAAAGATATTGTTAAGAATTTTTCTTTTTTGCTGTATTCTCCGTATCCCTGTCTTTTCCATCGTATTTCCTTTATCTGCACTTTGGAATATAAAAATCAATGTCTTATGGAATTTATCTGTGTATTTTATCTGTATATGATTGTTTATCATCTTCTTATCATTATTTATTTGACCCCCTGGGGCATATTGAGTAATGGCCTTAGCAATGCATATTTTACTTGTGTTTTATGAAATTTTGTTTTATGAATTTTTTAGTTTAATATACATGGTATATTTATGTATTGTTATGCATGTATAGGAGTATTCTATCTCTAGGTTTTACGATTTATGATTAAATTTATTATAGTTTTATATGTTCTTATATTTTGTAGAGTACACTGGTATTTAAATGTTTTATGGTTTAGTTTACTTATTTTTTAATTATGTCTATCTATTTTTTTGAGGTTTGCATCCTCTAATAAGACCCCCTGAAGAAGGCCTTTGAGCCGAAACGCGTAGGGGCTAATAAAGGGGTTCATCTGAACTGAATACTCGCCTGTCTCCTTTGTGCCTGTTTTTTGGTTTTCTTCCTGCCGGCCCCTACACCGCTGGTGTTGTCAGTCCTGGGGCACAGGACGCCAGAGGGTGGTGGAGATGTGGGTCCAGCTGCCGCTTACACCCCCTGGGGGCTGCCCTGGCTGGGTGGCTGGTCAGCTGCGCCTGCTGTGAGTATGTTGCACAGCATGCGCAGCTGGTCAGCCACCACGCCCATGGTCACTGCCATCTGGCCCACAGCTTGGCAATGCTCCCGCAGGGCATATGCCTGTGCCTGCATCGCCACAGCCATGTGGAGGCTGCACATGCACCAACACAGACACACACCGCCCCTTGTCTGTGTGGCTGCATGTGCATCCTGCCGTCCTGTGCTGATGTGTGCAGGCTCTGCGCCCCAACGGGGTACGTCACTGGCGCTGTGGGGCAGATGGCAGCGGCCCCCAGTGCCCTGTGACAGCGTGTGCCACTATCAGCTTGTCACACCTCCATGGCTGCCCCCTACCCCCACACCCGCCTCCTCCCCATCCCCCTTCTCGCCCTCCCACCCCCCCTACCCTCCCCACCATTGCCCCCTCCACGCTCCCTGCCCACCCCATCCCACCCCCATCCTCCTCCTCTCCGCTTCCCTCCTCCTCCCCTCCACTCCCCACCTCCTCCCACGTTTCCCGCAACGGTTCCTGAGTGTCTGCATGGCATGGGCCACTGTCACATGGCCGTTTCCAGGCACGTCCACCTGGTACCCCTCTGCACCCTGCAGTGGGGGTACATCCCTGCTCATCAGATGTATGCCCCGGACCACCCACAGAGGGCATACCTACCATCCCCCCTTGCCCACCTGGTGGGCAGCCGCGCCTCAGTGTACCACTTCCTTGCTCTGCCTCTGTGCCCATCCCCCTGTCCCACCACTCGGGGTCCACCTTTCCCCCCCCATGGCCAGCCAGGGGGTCCAACGCATCCGCCCCCCATTCAGACCTCCATAACCATATCTGCCCCCAACCCCTGTGGCCCGTGTGGGTCCGGCACTGCTATTGCTCAGTACCTCCACCCTCCTTGCCCCCTTGCCCCCCACCCCCATGCCTACATGCATTGTTGTGCCCCTCTGTGGTGTCCCACCACACACCATTGTCTGTACTGCCCGTCTCTCTCCTGTCCATCATGGTGTCCATGGTGGTCCCCACCCCCAGCAGCTGCAGACCCCCGTACTGCCATATGTTACTGCACAGCCAGATGCTACGTGCTTTGCCCAGTGCATGGGGGAATGGGTGTACACAGCCAGGCACATGGCCATGGCACACTGACCCATTGGCATGCCATGCCCCCTATACTCCACACATGGCAGGGGGGTGTGTGCTCTGTCCACGTGACATCAGGTGCATAGTTGTGCTGTGTGGCACCCATGCCATGTGCCGCGCCATGTGTGCAACGTTAGCATATGCCTGCCACCATGGGTCTGGCCATGGTGGCACAATGCTACCCCCCTGCACCTGTGGTGATGCATCTGTCAGCACCCATAGCTATACACCGCCCTTGCCATGGGGTGTCTACCATGTTCGGGTTATGGTGGACATGCACTCATGCACACACGGGCATGCCATACAACTGACATTCTCACCTCCCTGCCATGTGACTAGATGGGACACTGGACCAGCATGCGTTTGTTTAACATATGCACATATTTATTTAAAGGTTTGTCATGCCATTCTTTTGGGTTCCATCTCCCGCTCTTGGCGGTGATGGCAGTCCTGGGGCACAGGCTGGCAAAGGGTGGGGGTCACGTGTTTGGCTGCCCCTCACACCCCCTGGGGGCCTCCTGGGCTGGGTGGATGGCCGGCTCTGCTTGCCTCGCCCCTCTCCCACAGCATGTGCAGCTGGTCATCCACCATGGACAGGGCACCAGCAGCTGCCCAGGACGTCTGTGTGCTCCCGCTATGCGTAGGTTTGGGCATGCACCGCCACAGCCAGGGCGTAGGCCCCACATGCAGCCACACAGACACACATACCCCCTTGTCTGTGTGCCTGCATGTATGGCACGTCTGCCTGTGGTGGGGTGGCAGGCCCTCATCCAGTCGGGGGGACAGCACTGGCACCATGGGGAAGGTGGCTGGGGCTCCCAGTGCCCTGTGGCTGCCTGTGCCACTCAGGACTGCCCATCCCCTCCCACCCCTTCCCCTTCCCCCTCTGCCTTCGCCTCTCCCCCTCTACCTCTGCCCCCTCACAACCCCCCTCCTCCCCTCCCCCTCATGGGGCCCCACAGACCCTCACTCCCCCCTCGCTCCCCTCCACTCCCCTGCCCCCAACACCTCCTCCTCCCCAAACACCTCCCCTTCCCCCTTGTGATGCAGCGGACCCTCTTGAAGAGAGAGAAAACAGTTTTAAAACCAGAAAAAGGCAAGCACAACCTGCATATTGGGAGGATCCATCTAGAGGGAGCAGGAGAGTCGAGAGAGAGACCGAGAAACCACGCCCCTCTGGGCGGGACGCAAGCCCAGACAGCTTCTTTTTGAACAGAGGCAGGTCTGACTTAGGGAGGAAGGAGAGAGGACCAAAGCAGAAGCCAAAGCAGAAGCAGCAGCCAGAGCCAGAGTACAGAAGGCAAAGGGGAAGGCCAAAGCACTGGCAAGAGCAGAAAAAAGCAGAGTCCTGAGCAGGAAGCAAAGCAGGAGCTTCAACCAGAGTTGGAGTGGAATAAGGAACAGAAAAAAAGCCAAGAGAAGTACTGGGACCGCAAGGGAGTACCTGGCAGAAGGTCCTCACAGCAACCGTGGAATAAAGAGGTTCTTCCATTTTCAGAGGTGGAAAATGTTTGTGTTGGAGGAAAGGAAAACATCCTTACCACTATGGTCTGAAGTCTAAGGAAAGACCACAGGAGAGCCTGAGCACTGCTGCGCTGAAGCCAAACCAAGGTAGGCCTCAAGCCTTACTAGAAAGAAGGAAGAGAAAGCCTCAAAGGTAAAACTCTTATTACTGATAATTACCTTCAGAAGCCTAAAGTATGGGGAAGACAGTGGGGAAGAGGATTACTGTTACCCTAAACATTCTTGTAAGCAAGATTATGAAAGAAGTTTGTCTAAGAAGAAAAGTTGAGTGGGAAATCTTTTTATGAATCTGCTTTTGAACCTCTAATCAGAGGAGGGACCGTTGTACTGCAAAACTCCTGGAGACCGACGCCCAAAGCTAAATGCTAGGCATTGGGACATAGTGCAACAAGTATACAAGAAACCCGATTACGTTTACCCTGATGCTACAGATTCAGAGGCTTCTGAGGTTGAATCCATTGCAAGTAGGATCGGAGGGGGAAGAATCAGATAATGCAATGGATTGTACATATTGTGCCTCGGGGAGTGTTGAATATATCCCCAATGTATCAGATAACTAAGTGAAGGAAGTTTATTGTTTTTGTACAAATGTTCTGTGGAAGATAACAGCCTTTACTTTATTGCTTGCTTTTATTTTTTTCTATATCCTGAAGTAAGGACATTTCAGTTGTTTACCATAGCCAATCCTTTTGAACCGCTTTGTGCAAGAAAGGGAAATAAAGCCTTTAACTTTCCCTCCACTCTGTGCATTCGTTCTTTGAGCGTTGGTTACAAGGAAGCCACAAGGAATAACCACCCTTGACCCTTGCAGCATAGGCCAACCTCAACCTTAACCTTTCTTGTGTCCGGGCCCCTCCCGGGTCTACTACCCCTCTACAGAGGGTGCCCTGCGACACCCTCCATGCTTCTTAGGCCCCACTCCTCTTTGGCCTCCATGCCGGCTTCTGCCTCTGGGCCCCCCTCTGGCTGTTCGGCTTGTGCTGGCTGGCCTGGTCCAGCATCCAGCCCTGCTGGGCGCTCGTCTGCTCCTGTGGCCACTGTGGGGGTAAGACATGCATTAACGGCACCATCACAATGCATACAACATCACAGGTACATGACCTGCAGCCTCACAGGCTGCTGGCCCACATGGACATGCCATGAAGCATGGCATGGTTGGCATCACTCACCATCGCTCTGATCCTGCAGCTCAGCATGTACCCTGGCCAGGAACCTTGGGTACCTGGCCCTCAGCTCCTGACCCTTCTTACTTAGGTCCTCCACCTGTGGACACAGCAAGATATGGGACCATTAAGGGCCAGTCATTATGACCCATCCTGGGCTGCACAACACACATAGCTGGGAACAGTAGGAGGCTACCTCCGATGCGTGCTGTGTGTCCAATGCTCACTGTTGGCCATGGCACATGCTTGTGTGCACATGTCATGGTTGCCCCCTATGTATGCTGCATTTGGGCCACCTGCCACACCTTTACAGCCCATCGGCCTGGCTGCACATGACCTTACACCACCGTGTCATATGTGCCGCTGCCATGCTGCATGTCACATGCACCATTGGCGGTGGACATGCATGGCGCCATCATCCATACATGGTGTACCCGGGGAGGGGCAGGGCTTGCACCGCCCCCACACATGTGAACTGTGGCAGCATGTCATCTGCACCCATCTGCCAGGCTAAAACACATGTCAGGGTATGGGCCACCACATACTTTCCGGTGTCCTGGGGCAACATGGGGGTGGGCCAGACCCGAACCCACCAGCCTATCATTACGCCAGGGTGGCTGACCTACTACTCGGATGTGGCCTGTGGCAGTCCTGTGAGACTAACCCACGGTCAGTTATGTCAGCACCAGGATAGATGACGGGACTCTTCAATGAGCTCTGGGGCATCCTGGGGGGCTGAGGGACCCCCTGTGAAACTCAACCAGGAGCAGGTACCTTAGCACCAGGATGGCTAACAGGGCTCTGCAAGGAGGCCTGGGGCATTCCTGGGCTATGACAGCCCTGTGATACTCAACCAGGAGCAGGTACCTCAGCACCAGGATGGATGACAGGGCTCCCCCTACTGTAGGTGCCCTTGGAAGTTCTTTTTGATCAAGGTTATGGCACTCAAAAATTCGGGATTCTGAGTCTTTTGTCACATTTTCTTAGACTCTGACTGCATTTCTTGATATCTGAGGATCTTTCTCCACATGATGCATGGATAATCACTTAGTACTGACACTCCTATTTTCAATGCCACTCTGATATTTTTCAACTTCACTTTATTGGATAAAATAGAAATATCACAGGTGACCATCATCTCTTACTTCTACGCAGTTTCTCTTAGGGTCATGATTTCAGTCCTTTTACGATACAGAGATGCCACAATTTCTAGTAAATGAGATGTGCTTCCTTATAATCCTTTTCCATATATAGATGTTCTCCCATTGGAAATTTGCAGTCAGCTATCAAATTAGTAACCGTTTCCAGCTCTTCCTTACAGAATATACGTTTGTGTGTTTTACCATTATTTTTCTCTGATGAACTACATCTTTTTGTAGTCTATCATCCTGTGATGCAACTATCCTTAATCATGCCTATATCCAGTTTTGATCAACATATGGTTCCTATAGCAATAATTTGCGTTTCTCACTGTATTTGTGACTTTGTCACACTTTTTTTTCCTCTTGTTTTGCACAATCTGTTGTCTCCTTCCCTACAATGATGGATTCCAATCCATTCCTTCTATTTGCCAGAATGCTTTAAAAGGTTTAAGGATGGAGGCCGATTATGAACTTTTTCCTTCATGCTTCCATACTTTTTGCATATTTGAGGACTCTGTCATGCCTATGATAGCAGCTCTGTATGTATAATCTATAAGGGTCTTTCCTCCTTAGACTCTTGACTTTACAGGCTCAGCATATTGATTCTTTGAGATTACCTAAGAGCTTTCTTATCTGTACATCCAATTTTTCAAGATCTTCAAGAGGTCAACCTGCAGTTCCAAAGCTGTATGAGATTAAAGGAATTGCAAGCTGATTGATGGCTTGCATTTTATTTCAAGCTGCTTCAGCTCTTTTCTATATCCATTTTAATCTCTACTAATATTCTTTGCTGATGTTTCCTCTCTGAAATTTATGCTGGATTGTTGCTCCTTCCTCTTCTGCTAGATATTTATATACACTTTCCTAGTCAAATTCCTTAATGTCACAGTCATCACCAATCAGAAACATGCTTGTAGTTCTGCTCAATTTTCTTCTAAGGAATGTTGCCTTAGCACATTTGACCAAGTCAAAAGTCATCTTGATGCCATCTGAAAAGCTTTTTAACTTCCTGGAATTAATTTGCTAAGTGTTGGTCACTGTAGCTATAGAGTTTGAAGTAATTTACAAACAATAGGTATGATGTTATCTGTGTGGGTAATTAGAATCTTTAGGATTAAAGCTAAATCCATAGGCCAAACAATTAGTAAGAGCTCTTAGTGGATTTATTAAATACCATATAAAACAAAACTGTGAAAAGCAAATGCCCTGAAAATAGTCCTGGCTGAATCTTGGTGTTGGGGATGACAAACTGTCCATCTTCATAGTTTAGATGGACACCATTTTGTGGTGAATTTAGTCTGCTCAGTCAACCCAGGGTGTATTTGAACATTTCCAGGGAATGTATTATTCAAGAATATGGGATGCTATTAAAGACTTTCTTATAATCAGTCCATGCTATATTGAGATTGCTGCCTTTCTTATCATTGGCTGTAATGGCTTTATTCAGTGTTAACTGATCTTTGTTTCAATTTGCACCCCTTTTATTACTCTTTTCTTTTATTGCCATGATGATATTAAAATCAATATGATAAAATATTCTATTCACATCAGTAGACAAGTTATTGGCCTGTAATGTTTGGAGCATGTGGATTTATCTTTGGAAGAAGAGGTTTTCTCCCTGTTAAGAGTCATTGTAGTGTTAGGTCTGGTTGTCTGATCAATTGATTTTTGTAATTTGTCAGGTCTTGTTGGAAAGATGTTAATATTTAAGTCAAAATGTAGGCATGCCATATGGGCCATGGCTCTTCCAGTTTGAGGCTCTCCAAGTTCTGTATTCTTGGTAGCCATTCTATTTCTTGGTTGTGCTTGACTGGGTCACATTGCTGGTACTAGGATATTAGGTGCTCTAGGCACACCTTTGAAGTATTACAGCAATTGGATGAAGCTGTTACCCTACTTACAAGGCTCTGCCAGGAAAATTTGGAAGACCAAATTCATGGGCAACTGTTTGGAAAAGATCTGTGTTTATACCAATACTGAAGAAAGGTGACCCAACTGACTGAAAATTATCGCACAATCGCTCTGATCCTGTATTGCTCTTGGCAAAATGGCTATGAAGGACCTAGACAAGATCCTCATGAGCAGAGATGTCTCTCTCCATACAAAGATTTGACTTGTCCAGTCCATGGTATATTCAATAACGTCATATGGATGCAAAAGTCGGATATTGAACAAAGATAGACAGGAAGAAAAATTGATGCCTATGAATATGGTGCTGACAACAAATACTGCGTATATCATGACTGCCCAAAGAGCAAACCACTCAGTACTAGAGGAGTTCAAACCTAAAGCGTTCCTTAGAAGCTCAAGACTTCGACTTTTCATACTTTGGACATACAGTATTATGCAAGGAGAGAGATCATTGGAGAAAGACATAATGCATGGCAAGGTAGAAGGTCACCGTAAAAGAGGAAGACCGGTAATGAGATGGATTGATACAGTAACAACAGTTATGGATACCATTCTATCAACAATGAGCTGCTTGGCTGAAGACCAAACGAAGTTTAGGTCAACTATCCAGAGGGTCGCCAGGAAACGACACTGACTCAATGGCACTTAACAATAACAACAACAACAACAGGCACACCTTCAGTCTAATGCCCTCCCCCACCAGCCACCAATATTTTGATATTTAAACTCAACAATCATGATTATCCCAATATCATCCCTCCCATAAATGTGGGTGTTAGAATTGCAAAAACGTAGGCATCGCAGGGTTTAAATATTAAACTTCACTTTGTAGTTATGGTGGTCTCGGCTTCTAACAACAAAACAGGTAAATGAAATGTGTCTGATTGCTCACTTTGACTTGTCATAAATTCGACTATTTTTCTTTTGAACTATTGCTCTTGCATTTTTCTGCCTTTCAGAGACTTGTACTGCCCTAGGATGACCACTTAGTCCTACCTAATGGTAGATGCTGGCTCTGATGGTCTTTAACCAGTGGCAAAAACCTACATTTTTGCAACCCTGAAATGCTTGAACGGTTATGGGGGCCCGTTTGCAACCAGCAATGAGGATCTGGTTTTATCTTCTTCAATGGGGTTGTCTTTCATGTCAAGATCACCACACATGTTTAAACATTTTAAAAACCACTATATTTCAGAACATTTTTTTGTTTATGGCTAGGGCCTTACATGATATTTTAGTTAGCCTTTTTATTTTTATTTAACTATAGTATTTTGGATTTACAATTACAGTATTATTTATATTATCTTATTGGTTTAAAAAACCCCTTTCTCATTACAGTAGACCCAAAAACTTTTAAGCAATGTGGGACTAAGAGAGAGTCGGCTTCTGGGTCCCCTCTGGGATTAGGGGACCTGAAGCTTTAAGCTTCATTAGCTTTTCACAGTAGATCCGCCCCGGTCCTCCAATAAAATTTCCTGTCTCCAAAAAAGCTTTCTGTTTCAGCTTAGTTGGAAAGTATTTTTCACTGTACTTTTTATTTGGGTTATATGGATGTAAGTTAGGGTAACCTTTCGCCATTGCTTAGATCAACATAGAGAAAATGCTATAATGGGTGAGATCAAAGGGGCCCCATTATTTTTATTTAACTAGGCTTATATGCTTGCTTTTCTACAAGTCAAAGGGGACATTCAAGGTACTGTTATGGGGTATGTTTTTACTAAACGTTGCGGTAATGCTCCATTCGCCCTTAGGTTCCACGTTAAAGGTACAGATGCCCATATAAAGGTGTGGGCGGCGGAGCATCATTTAATGGCAAGCATTGTCAGGTAACGCCACGTTATAAGGCACGTTAATTAAGGCCACATTACAAGGCACGTACAACACATAAGGCACCTTATTAGGCACAGTTCAAGGCACGTGTTTCTCCCCGTGCCTTGTACTGTGGCTAATAAGGTGCCTTGTAACGGATTGCCTTATGAAAACGTGCCTAATTAGGAGCCTTCCCTTAACACCGTTTATAAGGATTGTTGGCAACGCTGTGGCGAGGGTGGTACTATGGGCAGGCGCATGGATCCTGCAAAGCTAATGACTGTCACAGGGCAATCAAAATAGCCGCCTGGACAGGAGGGAAACATTGGAGGAATTGAAACCCATTACCTCCCACCTAGAAAACATCAGGTTTTTGGTTTTTTTGTGTATAAACCAGTAGGCGATAGCCTCTATCGGCCTGTTGCATAAGCAATGGCTGGGTACAGAAGGACCTTGCAGGGTTCATTGCACAAAAACCATTTTGCTCTGGTGTTGCCAAGGGATAGGTTAACCCCACCAGCACCCATGATGCATTGCACATGCAGAACAGCACAGCCTTACAGCTGACCAAACAAATGGGGTCCTGCGACTCTCTCTGGCTACTGCAGCGTGGTAAGAAAGTGGACTGAACAGTGCGTGATGATTACTGGCACAGAGTAAGGTTACAGACCAGTTGCCATTTGTGCAGGCTCCGTGTTTCGGGACCACCCTGAGGGATCGTGATGGGGAGCCCAGCACATAGGTCCCAACAGGTACATTGTGGTGCTAGAGAATAGGTCCTTGCTGGGGGGGGAACATACCCCAGCCATCTGCCAGTGTGTGACTGAAGGTAACATCTGTTCCAGCTGGGTTCTGCAGTCACATATGGTCCTGTGGTGCGACTAGACACCACCGCTAGATTAGTGTGTACCTGGTGTTATGGGTCTGACTACCATGGGTACCTGTTATCAAGGGGCAGTTGAGGTGTCTAGACTCGCATGAGGGTAATGCAGCACTTTCGCTATGGGTCTAAGTGATATGTGCTTATGCTAACCCCAAGGGGGCCTCAATTGCCGCGCTTTTTTAAGATGAGGGTTTGGTGGGGACCAGGTGCCTGGACCCCTGCAAGAAAATGGCTGCAGTACTAGCAACCACAGGTCCTGGCTGGTGGATGACACCAAGCCCTTTAGGGCGTGGCTGGGAAGGTGCCATACCTGTGGACCATTTGCAGGGGACCAAACCGTGAGTGCTGGCGGGGCAAGGGTCTGGAACTGCCCCCACGCCAACACAGAGTCTGCCATTTCCGCCAAATCAGACCAACACCAGTACCACCCCTTTTTTTGTTTTTTGGGTGGGTTTCCAGCGACTGCAAAACTGCAGCATCCTACAAAGGTGTTCCCACCATGCCACTGGGTGAACTGCATCCAAAGCCCACCTAAACAAGTCCCATAGGTAGGCAAGGCTCAAAGGGGAAACCTGTGTACCCAGAGGTGGGATGCACCCAGGCATCAGGGGACCACCAAGCAGGTATCCCTGTGATTGGGCCCCAAGAAAACTGGGAACACAAAGATAGCAATGGAAAAGAAAAATTAATATGTGGGCACTATGTTGGAAAACACATAGGACATGCCATTGTCACGCTGCTTCGGGGTCAAGAGTGAGGAGAGTGAACCCCCCACAGTTGTTGACATTGCTGTGGCCACGCCTGTCGCATTGCAGGCAGGTGGTGGTCGGCACCTACAGTGTCTCAGGCCATTGCCCTCCACCATGTACCGATGCATCCTGGCCGAATCCACCCCCGGTCTGGGCCATACCCACCAATTGTGCAGAGATGGAGAGTGGTTGACCACGCCTACCCACCCGCACTTGTCCTGATACACACGAGTGCCGACATTGCTAATTTGTGCAGGGGGTCGGTAGTAGTGCATCTGGGTGGATAACTGCAGCTCTGTGCAGGGGCTAAACAGGCCTGACAACTCCATGAAGCTATGGATTGAGTGGGGCCCTTGTGAGTTGATTGTCCATACCCCGGTGCACTTACTGTGTTGTTTGGGTTTGCCCATGTTGTTTGTGGTGTCTGTCAATGTGGGCTAAAACTATGGGGAGATGCTGCCTGCCAGGATCCACAGATGGGACCTGAACCTCTGACGGACCCGTCTGCCTCTTGGACATGCTAGCTTGCATTTGACTGCACACAACACTGTTGACCACAGCAGCATCGTTGTCCCTTGGGCTACCCTTACGTTTCCTCAGCCAGACCTATTCTGTTTGTACTAACACACCAACGTAATGGTACAGGGGCATGGGCCTAGGTCCACGTGCAGGCGGGTGCTACTGCTCCCTCCAGCCCACAATCACCCAAAACCCCCTCTGCCACATGCCCCATGACCATATGCTGTCAGTGCCGGTGTTTGGTGCGCCATCCCAAGGCCAAATCGCAAGGGGGCAGGTAGGCGGGCTAGGCCTTAAGGTTGTGGGTTCTGGGTTACGGGGTGTCCTACATAGTGTGTCCATGCTTCCCCCAGCACCACCTGTCAATGTTATGGTGCCCCTTTGGATACCTGTTGTGGTAATGTCTCCGGGAGTGGGGGACCACTGTGGGGACACAGACTCATGGGGCGGCATGTCTGAACCCTGGGGACAGTTGCTAGTCTTGCTGGTTTCCATTGTCTGGCATTCCTATGTGCCACCTCGGCAACCGCCCCATAGTCCACCCTGTGGCCCCAGTAGCCCCCCACTGCATGTTCCCGCAATGCAAGGCCCACAATGCTGCCCCATTTGCAAACCATCACCATATTGGCCTTTCATACCTGGGCACTATGGCTGTTACTACCATCACCTGTTTGCTTGGGCTTCCCGGGGGGGGGTCTATGCTGTGACATTTGCTGACAACTGAAATAGTTTCGCTTATCTCTCGGCAAATGTGTGGCTAAACCGCCATGTGTTTTCAGGTTTGCGTTAGGATTTCAGGACACCTAAATTTCTCCGCAATGCAGTGTGAAAGGGGCCTATCCCCGCCCATCTGGACCACCTTCTACTCCCTTCGCCTCCGGCCCTCCTCCTCCACCCTTTTCTAGACTTAATCATGGGCCGGGAACTTTAAGGCGCGTTGATGTAAACATAGCCGATTACTACGTTACCGCAGTTTAGTAAAACATTACCCGCTATATATCTATTTTTCCCTTGTCCCCAAAAGGGATCCACACAATCTATGTTTTTGTACCTGAGTCAAAGGAGGGTTTAAAGTTGGCTGTGCCCGTACAGCCCAAGTTGTGCTGCCCTCAAGTGGGATATGAACATGGACCTCCCCCCCTGGCCCTCCGGGTTAACGTTGCCACAACCAACTAGGCAATCTTCCAGTATCCAATAGTATCCAAGAGTGGCATTAGTATCCCAAACAGTGGCCAATCCAGATCCACAAGTATCTGACAGGTTTCCAAAAAAGTAGAAATCCCCATGGCTGTTTATTAACAGATGGATCATGCTAAGGTTTGAGTTTTCCCTCCCAGTCCATCTTTAAATAATTTATTTATTTATTTTTATTTATTTATTTAGTTTACACTATATATAATACCGCTACTCTCTTTCCAGGCGATCAGCAGCGGTTTTGATTGCCAATTTGGGGGGGATGTCAGCAATCAGGACAGGAAAATCGGGTCAATATATACATAGTTTTGGGGTTGGGCACGAGCCTGCAAGGGTTTAGACACTTCAAAAGTTAGGTTACAATATTTACATATTTACAGTTTGTCTCTAAATAAGTCCATGTTTTTACACCAGGTCGGCACCATGGTGTCACTTTTTTTTGGTTTACGGACTTGCCATTCCAGGGGAATTTGTTTAAATCTCTTTTAAAACTCAGCTATACTAACAGCTTTTTTTACTACATCCTCCAGCAATGAATTCTGGATTTTGACTAGGCATTGATGTGAAAAAATACTTTTCATCTGATTAGTCTTAAATGTGCTACATTATAATTTTACTATGTGTGTTCATAAGGGGTATGTTTACTAAACCATTCTTAACAGCCATCGCAGCAGTGGTATTATCGCGTTAATAACATCACTTTATCGCGGGTTAAAGAGGGCCAGCAGCGTTGAAGGAGCACAGTTTAACGCTTGTAGTGAAATCCCGGGGTCCTGAAGGGTGGAGTAAGGCTTCCCATGAGAGCGGAGAGAAGGGGGTCATGGGCGGGAAGAGTGGGCGGGGGGGAGAGAGGCTCCAGGTAACACTACGCTGTGAAATCTGGGTTCCTGAACACTAACAGCCAAGTGAAACCCCCTGTGTTAGGCACATTGGCAGGAAAGGGAAAACCATTTCACAGTCAGCAATGTGCCGCAAAGGCAGGGAAAACCCCGCCAAGGGTGCTAGTTGTAGATACATGTGCAGGAACCAAAAAAAGGCAAATAAACATATAAAATGACCAGAACCACATTTAAAATCACCTAAAACAATAACCAAGCGGGCCTATAGTGATATTAATGATAAAACATAAAAACAACACTACGGACAAAGCGTTAGTTTAGGTAAAAGTAAATAAAAATTAAGATAGCATGCTTGGAAGGGTATATGCTCCGTACACCTACACAATGTGAATGATCCCACATTGAAATAGAGTGCTGTTCAGGGTTTCTGTAATTTAGATTGGGCAGGGTGTGTTATGGCATGCACAATGTGCAGCCAACAGCCCAGAGTGGGCACGTAGGAAAGGGGCAACTGTACTGATGGCTGTAAATGGGATATAGGGGGCTGAAGGCGGCACATACTGTGGCTCAGCTGGGGCACAGTACGGACTAGGCAGATGCCTAGGTGGCACATAGGAATGCCAAAACTGTAAAGCAGCAAGACAGCAACGGATGAGGATCCACCATCGGGCACGAGTGTGTGTCCCACACGTGTCATAGGGGATATTATCCAGCAAGTCGTACCACAAGCGGCACATAACATTGGCAGGCAGGTGCCGGGGGGGGGAAGCACCACATGTCCATGTAGGAACCACCTACCCGAGAACACACACCACTAGGCAGCTGCCCACCCGCACACTGGATGGTCCTGGGACTGCGCAATTCCAGCACCACTGGATCAAGGGCATGGCAGCATGGTTGGACGGAGGAGTGCGTGTGGAGGGGGAAGTGGCAGTGGTCATCTGCCCAACAGCAGACCATGGCCATGCAAAGTAAAGGGGTGGGTGCCGTTGCACTGCAATAGACAGGGGTCTGTAGACGAACAGTCATGGTGTTATCCCCAGGAAATGATCTGTCCCTGTGGCAACTAGTGTGGTGCAATACACACAGCCAGTGTGTTCTGGAGCATAAAGGTCACAAGTTCAAGTCCCAGATTGTGGCTCCTGACAACCCTGTCCCCATATTTTATCCGGGGTACTAAACCGTGGTAATAAAGACGGAACCTTTATTGCAGATAACATAAACATGCCTGAAACGCCTATATTTGACGCTACAGGGAACAGACACCATAAACATGTGCAAATCCATAGAGCAGAGTTTCCAAACTGCAATTCCTGGAGGGACAAACAACATTCAGATTTAATGATTGTCCATAATAAATATGACTGTGATGCATTTGTCATGCGCCTCCCCCATTGTTATCAAATGTATCTCATGCATATTCAGTAGGGACAGCATGAAACCCTGAACAGTGTTTGGCCCACCAGGACTGGAGTTGGGGAACCCTCTGACCCTAAGAGCAGCCGGCCAACCGGTCATAAACACACACACCCACAGGCTCCACTATCCAAGGCTTCATGGAGAGTCAGATGTTGGGCCCTGCGCAGACGCAGCATCTCCCAAAACTGGCACCATGCACACCTTAGCAATGCCGTCCTAAACTTGGGAACACGTTCCACCATATATCAAAACGTTGCTATGATTAATGTCAGCTAACAAATCCTAAGTTAAGCAACAATTTGTTGATAGAGATTCATCATAGCAAACCTTTCTGATATCTGTGGAGTGTGTTTCAGTTATTTGATTCTGACAGTGTTTACCACCCCGGGGAGTGACCCTAACAGTATCGAGTACCATAGTAATGCCCGCACTGTGGCCCAGGACTCGTGTGGAAGGGCTACGGGCTGCCACAAACCTCTATATTGGCACAACTTGCTGGCATCAGGTGTGGGAGTGTGTTTCTGTCTACCCAGTGTGTTATGGCTGCCTACACCTGACAGAGACCACATTGCTTGCATTGTTTCCAGTGTTAGCCTGCCAATGTGCATAATGAGGAGCAAGGGACTGTGGGCTTTTATTTTCATTTATTTAGTTATTAACAATTCTTATTTATACCGCACTATGTAGACATCAGCGCGGTGTACATTGAACAGAAAAAAAATCAGACAGTTTACACAGGTCTGGTCGGTAAATTCAACAGGAAGTATAACTTGGCGAAATAGGGAGAAACTAAATACAATGCAGGGTTATTGGGTTGATGTTTGCTTGTCTGCTGCGCGCGCGCAAACTGAGAATACAACCTTGATACAATTAGTATATGGAATAACTTGTTATTTACAATGTGAAGTTGGTACAGGGTGGCATGAGCAGGATGCATCTAAACAGGGTATAGGGAAATGGCTGGGACATTGTATGTAACCGACCACCACCTGCACGGACAGGGTGGCCACACGCATGTCATGCGGGAAGGTCGCTCTCCCCATGACTGTTGGCAGTGACCACGGCATGGCTAGGTTCCCCCATAGTGATTTTTATGGGTTTTCTTTTCTGGGGCCCAATCATCAGCATAACTGCCTGGTGTGTGTGCTGGACATCACAGTTTTGGGTGCACACAGTTTCTCCAGGAATATGCACTATGTACTAGTTAGCAAATCTGTATGGGGTCCCTGCACCACCTTGTAGGGTGTAGCAGGTTCACACTGACTGCCGTATACTGGTGAACTGTAAGATCCACAGTGGGGGCAGCTGAGCCTGACCTGTGCACCAGACATATATTCCAGTGGGCCCTGTCACAAGTGCAGATATTCCGTAGCTGTTCATTCAACACTAGGACTGGGGTTGGCTGGTCCCCCAGCATGTCCTCATGTCACCTCCACTGCACCCCCCCCACTTGCAAAGGGTGAGAGTTTTTTTTGGGTCCGTTGCGGGGCAGATCATGTCCCCCACTCTCACCCAGAGAGGGTGGCTTTCTAAGTAACATGGTTGCCATGTGAGCCCTGACACCACCCATGCTCCCTGAACAGGTGACCATAGCAAGCACAGTGGATATGCACTATGCTGTGTGGCATCCATGGTCCAACAAGGGCCAGAAATGCCTGGCCAATTACAAATCGGAAACAAAGACATCCTAAAGGTGATCTGCAACAAACAACTGTAACACACTGTCACTGATCGGAGACAGCCGCACAGCCCACATCAACCAACCCGGATACTGCGGACCTGGGGCTGGCCACTCCACCTCACCCTCAGGGGAAGCAGAGAACACACACATTGGCCATAACCTGTGGGTACTCTGTGCCA